>JAQLOL010000011.1:23016528-23036207 GCA_029783665.1 Naso thynnoides
TGTAGGCCAAAGTACCTGCTGAAGCCATAGAGTTCACCTCTCCCATTTTTCACAGTGGCATAACACTTACAGATAAAGAGCAAACTGACCACAACGTCTGTTAAAGGGTCCTGGCTTTGTTTCTTGACTTTTTCCAGCTCTTCAGTGTCTCTCTCATTAATTTCAGTGTGTTTCCTTCACTTTTTCTCTTCCTCCCCCATCCTGTCCATCTCTTTCCACCACTTATCCAGGCTTAGCCCTCCCAGTAAATCAAAAACGTCAAAATCTGACATTTTGAAACAACTTGTTTGGCTGGTGCAGTTATACCGTGGCAATGCAGTCACAGCTGTGTGTTTGCAGAGTATTTTACAACAGCTTGGAACAAGGCTCAGCCTGTCAGAATCAAGGACTGGAACTATACATTTTATAGAAATTCAATTTATGAAGTGTGACTGTAGGGATTGTGGTGTTGATGTGTTAGTCCACCACTTTGGTCCAGACGTAGCAGTAAATACTGCGATGAATGTTGTGATGAATTGGAATTTGCTCAGACATTTTTATTCATTTTTATGAATCCAACTGACAATAGTGATCCCTGACATTTCCTGTATTGCCACAAAGAGGAAACTTTGAACAGATATTTACACATTAGATAAATTACAATGACATTGAAGCACTATCAACAGGTAAAAATGTCATGTCCAACGTTTGGTTAATGATTACCTGCAGAAGTAAAAGTCTGCTCTACTGTGTGTTTAGTGCTAACCAAACCTGGCCAATGTCAGCATGCCAAACTAAGATGGTGACCATGGTAAACATGAAATCTGCTCAGTCAGCATGGAAGCATTTTGGTTGTGAGCATGTAAATATGCTGATGTTAGCATTTAGCTTGAGACACCACTGTGCTCAAGTACAGACTCATGGAGCTGCTAGCACGGCTGTAGACTCATAGTTTTGTCAAGGAGCAGTCATTGTTGCTGAATGTTTTTGTTCCAACAGTGGCCGACATCCCTCAAATTGTCTCATTGTAATCGTTACTGCCCCTTTTGTTTATAGCTGCAGTAGTAAATGCTTGCAAATGTTCTATGGTTTGTGCTTGAGCCACTTGGGCTGTACTGCAGCATGTGGTACATGTGAAACACGCGAGAAGTCTTAAATTAAAGAATGCCTCAGTTGACCTATTTACTTGGCTCCGCACACATTTTCTTATTCTTTAGGGCCCACTTTCAGACCAGATCTCAGGTGTCTCCTGACACTTAGTAAAAGATGTGATTTAATGTATGGTGGCAGTTTTTATGAGTTCATCCCCTGCTTGTGAGTTTACCCTCCTCAGCACATACTTGAACTCTTTTTCAAACATGCATATTATTCCTGTTTTGTATGACAAGATTTTGAAGTACAGGCACTTGTTGTCTTTGTATTTGGTTGCTTTGTTTACCTTACTCGACTAACCTGCAATGAAAAGTGACAAATCTACTTAGCTCTCCTGGGTTGTTAGATTAGTTGGGATTACTCAATCTAGTACATTAATTTGACTCTTTGGTGCTCCTTCTTCTTGCCAGATTTTACAAACAAGGCCAGAACTAACATTTCTGACTGGAATACTCTTGTAAGTTAATTATGTATCCCTGCATCTATCTGTAAGAATACACAAGGACAGATCAAACATTTAGGCGCACATTTGACATTTGTAACGACACCCCAGTCCTGTGTTTTCAGTCTTGAAGATTTCCTACTTTTCTTCATCTTATATCACAATAAAGTGATTTTTTTGAGATTTGCGCTGGTGATAAGGGTAAAACAAGCCCTTTGAAAATGTCTCCTTGCACTTCAGGACGATAATAATGGCTATTTTTCACTAGTTTTATAAACCAAAGTAATCAACACATAATAAAAATAAAGTATGCTCTCCTAATCTTGCTTATTCAATCTAAACACTTTGTATTCACAACAAACAATAAAGCAGCATGTTTTCAACCTCCGTTAGCAGCCCCACAAACTCACTTTAAAGATTTAAGCTGATACTTGCCTTATCCTCCTCTAATCTAATATTAAGATTAAACTGTGTAGCGTCCGTATGGTCTCATGTTGCTTGCTTCCCCAGCTGAGCTCCAAGTAGTCTTGCAGTTTTACATTTGTGTTTTGGACAGACACCAACGGTTAGCGCATATTCCCTCGCAGCTTGCTTTCATTTTAATCCAAGATGGTTGAACCCAACAGTTCAGAACGTGTGTGTTTCCTGCTCATCCCATCTGTTAAATGTACGAGAATGCAACCGTGTCTGTGCAAGAAATAACTGAGTCCAAGCAAGGAGACATTTCCTCCAAGATTTGGACACTGGCCACACTGTTAAACGTCCACTTCTATCTGTCAGTTTTATCATCAGTAACTGGACAATTACTAGAATGATTTAATCAGGGAAGATGCCACAGATTTATTCAATTAAGAGGACTTGCATGTATAATACAGTGTAGTTTCAGCTGCTTCAACTGGAGAAAGACTCCAGCTGTGAGCTTCTACTTTGTATGAGCTGAGGGATTAGTGTCAAGTATGGAAATAAGGCACAGTGGACTTCGTGATGGACGATTGAGGGTGGATTTCCCTGAATCAAAGTTTGAGTAAATCGAGCAAAGAATATACTTTATTTCTCCAGCTCAATCATGCGGGAGATAATCCTAAATCAGTATTGCAAAGTATTAATATTTTTAAAAGGAAGCGTCTCTGTCCTGTCTACTGTCTGACTTCACTTTCCTCTCATTACGGGCTTTCCCCTCTAATTTTACTGCACAACCACCAGTGCTTTGTGCTCTGTCATGACTCTCAGTAACACTGGCATCTCATTTAAAAGCAGCAGCCCAGCTCTGCATCCATTAGTTACAGTAGAGGGAGGGAAGAATGGCTGTGGAAGGAGGGAGAATGACTGCTATTTAAGGGTTGGATTTTTAAGCAATGGGGCTCTGACCTAAACACTCCTCACACTTTAAAAGACATTTACTCTCCCTCTCTCTCTCTCCCTCTCTGCCTTTGACTCTCTCTCTCTCTCTGTCTTTGTCAGTAAAGGAGCAGGACCTCAGCTTGTGCTGTGAACAGTGAAGAAAGATAAGGAGCTGACTGGGGGAGGACTGACAGAGCTACCACCTTGCTGGAGAGGCTGCAAGACAGAGTAGTGACAACAGAGCAGAGCATCATTTCCTTGTGAAGACTTGGTGGAGCGCCTCATTTTACTTGCACGTGATTTTGCACTACAGGTAAGACTTTTTTTTGTATTTACCTGATAAAAACTGTCTTCAGTTTTCTTAACTTTCATTCATTTGCTTATGCTGTCTAAAGTTAAGTTTTCTTTGAAATGAAATAAAGAGTGGCAGTTAGACGCATCACTGGTTGTTTTTTAGCAAAACATTTCTGTGTAGTGCAGGTTACCACAACAGCAGAGGGCATCGATTATAGTTTATTGGAGGTACATTCTTGATGTATTTCAACTTCTTCCTCAGTCAGACACACAAAGCAGCCAGTGCGGGATCAGAGGTGATGTCTGACTGCTGAGGGAGTGTGGAAGAGTTATTCACAGCTTTGATCGTCTCAGTCGAGGGGCTCGCAGCCAGCACGCTTCATGCCAAAAAGATTCTCCCAGATTTTGTCAGGTTGTAGATCAATACTCTAAAAATAAAAACATAAACTGTCCATCTGTGTGTGCATGTGCTTGGGGGCAAAAAGACTGTGTGTCTGTGTATTTTTGTCTGGTGAGGTTTCTGCAGCCTGATGATTCATCACATTACCTTGGGCAGTGCAATTCGGTTCTCATTGTGTGTCATTTTTCCATCATGGAAATTAATTTGAGGGAAAAGTTGGTGGCAGGATTTGCCAGTGTGGTCAAAGAGAGAAAATACTTCATCCATTCAGTCCATTAGCTCAGCTTAATTGAAATCCAAGTCCTGCTTGCTGTGGTTTTGACTTCTGGTCAGAAATAAATACGTCGGCTGACAAAGATAATAATCCCTCAGCTCCTCTGATGTTTTGTCAAGTTTGTTTGAGCATTTTGCTGTATCCCACAATTTCTTTTTATTATAGTATGTATGATGTCCCATCTGCAGCTTTTCAGGCTGGGTTCTGTCACAGCCTCTCTGCTTTGTGCTGGGTGTCCTGGGATGTGTTTTGTACAGCAGAGAGAGAAAGGTGTCTCGGTGGACAAACCTCTGTCAGAGGGGCAACTGGTTCAGTAGCTTGAGCTCCCCCAGGACTCTGTATGACCTCTGCACGCAGAGCCAGGGGTTGATCATAACCTAACTTCACACCTCTGCTTTTGGTATAAATTTTTTTTTCCTCTATGTCCTAATTTCCACCTTCAGTTAAGCAACAGAGGTGTATCTTGTGCAGCCTGAGAGTATTTGTCAAACCGTAAATATCTCTCTTTCTCCAAAATTTAAAAAATAGCTATATTACCTTGTGTTTGACATAATTTTACAGTATAAAATACTCAGGATGATGTATGTTTTGATTGTATAACTGCAGTTTCTCTGTCAGCTGTAAATGTGTCAGTTACAGGCCTGTAACATTATAAATCTGCCAGAGTGTCTGGATTCAGGTGTGCTGGTTATGAGAGGGGCAGTGCACAGATGGCTGTTCTTTTAGCCGCAGAACTAAAAACTAATTTGACAGCACCTTTTATTAACTATTGAAAAGCATCTTCTATTTCCCAGCATTAAATGCAAACACTGATAGTGAACAGAAAATGAAAAACTTCAAAGTTTCCATTTGTTCAATGCTTTTGTTTAGTTTTAACTTAGATTTTTTTCCAGCATTACAGCCTCACAGAGCCACTGGGGTGTTTGCAGACTAGAGCTGCAACTAAAACTCTTTTCATTACAGAAATATTTTCCCAAATTGTTCTCAGAGGTTTAAATGCTCTCTGTGGAGTTTTAGACCTCTGTTTGTGCAGAGGAGCTGTTTTACTATGAGGGGGTTCCTGTTTGGCTGTTTTGTCCTACCAATGATGTCACACTTTCCCAATGATCAGCAGGTGGCTCTAACTCCCTCAGATATGCTGCAGCATGCCAACAATGGCAAAGAAAGATGACTTGAAGCTCGAATACATGAATGTCAGTAATGCTGAATGCAACCTGTTCACACCTGATTTGATCAGCTTAAGCTGTTTCAAAGCAGCTGAACACACCTCATAAATATTTAAAAGTTCAAACATTTTTGTCTTTTTTTTAGACATACTATACATTGTTCAATTCCTTGTTTTCCACCAACAAAACCAGTAACTCATTTGCAATGTTATCAGTTAAATGTCTTGAGAGGATTTCCAGCTTTTCCAGATAAATAAAATACTAAAATATCACAGACGTACAAGCTGATGCACTTGGTTAATGTGTACCGCTGATCACAGTCCTTTCATGCTGCTGTCGGCCACAAATATTTTCCATCACAAGTGGATGTGAGTGGATAAAATGAAGACAACAAACTGTCAGAAGCCAGAATCTGCCCTATGAATCCACATGAACAGAGACAAGGTAACTGAGCCACTGTACGGCCACAGGCTTTTTTTTTTTTTTCTTGACTAGGCAAAACAGATGTCATCAGTCCAGGGCCAACATTCCCAGTTTCTCTTTTCCACGTGGGAAAGTTCCCTTCTCTCTGCCAGCGTGGGGGAAGAATATGAAAGCTAAAGCAACTCTGGATTATAGCTTAGTGAACAGGTTATATTTATTTCAATATTCTCTCCAAATTATCTTCCCATGTCCCATAGTCATATGAAATGTCCTCGGTTAACCCTTTGTGCATTGTCTGATGTGTTTTTAGCTTTACACAGCTAGCAGCATTAGAATTGCATAGTTTATATATGTGTCTGTGATTATAGATCAATGGCAACAATATCAAATCAATTTAGCATCAAAGTTATACACCAGTTCAGGTATTTTGTGACTATTGAATAAATTAAGTTTAAGACCCCTTTAAAGTATTGAGAGGATCTTTAGCTGAAACTTGTGCAGTGAGAGCTATGTTGAGGATTTCAGGTGATTCATTCTTTACCCGTAAGAACGCAAATTATAAGTTTTTGTGTCTTGTAAAGTTTTCAAGACGGAGATCAGAAAAATATTGACAGACCTGCTTTTCAGATTTACAACACCAGCAATAAACTGCTTTTATCCTGCAACTCACCAGATGTGCGAAACTTGTGAAACTCAAGCTCGGTTTTATATCAGTGTCTAACAGATTAGGAAAACCAGCGCAGGAATGCTGGTAAGAGGCACCTAAAGGAGGTCAGAGGTTAGGTCTAAAGTCAGGTCAAACCAGGATGGAAAGAAAAAAGGAGCTATGAGAAGAGTTTTTCTCTCATACCTATACGCAGCTCAAAAAGTTTGATGGGATTGTGGCGACAGAAATGGAAAATATTTGTCATATCCATCAGTTTCTTTATGAAATACATCACACTGCCTGTCACATAAACACAATGGGGAAAAAACAAACAAAAGGGAGAAAAGTGAAGGATGTGCCATGATGTTCTCTGATCCACAACAAAACCACAATATTTCCTGTCAGCGTGTTGGACACCTGCTGCATTCAGAGACTGTTGGCCTGTTAGCTCACAACTTGTCAAGTCTTGGTCTGTCGATTTCTGCTTCTTAATTTGCTTCAGTGATTTTCCATGAATATAAATTTTTGGTAGTCCTAATAGGAAAATTAATTACAACCTGAGTAGAGTTTTTCATATTTTGGAGGCTTGGGTCTTGTTGGGTCTTGTTTCACATGAATTTAGATTGATGAAAGAGATTTTCAAGTTTACAACTTTGTTGATGTCAATATGACGGTTGTATGATTGCTATGAAACCCTGTGAATGACAATACAGCACTATAACAAACTTAGGTTAAATTCCATTAGCAATAAAGTTTTGGCCTTTGTAAGGTGTCAAAATTTGTTTGGTAAGTGTCACTTTTTCAGCATCCCAAGCAAGAAGAACCTAGTTGAACACAAGGAGAAACATAAACCCTGCTAAAGTACTCTTTTGTTTACATATACAATGTACAGTGAGATTTGGTCTCTGCATTTAGCCCATCCCTGAGGAACAGTGGACAGCCATAACGCCCACGACCATCGTAATCGTGAACCACTACCTCGGTCAGGGATGAAGGGAGATAGACCTAGCATACATGTTTTTTGATGAATGGCTCTGCCCCAGTTGAGAATCGAATGGAGGACCTTCTTACTGTGAGGGGACAGTGCTAACCACTGATCCACTGTGTCACGCTGGTAGTAGGTATATAATGATACATCAGTGTATCGATCCATCAATTTTTATTCCTACGATCAAACTAAATGGACAGTTAAACCGCAAATCTTCCTTCTGGTGTGACTTGTATTCATCTAAAATTCTTTTAAACAAAAAATCGATTGTGTTGATACTAAGAACTTGTGCCTTTCATTTAGCATGTCAAATGTAGTTATGTGGATGTATTTTTGCACTTATAATGGTAAATAGTTGTGAACATACCTCCAGTTCACTCTCCGATGTTGTGGGCATGTGTATTGCATCAGCAGCATTGCTTCATATAATGGTGGATCATGGCAGAGACGCACCAGGAGAACAAGAACGAGAGAGTTTGTGGTCCGGACTCAACAGAGGCCTTGCACTGAATGTTTGTGTAGTTCAGTGTATCAAGCTTTTCCCATGTTTTACCTCCTCTACCACTGCAGAGAAAGATGCATTTTATTTTCCTCTATTAATGGCAATAAAAAGTTACTATTTTGATTTCTAGCCATTGAATCATATCGTATCGCCAACCATGTATCGTGATTCCTGTTGTGTTGCTATGAAATTCTAACACCCCTACTTAACAGCAGTAGTGAGTTCTAAAGCACGCAGACAAAATACACTGGCTCAGCATAACATCATTAGTTTTACTCTGTCATTGTAGAGCTGTGCTAGGAAGTCAATACAGCAATACATTGCAGTTATTTTTGTGATGTACTGCATCGTATCATGAAGCGTATCGTATCATGAAGTCCATGCCAGTGCCCACCCTTAAAGTTTAGTGACATAGAAGAACCTTTATGCACTTTAATTTCATGTTTCAATTTCAATGAGTCCAGTTAAAGTGCAAGAGTGCACTTACATTTCATTTTTCATTTTGATGTTATAACAGCTACATCAGTGTGTTTGGTAATTTGCCAATACCATTCACACAAATTGGAAAGAAAATTTGGAAATAAATTGTTGTGACTTAGTTTTTTTTCGCTAAATTATCACTACAATGTGATGCAATACATTAAGACTACCCAGATACACAGCAGCTCTGTTTTTACATTTTCAGTGATATGTGTGAAATATCGCAGTACATTCCAATATGCATCGTATCACAATGTAAAGTGATATATCATATCGTTATCTGTGATGTGTAGCGTATCATGAAGTCCTTGTCAACACTCACCCCCAGTATTTTGTCATATCATAAAGATTATCATTATTGCAAAAATAGTGCAGTGGCATTAATAATGTAGTTTGGGATAAAAAGTAGAAATGGAGTCAAGTGTTCGGTTTAATAATAATAATGCAGTGGGTGTATTTTTGATAATTTTTGATCAAGTATTCGTTCACATTTGGGAAATTTTCAGCTCTAAACATTTGTGTATGTAAATATGAATAAATAGTTTTTTGTTTTTACTTTACTGTGACAACTTAATACATATATATTTCCTCATATTCTGTCTGTATTGCGAGTATAGAGGAAAATGAGGGTTTTGATTTATGTGCAGATGCTTTGATCTGTTTTAGTTTGCATCTCTGGAGGATAAGATGTCCTCTCTTAGATGAACGAGTGGCAAAAGAAAAAGGAAAAAAAAAGTGAATGTAGTCATGGTTACATGATGCAGCAAACAGTCGACTGAACATTTATTTTCCCTATAGCTTAGTATCAGCATTATCTCAATAAATAGTTTCCAGACATCTTTATGGGAACCCAAGTCCCGGTGCACCACATGTCTTTCTGTAGCTATCACTTCATGAGCAGTTCCCCTCTGGAAGTCATTTTTCATTGGTGAGCATGTGCAAACTTTTTCAGCTGCTACAAATCAAAGAATCTGGACAAAAACTGGCAGAGGTGCAACCTCTTTATGGAGGTTAGTTTGCTACCTTCTGGACAAAGCAGCAGTCATGGATGTGAAAAATCTTTTAGCAAAGATTTTTCCATGAGGAAGGAAGAGACCAGTGCGCAGATGCAGCATGTCAGTCAGTTTTTGCTGTCACTGTGGGCCATTTTATTGATTTGCAGTATCCAAAACTTACCCGGATCTTTTGGAACCTCAACACAGAGTAATCTAGGGAGGCTTTCCCAGGCTGAGGAAGAAGCTTGTCATTAGTTCTAGTTTGACTCCCGCAAATTATAGTGTTATGGTGCCCAGCTGATGAAATCATCAGAGATTTGTGAGCAAGGAGGAATCCTGTGTGCAGGATAGACTGCTGTTTTTCTGTTATATACAGTATTACTGAAGTGCAAAGTAGCTAAGGCTTCATCAATATATGTGCAAATACTAAGATATTAGAACTTGATGTACCAGCACAATGGATAGTTTGATATTCAAGCTTTTTGTGACAGTAGTACTTGCATTATCCTTCTCTAGTTAACTCTACAAGAAATTCAAATTAATTTTGAGGTCGTGATTCTTTTGGGCTGATTTTCCTGTATTTGTGCATTGTTTTTTTCTGTTCCAGAACCTTCACATTTAACCAGGATCAACCTTTGGCCAGAGATTCAAACCGTTATTTTTTCCATTAACTTCACGTCCCATGTCTATCATGGGTTCAAAAGGCCTTTTTGGCTGCCTCCTCCTGACTGGCTTGCTCAGCTTTTCAAATGCTGGGCTTGTGAAGAAAATCCTCCGTCAACGACGACAAACTTTGGCTTCCCCTAAAGATCATAACATCACCATGTCCAGCGCGGACCATCCTGTGGTTTTTAACCATGTCTATAACATTAATGTTCCTGCCAGTTATCTGTGCTCAGTGAACCTGGACTCTCCAGAGAGCATGCAGCTGCATCCCAAAGATGCTGCAGTCTCTTCAGGCCTTCACACCACTGAGCACACAGTTGATGGAGAGAACCAGATTGTCTTCACCCACCGCATCAACATACCTCGGCAGGCCTGTGGTTGTGCTGAGGACCTGCCCGGCCTGAAAGACCTCATGAGCCGGCTGGAGATGCTCGAAGGAGAAGTTTCAACCTTGAGAGATCAGTGTAATGGTGACAGGCCCTGCTGCAGTGCACAGGTCACGGGTAAGTGTGCTTCATTTGTCTTATATGGATATATACATTAGATTACAGGCTTAAATTTATAAAGTAAGACACTAAGAATACTACATAACTCCATTAACCTCCTTCAGTAAAAGGCATGTCTGTACAATTCATCTTTAGAGGAGTTTTGCAGTTCAAAGTAGGGGTGTAATTTTCCCACCAAGTCACCGGTTACTTTGAAGAGGGCTCATATGACATGCAATGACATGCACCGCTTAATATTAGTGAAAGTAAGAGGGCTTTGCTTGCAAGTCTTGGACCAATTCTGAATGACACACTTTTAAAGGAAGAAATTCACACTTGGAGAAATAAGTTTGCCTGCTTTCTCGCCAGGACTCAGATGAAAAGACCACATCTGCACACTATGAATGAAGCTACACCCAGCAGCTGTCTAACTTTGCTTTGCTTAAAGGAGCATCCCAGTCTATTTTTGACTTATCACTTTTACTGGAAATCACCACTATCCTCACAAATTCTGTTAAAAGGGACCATGTGTATACTTTTGTCGATCACAGACTGCGTTGTTTAACTCCATTCACTGCCATTCAAGTTGAAACAGGCTATAGAAACACTACAGGGCACATGAAAGTTGTTAGGTATAGGTAATTCACCCTTCTAAAGAAAGCATCTACCTTAATTTGGTCAAAAATCACTCAGCAAGAGAGAGGGCAGTTGAGAGCCTTGGAGACCAAAGTTATTACGCCTGGAAAATAGTTCCTTATAAGTGCTGCCTTCTTAACTCAAATATTAGCTTGAAGAAGGATTTTGACACAGACACTCTTTTTAACTAATGTCACACATTTTCAGCTACTTTCTGCAATGTTTGAATATGAATTTATGTGAATGGCATTGGCAAATGAATATGGACAAAATATAAACAAATACAATCTCACAGATAAAGCTATTGTGGGAAAAATGGGTGGGGTTTATGTAACCTATGTGGCAGATGTTGACGAAGGACAATGACATGTAGTAGCACTGCCATGATCCATGGAAGACTAGATACATGGGAACAGTACCCACCCAAGATATAGTGTAACATATTATAAACCCCCATAAACCTACAGCTTTGAGTTTTTTTGGCTCTTGGCTACAGAGGTACTGGTAGAAGATTTTTTTTAGCTTTGGGCAAAGCCATAATATCTCTTCTCACCTGCTTCCACTCTGTTGCTAAATTAAGCTTAACATTTAACTCACAGCTAAAGAGCAAGTAAGCTATAGTGAACTGCTTTTCAAAAGGAACAAAAACTTGACATTGCAGTTAGAAAATATTTAGTAGCACAGATACTGTATTTCTTCCAAACTGAATTGTTGATACAAAATAAATGTCTTCCCTTCTTGTCAAAGGTGAGGTGGGAACTAAACCCTACTGCAACGGTCATGGAAACTACAGTTTTGAAACATGTGGCTGTGCATGTGAGCCTGGCTGGACGGGGCCCAACTGCACTGAACCCGAGTGTCCCAATAACTGTCAGGACCGAGGCCGTTGTATTGACGGAAAATGTGAGTGCTTCAAAGGCTTCACTGGAGAAGACTGCATGCTTGAGGTCTGCCCCGTGGACTGCGGAGCACGGGGCCAGTGTGTGGGCGGTATTTGCATCTGCTCGGATGGTTTCTTCGGGGAAGACTGCTCTGAAACCAAATGCCTCAACAACTGCCTTGGCCGCGGCCGGTGTGTCGAGGGAGACTGCGTCTGTGATGAACCCTGGACTGGCGCTGACTGCTCTGAAGTCATCTGCCCTAAAGACTGCTACGACCGTGGACGCTGTGTGAATGGCACTTGCTACTGCGATGAGGGATTCACTGGAAAGGACTGTGGAGAACGCACCTGCCCGAACAACTGCCATGGTAACGGTTTCTGTGTCAATGGCCAGTGCACTTGCATTGCCGGCTTCAGTGGAGAAGACTGCTCTCAGCTCACCTGCCTCAACGACTGTAACGGCAGAGGAACTTGCTTCAACGGGTTGTGTATCTGCGACCCGGGCTACCAAGGCGAAGACTGTAGTCAGTTAGCATGTCTCAACAACTGTAACAACAGAGGCCAGTGTATAAATGGACAATGTGCCTGCGATGTTGGTTTCCAGGGAGATGACTGCGCAGAGCTTTCCTGTCCGAATAACTGCCTGCACAGAGGACGCTGTGTAAATGGCCAGTGCGTGTGTGAGGAAGGCTTTGCTGGTGAGGACTGCAGCATCAGGTCCTGCCCCTCAAACTGCTATGGCCACGGCGAGTGTATTGAGGGACGTTGTGTGTGTCATGCGGGCTACACTGGCGAGGACTGTGGCGAACTGAGCTGCCCCAATAACTGCCAAAACCGTGGCCGGTGCATTGATGGGCAGTGTGTTTGTAATGAAGGCTTCACAGGGGAAGACTGCAGTCAGAAAGCTTGTCCCAATGACTGCCTGGCCCGTGGTTACTGTGTCGATGGCAAGTGCATCTGTCAGGAAGGGTATTCAGGAGATGACTGCTCTGTACTTGCCTGTCCAGGTAACTGCAACAACAGAGGGCGCTGCATCAATGGAAGGTGCACATGTGAGAGTGGATATGAAGGAGAAAGCTGTGCAGAGCTGAGCTGTGTCAACAATTGCCAGGAAAAAGGCCGCTGTGTGAAAGGTCAGTGCGTCTGCGATGAGGGATACATCGGGGAAGACTGCTCAGGAGGTAAGAAGCTCTGTTCCTTTCAGTGCACCAACAAGAGAAAAAAAAGCACTGGCACTTCACAAATCCTGAAATTTTCCATGTGTTTACAGGATGTCCTATAAAAGCAAATCCAGAATGATGTAATTTCCTTCTATTCTCTAACTTTACTCACCACTCATCTCGAGAGAAACTATTTTGGTGTTATAAAAGAGGTTTCGGTTTGTGAATTGCCTTTGTCTGCACTTTGTTCGCACTTTTTTGGCACTTCTTCACACCACAGCCAGATGTGGATCTGGATTTTGCATTTGCTCTGTGGGGTGGATCCTTCGTGGTGATTTAGAACATGAGAAACTAATCAGACATCAGCCTCAGCAGTTTTTTCTGTTATTTTTCCAGTGTCTCCTCCAAAGGACCTGACTGTTGGCGATGTCACCAATGACACAGTAGAACTGTCCTGGAACAACGAGATGTTGGTGACGGAGTACCTTGTGACATATGTGCCCACCAGTCCTGGTGGTCTTCTTCAGGAGTTCACTGTGCCAGGAGACAATACTGCTGCCACTGTCAAAGAGCTCGAACCTGGTATTGAGTACCTGATCAATGTCTACGCCGTTCTCAGTAACAAGAAGAGTATTCCTGTCAGCGCGAGGGTGGCCACAAGTAAATTGCAGCCGGTTCATGCTAGTTCATTGTGAATACCTGTAGGAAAAGTTCTTGTGGTTTGTGATTATTTTTCTCTCAATTCTTTAAGATCTTCCAAAGCCAGAGGGTTTGATATTCAAATCAGTGAGAGAGACTTCAGTGGAGGTCATGTGGGACCAGCTGGACATCCCCTTTGATGGCTGGGAGATCTATTTCCGCAACACGGTCAGTCTGCCCATCTCTTTGAAGGCTTGCCTAGGATTTTATTAAGCAACATGGAAAAAGTGAGAGGTGATACGAAATGCCAGCTTATTGAAAGTCTCAGCAAAACATGGATTTATTTCACTGCTAACCATTAAAATTGCTTTGACATGTGGAAAAACTCAGTTAGAGCAAGTCTGGATGTCATAGAACTGCGGGCAAATCTACTGCTAAAAATGAGCCAGTTATTCTTTTGAAGTGAAATTACTGTGCCACCTGATAAGTCAGAGGCCTTTTAAAGTTTTGCAGTTGCTGCTGACTTTATAACTTGTTTTAAACAGGCTGTCCTTTCCTGACTTTGGTGCACACTTTGAAAATGGGCTGGTTGATATAGATGACAAAACAGCTAATGCATCATGTGTCCTTGTAGAAAGAAGAAAACGGAAAAGTCGTGAGCACCCTTCCACCCTCTCAAAACCGGTTTGTCCAGTCAGGCCTCGGACCAGGACAAGAGTACGAAATCTCCCTTAACATCATCAAGAACAACACCAGAGGACCCCAAACATTCAAAAAAGTCACAACCAGTAAGTTTCTTAACGATAATGAGGCAGCCTATTTAATAGCATTTTCAAAATCAACTCAATCATAATGATGCTTAATATACAGAACAAAACTTAGAGATTATGCATTTTATAAGAGCATGTAGAGAAAAGATTAACTGAGAGACTGACCATGTTTTTTTTTCTTGCTTTGACATCAGATGGCCTCAAAGACCTAAACAGAATGATGCAATTTATCCAAATTGCACACTTAAAACAATTTTATGAACAAACCATTTATTGGAAATTAAATTAAATTGCACTAATTAGCCTAGCCTAAACTCAAACTTTCCACAGAGCTGGTGATCATTGGGTTTTCCTCCCGACCGCCTTGCTGCCATTTTCCTGCCCTGTGACATGAGCTGCCACCAGCTGATAATCATTATTAGTATTACTTTCTATCACTGACTACACTCAGATGAAGTATGTAAGTTCACAAAACACTGCTGGAGTTTCACAGGAAAAAGGTGCTGCAGTCATGTTCTAAACAATTCAAGTGAATGGTGATCAGGATTTAAACACACACACGCACACAAAATAATAATATGATAGGAGTCACAGGCGACAGTGAACAATGAGGCTATAAACAAGGTGTCAGTGACGCTTTTCAAAACAACCAAGCATGTCGAGGCCTCAGAGCACTTGGATTACTTTGACTTTTTGACTTTGTTACATTTGAATCCTAGTCACCATTCACTGGCATTTTTTGGGAGATTACTGCAACTAGGCTTGGGTCGGTTTCTGGTTTGTCTGGTCCGGTGTGTGAGCTTAACCTGTTTATGTGAGATCCCGGCAAATTGAAAGCATACATCAGCAACAACATGTACTAGCACCCACTGGCCCGACAACATGCACAAATCTAACTCGTATTCTATTAACGACAAGCAACAAGACAATGTGATCAACATATTATGATATTAGATTAGGCTATAAATGAAAATGAATAACAACAAGTTTGTGTGTGCTATTTAGTTAAGAGCTCGGGCTGCACAGCTCCGTGTAATGTTACTAAGCTACTTAGCTAGTAGCTAACAGCCCACATTGACTACAGCCGATGTAGTCATCATCTCTGACTGTGTCAGTTGTGGAAGTTTCAGAAACGGTGGAAGGCTTAACTACATCCTGTCTGTGTTTTTTTATGTACAGTAATTCTGTGGCGTAAGTTAACATGATAAAGTCGCGTTGTGCTGCTCCATGGTATTCACACACGGCAACAGCTGTTTTCGTCGCCTTTTCTCGATGTCAGGATGTCAGTGACATTGGGAGAATCTGAACACTCATTGGCTGTTGCGGCACAAACACTTTGTAACTCAGTTTGGTTGGCTGAGTGACATGAGACGTGTAAGTCTGGTATACTGGTTCAGTCTGGTATGTAACTGAATATCAAACTGGTTTGAAGGGGCACCTTTAAATTTTTTTATTCATTTTATTTATTTATTTATTTTGTCAGTGATGGAAAATTTTGGTGAATGCAACCCTGTTCAGATAGTATTTCATTTTCCTGCTCTGTTTGGCAGCTAGTAGTTCAGGAGGATACAAAGAACCTTCACTTCACTTGAGCACAGAGTAGAAAAAAATATATAAATGTCAAAAAGTGAAATACAATAATAAAAGCAAGAGTGAAAACAGGAAATCCCTGCTGGCTTCACAGTTCCATCCAGCATATTTCACTGGAAGTGTAATCGCTCGCACCTTGAATCTCATTTTAGTACTGCCATGTAATAGTTGTTTTTTTTTTCACTCCCACTAAATCTTGCTCTTAGCTCTTGTCCTCTACTCTCTGAAACTTTTACTGCAGTGTTGCTCCATACATTATGATGTAAAATGCTTCCAGTTGCTCATGCAATCCATATGGCATGCCAGGCCAGACAACTTTCATTGTGCATGGAAAAGCCATTTAGTTTACAAGTCTGTGTCAGCGGACTCCCAGGGTATCATACCCATTCAGCTCTGATGTCATGTATTTGCGTAGGCGGAAAGTAGACACAACTCCCACAAATGAATGATAGAAAGAAGGTTAATCTTTCGTACCCTTTCAGCCCCAGAGGTCCTTTTAGCACGGTTCGAAAACATAGAGAAAAGATGTCTCCTCCACATGTTCACAGAGATTTTTCAGGTAGTGAACACAATGTCAGAGTGGAAGGGAATCTCATTATATTTTATGAAAGACAAGCTGCATCTTACAAGGGTTTGTTTTTTAAAAAATACTGCAGTAGTGCTTATGTTTGGCCTTAATGTTTGTCTAACACAAACAAAGAGTCACACCACTTCCTAACTAGAATTGATGCAAACCAGCCAGTGAACACCAAATTGTTTCAGTTTTTCCCAGTGACAATGTCCTAGCCTGCTCCATGTGTCCACAAACAAATTGAGGTGACGCTTGTTGGAAAAATCCTTCCCCGTGGTTTTAAATTAAGTTTTGCGGACTTGCTGCCCCTCCAGTCTTTTAAAAATTGATCAAAATCAGCTCTGATGGTCTCCTGTGGGACTAATGAATAGACGATTAACTGGTGTGATCAGTCCAAGAAAATAAATTTACAACTTTTAGAGTATTTTTTTACATCTTTATTCATTTATCATGAAACAAGACTGACGACTGTGAGGGGCAGTTCTGTGGCACAGTGGTGCTTTGAGCTAAATGCTAATATTAGCAAGCTACTGTACTTAATAATATAATTGTAAATAGCAAACTGATGTATCGTTTCGTTTTTGTGTAACACAACAGCTTCAGCATCTGGTGTCATGTTTACACAGATGTCAATTTGGCTCTGTTATTACCACCGCTGTCAGCTTAACAGCAGCGCAGCAACAACTCCACCTGTTCAATGCTTGTGTGTTTTATACAGAAAGGCATCATGAAGCTACAACACTTCTGTCTTAAACCAGCTATATAAAAGGGGTCTTATTACTTGCCCTTGCCTCTCTCACTTTAATCTCCATCCCAGAGATCGACAGGCCCCAGCAGGTGAAGGTGAAGGATGTGACGGACTCCTCAGCTCTGGTTGACTGGTCTCAGCCGGTGGCTCCTATGGATAAAGTCACCATGTCTTATGGGCCAAGCGCCGACCCCTCAGACGAAACCAGAGTGGAGATTTTACTCCCAGACAAGCAGTACAGCATTGATGGTCTGAGACCAGACACAGAGTACAAGGTGTCGCTCATCTCCAGGAGGGGAAACATCACCAGTGAGCCGGTCACCACCACGTTCACTACAGGTAGGCTATTGATAGCAGTACCTGCAGTTTCCCCTTAATAGTCTAATTTATTTTAAATTTGCATCAGTAAGCCATGGTGTTGCACAGGGTAACATGTTTTTTTTGTGACCCATTTTTAAATAATTGCCATCAGCGCAGGAAATTCAAAGTACTGAGTAACAGACTAATACATGAACAGTTTTGGTCTTTACAGTACCAAAGTATAAAATAACACTACGAAAAACTACAGCTGGATAAAACAATATTGCAGAACATGCTAATGTTTGTTTATATTTTGCAGGGATTTTATCTATTTTGTGATGATTTTTGATGCACATACATCTGTTTGCATGCTGCAAATTGGAATGGCTCAGTTTCCAAATATAAAAATTCAATATCTGTGTACAAATCTGAAGTTTTTAGCAGAAAGTTGCCTCTCCTTATATCATTGTTGATGTATTATCTGTAGCCCTGGATGCCCCCACGGACCTGCTGGCTGTGACCCAGACAGACAACAGCATCAGTCTAGAGTGGAGTAACAGTCAAGCAGATGTTGGCAGCTATCGGGTGAAGTACAGTCCAATCTCTGGAGCTACTCATGGTGAAGAAGTGTTCCCACGAAGCCCGGGAGACACCACAAAAGCTACTATCATTGGTAAGGGTAGAGGAGACTGAAAGCAAGACCATAACTAGCTTGTATTAATAATACCATGTGGTAATTTCCCTCTGGTCCTCTGTGCTGCAGGACTGAAGCCTGGGACAGAATATGGGATCGGTGTGACTGCTGTGAAGAATGAGAGAGAGAGTCTCCCTGCTACTACAAATGCAGCAACTGGTGAGAGATGCTCCCAAACAGCTTTCCAGACAATCATTCTTCTCACCTCACATAAATACACAGATGGCCAAGTTTATAGATACAAACCGGGTGACAATGTGGGACTAATGGTGGAGAATTATTTGTAATTTTTATTGAGAATGCAAATGAAAGTGAGGGATGCTACAAATAATTTACTGTCAGTCAGTTTTACGTTCTTTATTTTTCCTGTCAGATATTGATCCTCCCAGAAACTTCAAAGGAGTCAAGTCCACAGAGACCTCCCTCGCTCTGAGCTGGCAGAAACCTCGGGCCAAGATCAGTGGCTACAGGCTGGTGTACGAATCCAAGGATGGCCAGCTTGAGGAGCAAGAGATCCCAGCCTCAACAACAAGCCATGTCTTGTCCAACCTGACTCCTGGGATGAGCTACAGCATCACCTTGACTGCAGAGAGGGGTCACAAGAAGAGCACACCTGTCACCCTTTCTGCATCCACAGGTGGGTAGAGGACAATTTTACCACAATATGATCTTTAAATGAATAGCGACACGTGCCTTCACAAGGATAGAAAAATAATCTCCATGCTAAATATGCTCAGATATCCTTCAGGGCTTTAAAATATAGGCTGAAATGTTTACTGTTTAGCATTAAGTGTTAGAAAATTGTGATATTCATCTTTGTAAGTCTGTTAAGTGAAGTAAAACGACTCCACATCAGAGTTAAACTTTGAAATTTAGAATTACCCATAGAGAATTAATCACACTCAGCTTACACTTAAATGATGCTTTCTTGATTTGTGCCTTTTTGTCTGTCTCGTAGCCTCTTTCACATTTTATTTAGCTGACTCAGACGACCGTGAGATAGTGACTCCAACAGGCTCGGAGGACAATGTCATCAGCTTTGTGCATTTAGAGCCCTCTGAATCCCAGTTCTCTGGGACAGAGCCTGAGGATGAGCTTGGAGCACTGACTATCTCGGGTATCACGCATGATGGGTTTGACCTCTCGTGGAATCTAAAGGCTCACAGTTTCTATGATAGTTTTGCAGTAGAATATAAAGACACTCAGCAATTGTTGGACAAAAGAGAGATCCAACTTCCCGGGGATGCCACTGGTTCAAAAATTGAAGGTCTGAAGGCATCAACAGAATATCAAATAAAACTTTATGGAGTAACCAGTAGCCAGAGATCTGCCCTACTTCAAGCTAATGCAGTCACAGGTATAAGATTCTTTTCTAGGCTCAATATTTTTTGGAGACCTTTTGCTCCAGTAGTTTATTTGATCAGAGTAGCTATAAGATTTGCATGCTAGTATTTAACT
>JAQLOL010000011.1:23036307-23058408 GCA_029783665.1 Naso thynnoides
TTGCATGCTAGTATTTAACTCGATAAAACTTCTAAGCAAAGAGTATTTTTACTTTAAAGTCTCTGGCATGAAAAACTCATTCATCTCAAAAGAGATGATTGTATTTTCACACTAAAAATAATCATTTTCACCTCATCCCATCTTTCCTTTCACAAGCCTCAGACTTGTGGCACAATGTTGCCTCCTGAAATCCAAATACAGGAAGAAATCCAAGTCCTCCCTGATAAATTGATACCCTCAGATGCAAAGTTTATAGGGCTGTGGCTGATTTCTTCCTGCATTTGAACTTTTAAATGCAACCATTTTGCTCTCTGAACGCCTGCGTCATCAGTTCCATCCACATCATTCATCTTCTTCGGTCCCGGTTGGAGAAAATTACACCATACGTCTCTCGCATGCAAACTTGTGTGACTCAGCAGCCTTTCTTTGGGACAGCAGCAACAACATGGCTGTGCATGGCTTCAACATCTACTTGAAGACGACTGTGTACTTCCACTTTGGTGGACTACTCAGAACCTTCAGAAATTAATGGCACTGACTCAGTTGTCATTAATGTCTTTGCTGCTGCTTGGTGATTAAAACTGCAGTCCTGAAAATCTTGGATAACAAGAGACAAAGAAATGATGAAATCTTCACAGGAATAAGGCAGATGAAGGAGAGAACTTTTTGCTGCATTGTTTGACCTCTACAGTATTCTTGTTGTAATCCAGTTCTTCTTCACAGGTTCTTCTTCAGTCATCAGTAGAGCCGGTAACATTTTCCTTCTTTAACTTGCTTTATTCACTGTAGCACCAAAGCCTACCTCTTCAGATGTACTTCTGCTGAGCATCAAAGATGCCCCAACAACCCCAAAGTCTTCTCTGGATATTGAAGCTATTCAAAACACAATTCCCCCTCGTCCTCTAAACCCTGAGCCGCCTTCTACTTCTGATACGGGTGTAATGAGCTCTGGGCCTGAGCCTGACAGCTCAAACCTGGACATACTGGGAAACCTCACAGTCAGTGTTACCTCCACTAACATAAGACTGACTTGGTCTGCTCCTGACAAGGCATTCGATAGCTTTTTGGTGGAGGTCATTTCTCCATCAGGGACACAACAAGCTCATGTGACTACACTGCCAGGAAGTGTCAGAGAGGCTGAAATCGATGGTTTGTCCCCATTTACACAATATAATATTACATTACAAGGGCTGGTGGAAGGAAAGCGCTCTTTGCCTCTCAAAGTTTTGGCTACTACAGGTACATGGAGTCAATATTTCTTTTTGTAGGAATTATTTACAAGCCACTGTCCTCTCCATTCACTGTTGATACTCTGAATATTTCCATATGTATGCATGTTTGTTTGTTTGGTAACAGATGGTTGATGTGCTATTGTAAAGAGACATTTGTTTTTATTCTCATTTTTGTTGTTTTTGCTTAACTAGTTATTCCTTTTAATGGCAGAATATTGGGGCCACAAAAACACAATAGATATATTTAAAAATTAAAGTCATGATGTTGCTATTTCATAAGGAAAAAAAGTTACTATTTTCCCAGATTAAAGTCATAATGTTTCAATATTTAAGTTGTAACAATAATAATAATAATAATAAAACAGCAAGCTTGCCTATATAAATTAGACTTACTACTAAATTTAATCATATTTTGTGTGTTTTTTTGAAGTTTTAATATTAGAGGTAATACTTGTAAAACAACAACAACATATTTTGAAAATAAAGTTGTGAGAGTAATGGTAATGTAATAAAATAATTTCAAGTCATTTAAAATTAATGTAAAAACTTATATTTCTAGGGGAAAGTTATTTAATGTTAATGATTCTAACTTTCTCAAAATATTTTTACAACTTTGTCATAAATTTCTAAATAAATTTTCAAAATTTTACAACTTTTATTGATATATTATGGCGATTTTATCGCCATTATTAGATCCCCCTTTTTTTTTTTAGGTGCAGGAATATTTTTCCTCTACATGTGGCCAAGACATTCTGTCATATTCTGTATCTTAAAAAGCTGTGTGAGAGTAATTTTCACAATCCGTCTTGCCATTCAGTTGACCCCACTCTGATCTGTCTATCTACTAGAGGAGCTGAAGCCCATGGTGTTGAACCTCACCATCTCTGACATTACATGGGACGGCTTCACAGCGTCATGGATCCCCACGAGTGGGGACTTTGACAGCTTTGTCATTGAGGTAACAAACATGGAGAATTTCGCAGAGAGCCAGAACCTCAGTATATCGGGAGGCGCTTTTAGCCTGGGCATCTCTGGGCTGAATCCCAACACGACCTACATGGTTGGCCTGTTTGGGATGTATCAAGGCTCCTTCCTTGAACCCGTGTACACTGAAGCCACTACAGGTACCTGCAACTTGCAGCGTTGCAGCGTTTTGTCCTCTAACTTCCTGTCTCTCTTTTGATTTTTACTATCTTTCTATTTCAGCCGTCATCTGTGAAGCACACACCGACACACACACTAGAAGCTCTGTTGTCTCACTCACAGTGGAACATCCACACCTCGCTGCATGAAATGTGAAAACATAATAACCCTATTTCTGTTTCGTCATCACTGTCCAACACCCTGACCACAGGGTGCTGTGCTGCTTCATGTTAACCAACATGTAATGAACCATTCTTTACCCTCCAGCCACTGTTTCTGTCTAGCTGAGAGAGGGCAGAGTGATGGGCACCAATGCCACATCACTGAGCCAAGCGAAAACCCCTCAAATGTTCATCCTTACCCTGAACTGCTCCCTCCCTCCCAGTTCCTAAAGTGCATGAAGCCCGCGCCCCTCCCCCCTCTCCCATCCCCTGCATCGTGGTGAGGTTTGACGCTGATGTGCTGCGATGATTGCAAAAGCAAACCAATAACTTTCATCCTCACACGCCAGTCACACCATGACAGCGTGACCATCTCATTTCATTCCATCAACTCTCATTCAGTGTGTAATTGATTAACCTTGAGGGATCATTTGCCCATGGATGTGTAAGTGCTCACAGTTTTGTGGCATTTGAGTTCTGTTAGTTTGTGTGAATGACACTGAGATACGACAGTTTTGTTTTGCTTGCACAGAACAGTAAAGTAAATGTTCCTCATTTCCTTTTGAACTACCAGGTGGCAAATGATTAAATCTTCTTGCCATAATCAAGGTAAAAAAGCTAATGATGTAATCTGAGGTTTACAGTAACGCCACCTTGTTTTACATCTAAACGATGCCTTAGTTGCCTGCTGCATGTTTGCATGTAACTGACTATATTTCTCATCGCATGGACAGTAAAAACATGTTTCTAAAAGTTTTAACTTTTTCTGTAACTATTCTGCTTTGATTTGCTCTTCATGCAGAATTCATCTTGTTGTCATTGTGTTAGTTGCTCCATATGCATGAGACAGACTTTATAGCCTAATGTGTTTCATCCATTGCCACATTTTCACATTTTAATCAACACTCGTATTTTAATCATTCAAACTTGCAGGCTAGTATTCTTCAGCTATTTACTATAAAGGCTCTTGTGTTTTTTCCCTTTGGCATTACCTACTGACTGTTTTTGACAAAAGCAATAGGCATTAATTGGTTTTTTAAATAATTTCGCAACTTTTCATTTAAAAGTTTATGCATGTATTTCATCTTTTATTGAGCTACTCAAACTATCAGGAAATGCAAGTGGGTGGTGGTGAGTTCCCTATACACATTTTTATGGGATAAATAAAACCAGCCAGCTTCCTATAATTTCTGACTTTATACCAGTATGTGTTCTGCAAGATGATTTTGATGAAAATCTAATGACGATTTCTCTCTTTAGTGAATCAGCCAGTGGTTGGCAAACTATTTATCTCAAACTTAACGTCAGAGAGATTTTCAATCTCTTGGAACGACACTGAAGGAGAATTTGATGGTTTTATCTTGGAGATAATTGATTCTAATTGGCTGATGGAGCCAATGGAGTATAACATATCCCACAATGTAAAGTCCCATGACATCACAGGGCTCCGGCCCAGCACTGACTATATAGCCTACCTCTATGGGACTTACAAGGGATCCAGAACAAGCGCTGTCAGTATTGTTGCATCAACAGGTAATTGGATTTTGTCATTCATCTTTCAAAGAATAGGGTCATATTTAATATTTTTCAGTTATTATCTGCACTGTAAACCTAACTTGGGCCTCCATGTATATATTAGAGGCATATACATGCTGTCTATTTCCATAAATGAAAATATTTTATATTTTTCTCTCCCCTGTAGCTAAAGAGCCTGATTTGTCCAGGCTAGTTGTTTCTAACATTACCTCAGACAGATTTTCTCTGTCATGGCGGACAGGAGAGAAGGCGTTTGATAACTTTATAGTAGAAGTCAGAGAGTCTGCTTTGCCCTCGCAGGCAATGGGGCGCGCTCTGCCAGGAGACGTGCGCTCCACAGTCATGGCGGGGCTCAAAGCGAGCACAAGCTACGACATAAAGCTGTACGCCAGCGCTGGTGGACAGAACACACAGCCCCTATTTGGTGTAGCTACAACAGGTATCACATTACATGCATTTTATTGACACTGCATGTAGCAACCCCAATTGTGACTTCAATCAGTGCAACATAACTAAAAAGCCATGTTTCTCTTCTGTTCAGAGGATGTCCCACAGTTGGGGTCCATAGCTGCTTCATCTGTGAGCCCACATAACCTCAGCTTGTCCTGGAGCACAGTGTCGGGCCACTTTGATGGCTTTGTTATCAGACTAAGTGACCCTGAGCAGCAGTCTGATACGCTGGAGTTCAGACTGCCCGGTGAAGCCCGTAACATTACAGTCTCTAACCTGATGGATGCTACAGGCTATGATATTGAACTGTACGGTATTTCTCATGGGCGCCACACCCCCTCTTTGTTAGCCCACGCTGTCACAGGTACTACATATTTTACTTATGTCTTAAACTCTCTCCCTCTGCAGTTATAAGGTTTTATATCAGTGCCTTTTAGGGAAAGTCTTCTTGCTGTCAGCTTAATTTACCAGAATAACATCAGAATATATTTATCTGCACGTCTAAAGTCTGCAATGCATCGCAGGGCAAATTACACTTGTCATTAGTGCCTAATGTGTTCAAAAAATGTAGCAGTTTTGGTGCAGTAAACCATTAGATTTTTTTGACCCTGAAAAGGTCAGACATGTTTAGTAAATTATATACAGCTGGGTAGTTTAATCAATAATAATACGTGATGATACATGTACTGCATTTGATTAGATTAGATTTGCCTTTATTTGTCTCCCTTAGGAGAAACTTGTCTTGGGCAGACTAGAGACTTAGTTGATATGGCAGCACATATTCTCATCAAAAACACATATGCAGTCAAAAACTGGATTGAAACACATAGTGTCAAACAGTACACACACACATAACCTAAGCTTATGCATCAGTGACATTGCACTGGTCCCCCACCCTGAAGAAAATGCCGCCCCACGATTCCCCCCCACAAAATTTAAGTAAAATGCATTTGTTTTCTTGACACTGAAATGTAACTAAAGCTTTACAAAGTTGTTGAAGAGAAAAAACAAGCGTGAATTTGCTATAGCTGCAACCAGCAACTAAAAATGTTAATGAAAGTTGCTGCAAGGATGCCTCCCACAAGAGCGTACAGTCTACAACTAACGATCAGGGGGCAAAAGTGCAGAGGCAGGGCAAGCCATGACTAATGAAAGTGTGTGTATTTCTAAAAAGTTTGGCCATTTTACATGAATCCCTTTAGAAGTTAACTTTTTGTTACAGGCCACTCCCACTGCCACGCCCCCTTTTCAACAGTTGACCCAAACAGTTAATCAGCTGTCCTTTGGCTCATGACCAACCTGTGCTAGTCTGTGAATCCCTTTGAAGGTTATGCACCTTTCTGAAATTGTCCACTCCCATAGCCACGCCCCTTTTAGCCCGTTGGCATGAACACAAACTCACCTTCACACAACCAACCGACTGACCTGTAGGGCTGCTAGTTGCAACTAAAAATGCAATATTTTGTTTACACAAGTATCTACACGTGCTGTAATTAGTAACATTAAAAAAACTTAAAAGATGCTTTATCACTAATGGCCTTTAGATTTTTGATTTGTCTTGAGCTGCATCTTTAGCTTATTGTACAAAAATCCCAGTAGTGATGGTTCGTCATTCATTCATGTTTTTTTTCCCTTGTTATGACTCCAGAGAATCAAATCACTGTGAAACCTTTGGGTGAGGAAAGACAGGTTGCATCCATTTTTTTCTACCGTAGCAGTACAGAATCAAATATATTACGATGCATGCAAAATTTGCTTTTAAAGTGTTTTAGCTTTTAGATTTTATAGAGAATTAGATCAGTTGTTCCTACATCTATGTCAAAATACATAACTTCCTTTGGCAACACAATCCCCTCACAAGAAAAACAGATCTCCCTTTGCTTTTGCAACAATTGCACACTTGGTTGTTCACTCTTGTTCCTCCTCCCACATGTGCTCCCTGTCACAAAAAAATGAAACCCACTCCCCTTCCAGCTCCTTTGCCCAAAGTGGAAAACTTGACCATTTCCAACATAACCCCTTATGGCTTCCGAGTGTCGTGGGAGGTGAAGCAGCAGCTGCAGCAGGAGGATTTAGCCCCCTCTAGTGGCGGCTTCAGCCATTTTCAGATAGTGGTGACAGACTCTGGCTGGCTGCTGGAGCCTCAGGAGTTCACTGTGCCAGGAAACCAAAGTCACCTGGACATCTGGGGCCTCATCACCGGCATAGGCTATGAGGTCAGGCTGACCGGGGTGTCAGAGTCAGGGCTTCTCTCTCGGCCTCTGACTACAGTGGCTGTGACAGGTACCACACGCAGTGCACTGCAAGGCCCTCGTCTTACTAAAAAGAGCATTTCCTTATTTTGTTGAAACTACTGTGAATCTGTAAACGTTACACTTTGGGATCTTAAGTCTCACCATCACAACCCGACTGACAGGTCTGTAAATGAAATCATTCTTTGATATTCTACTTTTAGATTTTTTTAAAAATACAGCAGTTTCCTAGAGATATTATTTCACAAAATCAGTTACAGAATCCACAAATTTTGGCTGGAGTCATGTTTGGATGGTAAGGCTTCAGCTCCATATTGAAACCTAACCCTAACTCAGATTCACAACACAACTCTTTTCCAGAATGATCTCACTTTCTTTTTTAAAGCATTTTCTTGGTATGCAGCTCCGTCAGCGGGAGGAAGAGATGTGAAGCTCCCGTCTGTTTCTTCTTACCTCTAAAATATGAGCAAGCATATTTGTTTGTTTTCATATTTTAAAATGTGTTTTCCTTCAGATTTCTGACCCCAGATGTCTGTGAATGTGATACGATTACCATATCATGTCTGTGGACATCTTTTAAAGTATTTTTCACCATGCTGCTACTTTTTCATGCTGTTTTATTGATCTGGCTAAAACCATTGAATAAAACAAAGTAATGAGAAGCAGGAAAACACTGATAAATCAACAAGACATTCTAAGCATGAAATGTCAGTTGATAATCTTTGAATGCACTGAATGCATCGAGGCCTTAAAGAAGCATGGACCTCACCTCAACGAGTCTTTGCTCATATCCGTCCAACAGATCTGTCAGAATCTGTTAAGGAATGTGGACCTGTTGACAAAAAATAAATGTCTGTTAAATGCATTTTGTCTTTTTAATTTACCCAATGGTACATCTTTGTACACCGTGTGCCGTTTTCAACTGATTTATACTAACGGACACCTGAGCATGACACATCAAAGGTGGTGGACAACAAAAGCCCCCAGGCTGAAATCTAACCCTGTTTGCCACCTGGAAACCTTCTTGCCTGATTGCTGACTTCTTCCAAACTGACGTCTTAACTGGCCATCTCTAAGAAGTTGATGAATATTGCTCGGAAAACGCCAAACCTACTGCAACGTTATGTTTCTATTGTCTAACCAGAGGCCGAGCCGGAGGTGGAGCATCTCTTTGTCTCGGACATCACAGCTGATACTTTCCGTCTGTCTTGGACTTCTGATGAAGACATGTTTGACAGATTTGTGATCAAAATAAGAGACAGTAAAAGATTAGCCCACCCTCAAGAGTACAGCGTCCGCGGCGATGAACGAACCAAGGTTTTAACTGGACTCAAGAGTGGCACTGAGTATGAAATTGAGCTTTATGGAGTTACATTGGATGAACGTTCCCAACCCATTACTGCGGTTGCTCAGACAGGTATATGGAAAACACTGCAAAGTGTGCAGTTTTATACTAACTACTAAACTTTATGAGTTTCAGTTGCAACATCTGCTGTCAGAGTACTAAACCAACAGTGCCATTAATCATCTTTATTCGTCTGGTTCAGGCCTAACTCCATGTCTGTCTCTAATGGAAAATGGTCTTATGGGAAAGTAACTTAAGGAGTTTAATTTAGATCCTCCGCGCTCAAAGTTGTCATTTTTCTTTCAGTGTTTTCTTGAATTTTATTCACCTTTTTCTCCTTTCCTGTCTGTGCATATCCTTTTGCACTTTGCTAGGCCTGAGCACTCCACGGGGACTTCACTTCTCTGACGTGACTGACTCATCAGCTGTGGTTCATTGGTCCATCCCTCACTCTCCGGTGGATAACTACCGAATCACCTATGTGCCCTTTGAAGGAGGTAAAAGGTCACTCGGTGTTATTGCATGAATTTTATTTCTTACTAATATTTACTTTTAGGTGATTTATACTCCGATATTTAGTATTGGTATTGGTCCAATATTTGCCAGAATCACTGGACTGGATATCAGAGAGGGGAAGATGTATAATCTGATCCAATTTATTAGGGTAAACTCTACCATCAATGCATAATTAAACTATGCGCGACATGCCGTGAAGAGATATGTCAGCACAATACATAGTAGCAGAATGTGTATAATATTCTAAATGGCTAAGTCAAGCAAAGATGTCCATACAGATGTATTATCCATAGCTTTGCTGTTTAAGAGAGGGGGAAAGGCTTTATTGGATTGATATCTTTATAGGTAGATACTCAGTGTTGTCTAAGTGGTATCAGACATGAAAGTGGTATCAAGCAATCTACACATAGGTTAAATTTATCATCCTCTTCACTAGAAATAAAATGGACCTTGGTTATGTTAAAGGCAATGGAAAGGCGGTTGTAGAACAGACCCCCCCCCAAAAAAAGGACCATTTTCAAATGTTAAACTTATTTTTAGCACAAATTTAGATCCGTTCTTTGTTCAGTATCCTCCCCAGGAAGTCCAGTGACGGTGACTGTGGACGGCGGCATGTTGGAGGCTTTGCTGCCCAACATGATGCCTGGTAAAACCTACCAAGTGACTGTGAGCTCTGTGAAGGGTCTGGAGGAAAGTGACCCCAGCACTGACACTGTGACCACAGGTTTGCTGTCTTCTTCTTCTCTTACACAACACTCGAAACTTCTCAGTCAGTCAGCCTGAACTGTGATCAAGTCAGTTGGTGGAGAACTGAATTGAAGATGACTCTCTTCACACTGTTTTCATTTGTGCCCTTCAGCGTTGGACAGACCGCAGGGTCTGACTGCGGTCAATGTCACTGACGTCTCAGCCCTGTTGCTGTGGCAACCATCTGTGGCCACTGTCGATGGCTACGTCATTACTTACAGTGCTGATTCAGGTGTGTTTCTATTCAGTGTTTCCGTCGCCTTTTTGTATTTTAATTTATTTGTATTAGCCCTTTATTTAAACAAGATGCAGAATTAGTTCATCTTTAAAAGTGATATTTCTATCAATAATTCAGCTTTCCTTTTGAAAACTATCAGTACTTGTAAGTGACTTTGATTGGGTGGTTCGATTTATTGATGTATGTGTGCCTCTCCTGACAGTGCCCCCCATGGTGGAGCATGTTTCTGGGAACACAGTGGAGTTCGAGATGGGCTCTCTGGTTCCAGGAACACACTACACGGTTGGAGTACATGCTATGAAAGAAGCTCAGAAGAGTGACTCTGCTGTTACTGAATTCACCACTGGTAGGCTGAGAGAGAAACTTTATACGTTTGATTTAGTATATTTTGTTTTTGCAGTTTTGTTTTTTAATGTATGATTAATCCACACCATGATATCTTATTTATAGACGTGGACCCTCCGCGTGATCTGACAGCTGTTAACATTCAAACCGACAGTGCAACTCTTACATGGAAACCACCGCAGGCTTCTGTCACTGGTTACACACTCACCTTCTCCTCTGCTGATGGTATAATCAGGGTATGTGCATCATCCACACATCAGTTCAGTCACTGGCAGCACTGGTCATTTCTTTTGTTGAACCCAAAAGCAATAAACTCATTTCCAAAGCGTGCAATAATTGATCATCTAACTTTTGGGCAGCCATTGTTAGTTTCTGCCAGCCAAAGGAAAATCAGTATAAACTTCCTTTTTGTGGAATTTCAAGGAGGAGGAGTAGACTCAAGCTACATAACTTGGACTCAAGTCAGACTCTGACACAAATTTGACTTTACACTAGACTTGATGGATAATAATTTTAAAAATGGCTTTAACACTCATGACTCATGTCTTCACGTGGATTTGACCCTCTCAACTTTCATGATAAATGCAAAAACAGAAGCAAAAATACTTTTTCTCTGATGAATTCACCTCACAAAGCATGTTTCAATCATCTTTCAAATGCTTTACGAGGAAAACTGTGCAGTGGCTGATTTTCTTTGCAGAATATTAACTAGTAATTTGCACATTTTTCCTCCAGAAAGGTGTTGCTTTCTGTGAATACTTCAAACAAAACTTACTGTGTGTGCACATGCTTTCAGGAAGTGGTGCTCAGCCCGACAGCATCCTCTTACAGCATGCCTCAGCTAACTGGCTCTACAGAGTACAATGTGAAACTGCAGGCCATCGCCGGAGCCCAGAGGAGTCGTCACGTCAGCACCGTCTTCACTACCAGTAAGAATGACAACATGTGCCACACTATTTTTAATTGTTTGTGTTTGTTGCCAAGAATTAACTAGAGTTGCTGACACTTCTTATCAGTGATGTGTGGTTGATGATGGAGCACACCACGGTTACAAGTTAGACAGTTATTATTTCTTCTAATGCAAATTCCTTTCAGATAATATGATACTCCAGTCAGATCACCTTTACTTATTTTTCATTCTGTCTGAATTGCTTCCAGTGGATTTTGTTTTTCCGTTGTTCTTTTCACTCCAAGGTCCTTATTCTCACACAGCATTGTATCCTATATGTTTTTTTTAAGATAATGGAGCAATTGTATCTCCTAAGATGATTTCTTTTTAATATGTGCTTCTAGTTGGACAGTTGTACAGACGCCCAAGGGACTGTGCTCAGGTTTTACTGAACGGAGAGACGAGCTCTGGTCTGTACACAGTCTATGTGGGAGGAGAGGAGACCCAGCCCATCCAGGTTTACTGTGACATGACCACAGATGGCGGTGGATGGATGGTGAGTAAATCAGCCTGCTGGAATCCAATTAAAGGCAGCTTTCAGCCCATATTTCACTTTGAATAGGATGTGATGATACAAGTTATCCACCGGCTGTTTTTCTAATGAAAGGCAGCACCACTGTGACCTCGGCAGTGCTTGTTATGATTCTTGATTCTTGCTGTTGTGATGCTCATGAAAGTCAGTCCTGTTCAGGTTTTCCTCAGACGCCAAAATGGAAAGCTGGAATTCTACAGGAACTGGAAGAACTACACTGCTGGCTTCGGGAACGTGAATGATGAGTTCTGGCTGGGTATGTTGAATTTGTTTTTTAAACTTACCTACACCTCTTTCTTTCTGTCTTACTCCATGCCTTCCCAATTCACACACACTCAATTCTTATAGGTCTCAGCAACCTCCATAAAATCACCAATTCCGGCCAGTATGAGCTGCGAGTGGACTTGAGGGACAACGGAGAATCAGCCTATGCTCAGTACGACAAGTTCACAATCGCAGAGCCAAGAACTCGCTATAAACTCTACATAGGAGCGTATAGTGGAACAGCAGGTTGGTATTTCTTTAAACAGTTACTCTGATATCATGCTGCAGAGATCACTACCCTAATTTCTTCACTTTATCAACGTGTCATATGGACTTAAAGCAGGGTTAAGCAACATTTGAAAATCAAGCTAGCTGTAGCATGAGACTCCTAAGGAAGCAACTCTGTTGCACCCTCCCCTCCCTGTTTTTGCCGTTTTATGTCATTTATTGGCGTTCTCTCTTTAAAGTCCAGTTTACAACAAAGTTTCACATGACAAAATGGTTGCAGGGAAAGCTGCAGCTGTGTAAACTGCTCCATCTCAGCTCGTCAGAAGCCAGTTTTAGAATGTAAGGCGCGGCGTAGAGCAGCCAATAAGAACATGTGCTCTTTATAATTACTCGAAGTGTAATGTTCTTTCAGACCAACTGAATTACAAAATGCTGGAAGGTTATTAGGGGATTTTTGCCCGATGACACCAAAAATAAACTGCCTACCCCAGCTTTAAAGGGATTTTTGGTATTAATGCTCTTCACAGCAAATTCAAACAAATTCCATCACAGTGTACATTTGTGCATTTATAGTAAAAGCTGTGTGTGCACAGAATTGCAGTATTTTGGATAATCCTGATAAAAAGCTTATTTTCTAAAGGACATGTCGTGCTTTGTTATATTGTTTTTATAAACAGACATGTAGGCGCTTTGTTTGGTTGTAATTACATTGTTCTAATATTTTGACATTTTGGTGAATACTTTTATTTGCTTTCTTGCCAAGAGTTAGATGCTACTCTACTGCACAGCAGCAGGTTAGTTTATCTTAGCATAAGGAATGTAAGCAAACAGGAAGCATGGCTCTGTCCAAAGGTAATAAAAACCAACTACAAGCAACTCTAAATCTGTGTAACACTTTGTTTGTTTAATTTATATAAAAACTGAAGTGGAAAAACTGCATTATGGCGTTTCATGGCCAGTTGCAGTAACCTTCTGGAGTCTTAACATGCTGGTTTTCCAGAAATAGTCTTGCACAGAGACAAACTTTGTCCTTTTTCACACTTCAGTGTATGCATATTGTACATTAACAAGATATAATGTGAGAACTTGCAAGCATCTTGGAGCTGTGCTATCTGTTCCCCCTATTTTAAGCCTTTTTTCCTCATCTCCCAGTAGTAAACACACAGATGAGAGTGACAGTTACTAAAATTAACAGAACTGTTTTTAATTGAAATAAGCTCACATGTTCACACACATGAACCCTTAAGCTGTGTTTTCTGGCCTTGTAAATATCTTTTCCAGGTGATTCCATGACTTACCACCAGGGTCGACCCTTCTCCACGTATGACAATGACAATGACATCGCTGTCACCAACTGCGCCTTGTCATACAAAGGCGCCTTCTGGTATAAAAACTGTCATCGTGTCAACCTCATGGGGAAATATGGTGACAAGAGTCACAGTAAGGTATGTACACTGTTCACACATGAAATAAATCTTTCTCATGCAGAAATTATAACTTTTTTTAAGCTTTGCTGCCCACCATGAGACGACGTTTTCAGCAAATTAATTCACCTTTTTTTTTTTTATCATTCACAAATACCGGTTAATGGGGGGCAGATTTGGTCTGATGTCCCCATTTCAAATATTTTTCCATTTTATTTCCAGTTTCGCGTCTTCTAAGTTCCGAGATATTTGATATTCTTGTTTTCATTAAGGTTTCTTTCAGGGTTTTCTCAGTAAGTTGGAAGTAGTTGCATCAAGATGGGACAAATATGTGTCTCAGCACATACCGTGGCAAGAATGGGACCATTTATGTGATTAAAGAAAAAGGTCTTTGTAATATTGCTGATATTATCTTTAAGGGAGAGATTAGGATCGAACAGGACACAGAGATTTCTTATCTAATTAAAGAAGCTCAGTTACGAGCGATCACAGAATTCATTTCTAATCTGATTTGGAACAAGTCAAGTCAGTTTTATTTATAATGTGCCAAATCACAACAAATTTGTATAAAGACTCTTTACATATAGAGTTGGTCTATACCACACTTTTTAATTAACTTGTATTACATTTATTAAAACCCAACAAATGAAAACAATTCCCACATGAGCCAAGCACTTGGCGGCAGCGTCAAGGAAAAACTTCCTTTTGCCAGGCAGAAACTTCGGCCAGATCCAGACTCAAGAGTTGGGCGGCTTTCTGACAGCACCGGTTGGGTTGCAAGAGAGAGAGACCAAAACTATGATGGTAAAAATATAGGTAGAGAATAGTAATGGTACAAAATTATATGCAAGGTATATGTAAGTGTTTATTATTATTAATACTACTACTACTACTATTAATAATAATAATAATAATAATAATAATAATAATAATAATCCTTTGGCTGGTTTCTCATAATAACATTTTACTATTAACAGCTGGAGATGTTCCAATACAAATACCAGTATCGTAAGTATTCGTAAACACCAGTATTGGTATTGGCGAGTGCGCTAGTCTGTGCACCAGTCAGATACTATTTGTGATTTATTAGCCGCTAAACAGTACCCAGCTACTTCCCAGTTAGCTCAGTTTGCTCTGACTGACATTACATACCTGAATTCAAGAGGAATTTCAACAGAGCTAGCAAAACATCTGCATTTGGCATTATTTTACACCAGAAAGTCCCAGCAGTAAAAAGGTGGTGTAAGGAATAAGATTTTTCATAGTTTTTAGTTTTTAAGCAAAACTACTACCACTACTTTTATCTTTTTATTTGACTTAATTATAATTGCGCCCAAGTTTTAAAGAAATTATTTTTTCATACACTGATTTTGGATCAGTACTCAGTATTGGAAGATAGGCAAGTTTATGTATTGGAATCGGGAGGAAACATCTCTAACAGCATGTTAACTTCCGTTGCTAGCCATCACTTTCTTCAGGAAAATTCAGAATCAATAAACACTCAGGAGGTTCTTATCTCCCAGTATTTGTTCCGACACTTGCGCAATTTTTCCCAACATGTGAGCGATCCTCATCAAATGTTCCACACATTATGTAACTGCTAACTTTTCACCTTCCCTGTATTAAAAAATTTCCCTCCATCTCAGTGGATGATCTGTGCCATGGGGAAAGATGACTGACGTGATAGATGTCTTACTCTTCGAGCCTCTTTCCCTTAATTTGCTTTCTGTGTTTCCACAGGGGATCAACTGGTTCCACTGGAAGGGCCATGAACACTCAATTGAGTTTGTGGAGATGAAGATGAGACCCATCAACTTCAGAAATTTCGAGAACAGAAAAAAACGATCATAGACTCATGAGCTCGTCCTCATCTACCCCTTGTTTCCATCCCTCTGCTCCTCATCAGCAGTGTTCCCTCATCCTCAAATCATTCTCCTAACAACAAAAAAAAACAAAAAAACAAAAAAGACAATCACACTGAATGTGATTCAGTTGTGGCTGGAAGAAGCAAACCTGGTAACATTACGCCAAAGAATCAAAATAAATAGCTGGTTTTTGTGTAGCCATCCCAATTTTACACTGTTGTATGTGTGATTATATTTCTGCGTTCCAAAAAAAGTAGCAGTTGCAGCATGTTTGATGAGCTTGAATGAATGGACATACAGTACAAGTGTTGTTGTAAGCATCTGTAATCACATGATATAAGAACACGTTAAAATTAAATATAAAACTGAAACAGTAAAATGTCAAAGGCACATAGTCCGAAGCGTCAGACTGCTCACATCCTCTGAATGAATGGGAAGTTAATTCAGTGTTAAATAGTTACATTCATTCATCTTAAACTGAGTTATTGACAAAGATAAATTATATATAATGACACATCTTGAAAAATATTATGAACTGTACAAAAATGTCACATATGTTTACTGTGCAACAGAGAGACCGATCACATGTGGAGCCCACAAATTATTTTCCTATTTCATATTTAAATGTTGCTTTAGTTATTTGATGAAAAAAAAAAAATCTGATGCTCTGCAACATTCAATACAAATAAAAATATTAGTTTGATAAAAGTGTGTCTGAGCTCTTTTTATGATGAGACGTTCAAATGACTTCCACCACGCTCCACCAGATGGCAGTGTTTACTCTTTATGCAATACTGGACTGTATGCATGTGGCTGTGTGTTGCAACACAGGAGTGTGTTTTTCTGAGCAAGTATCAAAGTTATTCACACTTCTTTTTATGTGCACGTCTTGTAAAGCGTTGGAATAAGTATTAAAAACTCAGGTCTTGGATATTTTTTGTTGTGGAGTTTTAATTCAGCAGCGTCAGACCATCAACGAACACTGCTGCAGCTCATCGACCCATAATGAGCATGTGTCCATTTTAACAAAACTTTTCATAATTTTAATTTGTCAATGGATTCGTCAGTGTATTTCCACTTATCTGGGTCCACGTTAATTGATCAGCAATAGTTGGAATTATTGATATCTATAAAATAAGGTATAGACAGAAATATGGCATAAATGTCAGTTTATAGTTTGAATAAATGATTGTAGTCCTTCTTGTCCCATGTGGTTTTTTCTTCATTCTGTAATTAATGACCGTGCTGTTGATAGAAATTTCAAACATGAGCTCACATTCTCCACTTTAAGTTGAAATACTTAAATGCAGGAGGATTTGACTTTTACTCATCATACTGACGTTGCTTCATTACTTTTAAAGCATGTGTCTGTATGTATGTTTATGAAAGTCCTACTGGGACAGACAGCCTCACTGACTTGAGTGAAGTCGAATATTTTTGCACCAGGATCTCTTCACAGTTCCAAAGGTTAAGTTAAATTTAGTCATATCTCTCTTTTGCAAGTTGAGCCTATTGTGCAAACCATTCTATTTTTGCAAAGATCAATATCTGTCTACAAATGTCATCAAATCCATCAATTAGGTAAAGTTTATACTGGCCCCACTACGCTCATCACCTTTATATAAAAAGGGCAGACTGGTTTGTGATGACTGGCCAAAGAGCCTAAAATAAGTGGTAAATCTGTTGGAAAATGTCCAGTCTACGTGTCCTACTTTGTGTTCCAAAATTTGGCTTGCAAGCAAATATAAGATCATTTTAGTCTTCCACCATCAGGCTGGTGACCCACCGATCAATCCAACCCCACCTCATGTCAGTCACTCATCTGGATCTGCACCTACCTCAGTGTCCTCTCTGCTTTCTCTGGTACTGTTCGCTGCGCAGCACACTTCAGTGAGCACATTTTGGTCTCTCACATCTGATCCTCTCCGGGAACAGTCACACCATGTCCGAATCTTTATTCCAGTCATGATCACAGCAACAGTTCCAGTATTCATGCTCAGACCGAGCTGCGTGTGTTCAGAGAGGCCTGACAGTCACGCTCTTGAAGTTTGGGAACATTTCGTTTGAAGATGACAAAGAGGAATGCAGCAAGGAATGACAAGACACCAGTTTTTTTGGCCAGCTCAGAGATGAGAGTTTTCCACTTTGAAGTAACTGTTGACCTGGATTTCTACTCCATGTATAATACACGATCAAATTCAGCCCTAAGATGTTTCTAAATAAGGACTTCGAGATCATGAGTCAAATGTCCTTGTGATGAGGCTCCAAATAGTAACAGTGATAGGAGCACTCAAGTAAAAAGCTTTCCGGTGATCTTGCCCTTAATAAAAAGAGGTTATACATTTATCTGGCACTTGCATTTGTCAAATTCAGGACCATATTTCCCATGACCCGACTGCTTCCTGTTGCCAGGTGGACAGATAAGAGCCGATAACTAGGCCTTGTTACATGACAATATGAATTCTGAAGTAATACACAACAAATGCTCTAGTGAGGTGCTGGTCACTGGCAGTGGACTTGAGGTGACACTTTTTTCACTATATATCTTGGTGGGATAGCCAAACCGCCAATGACATGGTTTGATGTAAATATATTTCAGTTTGTCTACTAAATACAAATGATTTTCTAGAAAGCCAACCACGGAAGTAGCTCAGATTTTGGTTTCTGATCTTCTAACTTCACTCCTGGCCAGGGTGTAGGAGCATCAATGTCTGCCTGTTGTTCTGTCCAATACTTTGTTCCAGACTGAACATCTGTGTAATGGATTTTCAGGAAATTCATGGAGGATGAGGCCTGTTTACTTTGATGATCCTCCTTGATTTCTTGTTGCGCCATCATGAGGTTTAAATATGTAGTTTTGAGTAAATTAATGTTGAATGGATTGCAATGAAATTTGGTTGGTTGGTATATAAATTGACTCTCTTACTTATTTTTATTCACATATGTATTTTTTACATATTATGTTTCAATATGTTTGAACTCTAACAGTTCAGTTTGTGATATTATCTAAAATTCTAATTTATCCCATTAGCTTTAAAAACAAACAAATGAACAAACTTTGTAAATGAATAACATTTTCATCAGCCATATCCGTATTTTTGTTACGTAGCCCAATCTAATTTTCAAAATTAGCATGCTAACATGCCAGCTAAATTGGAAAACACGGTATACATTATTTGCTAAAGGTTAGCATGATAGCATTGTTATTATTAGCTTGTTAGCATGGTGACCACAATATAATATGAAAGCACAATATATAATTTCTGCCACTACAGGTCCGTCAGTTAAAACAACTAAAAGAAGTTGATTAATGATGAAGTGAAGTAAAGAAGTGGAAGGTTAATGGCTGTTTCATGAGTGTCATTTGCAGAAATATATGCGACTCTCAGGATAATACAGCAGGATCACACAGACGTTACACAGGGGGCGCTGTTGTGCTGTGGCTCCAACAATCTGTTGCCCGAAGAGGAGAGAAAGTTTGGGGTTGAAGCATGGCTGTATTATAAGACCTTATAATAAGTTCTTATAATACATCCATGGGTTGAAGCTTAAGAAAACGCACGCAAACAGGACGCTACACCGATAATGTTAAGGACATAAGAGACTAAACCACCACAAACAATAAATATTAATAATTTTAAATGCGAACCTAAACACATAGGTGTCGGCTTTTCGAGGCATGTGATGGGGCTAACGAGGGAAGCTAACAGTGAGTTATTAACACACATAGTCCTTGACAGGGATTGATGCACGCTTAAAAATAAGATCAGGACACACCTCTGACAATAAGTCTACACGGACAGGTAGAGGCCCTAGGTAATAAGCGTAACTTACAGTCTGTACGTAGATTATGAGTCCAGGTTAGCATAGCAACGTGACAATAACGTGTTTATTTTATGGCTAAAAATCAATCAATGGCAGAAGTAAATCTATTTGACCGTCTTTGGAAGAAATAATCATGGGCGAGTTAATGTATCAGTTTGATTCACGTTATGTGATTTCATGTGTTCCGTCGTCACTCCTACCCGGAAGTTAGTGTCAGTTTATAAAATAAAACGCATCGTTATCGCGAATACGAATTTTGAGCGTTTGAACATCTAAGTACACAACTGAACAAAATATAATTACTTAGAGACATTCTTAAGCCGGGAGGATTTTGTACGTTCGTAATATAAGATATTAAAGTATATACAGAAATATATAAAATATATAAAAATAATACGTAGGCTTCACTTAAAGGTAAAAAAAATCACCACAGGGAAGTGCACTTTGTAGTTTCAGGAGATGGGAAGTTGTTTACATTTGTGCTGAAGGCTGCAGTAGTTTGACACAACAAATTTACATAAAATTCTTCTATCACTATAAATTAAAACAATATAATTGTGAGGCTCCTGGAACCAATCACAAGCCTAGAAAGAAAAAATCAGTTAAAAAAAAAAAAACTTTCTAAACCACAGATTCAAATTAATCGACAAAACCAATGTATCGCCCAGCCTTAACGCACAGACACCACATGGTACCAACATCGTTATACTATTGCCTCACAAGTCTTTGGCCCTCTTAGCAAGAGGTAAACAAATAAATATTTTGGAACAGCCAAAATAATTAATTCAAAATTATAGTGTTTTTGGTAGGGGAAGCAATACCTTTACGCTGCACCTTTATAAAAACTGTGGATTTATTTTATTTTTTGTGTAAATATGAGTGTGTCTATATAAATGTTTCAATATGTAGGTGAAATCTTCCTTTCTGGTGTTAGCATTTAGCGCATATCTCACCTGTAGACTCTTGTTGAATGTAACTTATCCACATTAAAATATAAAGAAAATGTCCTTACAGCATTAACTTACTGTTAATTCTAACTACCATAGTGTGGGGTAGTTGTAATTATAGTCTATACATTCTGTAGCCCAGGTAAAGCTGCAGTTCAGCAAGGACAAGCCTCAATACATGTGAACCAAAATTAGCCAACAGTTCTCAGAACTGTCATGGTGTTGCAACACATTGATAGTCTTAGTATTTGTACAGCGTTATATCATTGTTTGCTCAAAGTGCTGCCTCACATTTACACAGCCAGCTCACTCCTGCTGATGCAAGGACTCAAAGACAGTCTGCCTGTTCACAGTTTGCATTCAGTGAAAAGAAATTAGATTTTTATGAGGTAATACAGTGTGTATTATGTTAGTGTTCCTGTATAATCAGGTGCTGTTAGTACAAAATGCAGAAAGTGAGTGAATTTGATTTGTTTCCAAGTATTCTGAAAGCAACATGCAGATCGTGCAGGGATGAGGTCAAATAGAAGCCAAAATAAAAATGGGATTTGTGTCTGTTGAGCAAAGGTTACGCCGTTGCCCAAGAAAACCTGTTTGCATTAGTCACGCCATGCAGCCTCGCTGTAACACGCTGCACTGCCATTAATCATGTTTTTCAAGGAAACTTTTTCCCAAGAGTCCGTGCTATATTTGAATTGGCTCGGCTCTCGGTGCAGAGTCCCTGGCACTGTGTGAGCATGTATCTAAATCATCTGCCACGACCCTGTCAGTGCTCCCCGCGCTACTTTCCACTCCACCATTAGACATACAGTATGTAATTGAAAAGCAGGTAATTTCACGCTCTGTCTGATTATTCTATAGGCTGAGTGAATTCCTCATGCACGTGCTGCAAATTAAAGATGACGGTAGTGTAAAGAACATGCTTTAGTTTTGTATCCTGTGTGCAAAGCCTGCACATGTAATTCTAATTTACTCTTTGACTTTCTTTAAACCTCGGTTGGGGTGTTTTTCTTATTCATCCCTAAAGAGTTTGGAAGCAGCCAGGATTTTTTGTGCACATGAGTAAAGCATAAAGCTCATGCACAAGAAGTCTGACTCCAAGCTGAATGCACAGCAAATAGACAGAGCATACAATACCTGGAAGACTCCTTCCAAGATTGTGTGCTGCAGAAGTGGAAAGTTAACACACAGTATTCTATACCAAGTTAATGTTAATGTACGTTAATGTGCTGCTTTCAAGCAGCATATTAACAGTAATTGAGAGGAAAAGGCCTGTCTGGTTCATCAAACCTCACTGTAGAGTAAGTCATGGGAAAAATAGAACAATTTAATAAAATTTAATTACTGTTTATTTTTTAGAATCACATGGTCCAAACAAATCCATTAAAGCAGACAGTTTATATCGAGACAATGCAAAAAATTTCAGACAGTGGTTCTTGCAACCAAAGTGGCTAACATTAATTTCTAGGGGTGTAAAAAAAATCTCTACATATCAATATGGCAACATTATGTTTTGTAATATTGTATCGATTCACAAAAAAAACCTGTATTATTTTTTAATTGATAGTTTTCGTGGAAAAATTTGTGGCAGTGGTTCCTTTTTTTTTAATCCCCTGACGGCTCCTGCACAAAATCTACTGCACTGATGTTCTGACTGCACAAAAAAAATGCTTATTTTTGTTTCTTACTCAGAAGTGATGGTGTGATATTTGTACTATGACAGCTTTCCTTCAGTTAGATTGAAAAATAAATTGCGATATATCGCCTTGCTTACAGTATTGCATATATCATGATACATATCGTATTGCCAGATTCTTGCAAATACACAGCCCAATTAATTCCTGGTCATTTCTTAAATGTTTTTCCATATAAGTTTATCATGTTATCATGCTGACATTTGCAAATTCGCTCAGTGTAGCCTCAAAGTAGTTTACAGCTGAGGCTGATTAAAAGATTATTTATTTCAAAGGTCATCAGTGGGGCTGCACAATAATTGATAATCAAAATTTCATCAAAATTACCATACGATGTGTGTCAAAATATCATTTTAATTAAAATGTTGTGGTGTGGCAAGGTTGTCCTGGCCTACACATCATATTCTA
>JAQLOL010000011.1:23058508-23078360 GCA_029783665.1 Naso thynnoides
CTGTGCTTAAAAAAAAGCAATGCAGTGACATTGCAATATTTGTTTTCGTGCTATCTGTATCAATTTCCAGCTCCAAAAATCTTTATTTTGAAAAAGATTTTGAAAAATCATGTTTTAAACAGGTTGTAAACTACAACCTCATCTGTTTCAGTATGTCCAGTTTAAGTGCACTCTTGCACTTAATTTCATTTTTCATTCTGATCTTATGGCAGCTACATCAGTGTGATCAGTAATTTGCCAATGCCGTGCAAATAAATTGGAAAGTAAACTTCGAGTTAAATTGTGTTGACTTAATTTGTCTGCTGAGTCATCACTACAATGTGATGTGATGAATCAAGACTACCCAGATTGTACACAGCAACTTGTATTTCTGCTCTGTGTTTACATTTTCAGAGAACTATGTGAAATACCACAATATATCGCAGTATGCATCGTATCACAATGTATTGAGATATAATCGTATCATGACCCATACATCATGTGTATCGTATTGTGAAGTCCTTGCCAATACCCAGCCCTAACATTCAAATATGTTTTTGAGTTAAAATTAGTTTAATAATAAATTTAATTTTATATATATATATATATATATATATAAAAGTCATCACGATTCATCCTCTGAGCTAAAGCTAAATAATAATTTTTCAACTATTTTGACAGGTTGTGACATGCTGTTGACTAATGGTTTACACTGAGTAAGTGCACCTCATCAATCCAAAGAGGTCAACACTTAAAGATGATGCAATGGTTTGGTAGGACGTAATATTACCCATTAAATAATGCACATAATCTCTTTGTGTGCATGATGCTGTGGAGGCACATGGTGTCATAAAGGATTGTGGAAAAATGATCCCATTAAATCATTAATCACTGTGATCACCTCCTGACATCTGCAGGTTTCAACAATGGATGCATCCATGGGACATGTCGTCAAAGTTCAAATATAAAATGAGAGCGAGGCTCTAACGCGCTCAGGCTGAGTGTCAGTGACCTCCCATGTGTATACCAACATGCATCAGAGGTTTATAACCTATCAAGATGGTGAATGATCCCCTCTAATGGAACCCGATTTCACAGATTAACAACGGAGCTCATTTAGTTAATCACTGAGGATTGGATCAAATTTATAGATTTGATGCTATTGTCCATTTCAGAAAAGCAAAGCAATTACATGAAAGCCCCGAGGCCAGATGTCTGACCTCTGATTAAAACCCAACAAAGCAGCAGTGCTGACAGCTACATTAAACTGAAATATTTCGGCCGCAGCTTTAAAGCCATGCTAGTTTTGATCTCTTTTGTTCTGTATCCACTCACTCTCATTCTTCTGGCTCAAATGAAGTGATCTTGTAATCCTCACATTGCTGTGCATGGTCATTTCTCCTTGGCTTTACATTGAGAGCATTACAGCAAAATACATTTCATTAGATCGCTGCAGATGTACGTCAAGTTGGACCGGAGCCTAAGAGGATTGCGGCCGTGTTTAGAGCATGAATGTTGAACTTCACATATGACGGGCTCAAGCTGCTTCATCGCAGTCCTAAATACTACAGAGATCACAGCCCCAATTTCTTTACCCTATCAAGTTGCCATCTGGACTTGGAGCATTTTGGGTTCAAAGCTCCTTACAACAAATTTACCAAATTCCATCAGCGCATATATTCACCAATGTATAGTACAAGTCATGTATGTCAGTGCAACAGTTTGAGTAATCCTGATTAAAAAGCTTGTTTTATAAATAAAAGTTCCCTGCTGTGTTGCTTTTTAAAATTACACATGTAGGCGCTTTACTAAGATGGCATCCAATTTTCTCCGCTTCTATATCTGCATTGTGTGTTTAGCAGAAATCCCCAAAGGAATGGTTTGACTTTTGGGGAAATACACTTTTTGCTTCAATGCTGAGAGTCAAATTAAAATCTCAGTAACCACTCTCATGTCTGTGTGGTAAATATGTAGCTACTGCCAGTTAGCGTGTCTCAGCATAAATACAGGAAGCAGCTCCTCTAAACTCTACTCTTTCCAAAGGTCAAAAAACTTATATTTCATCACCTTTACAGCTGAAATTAACATGTTACACTTTGTTGTCAAATGAAGAAAGAAAGTTAAAAGTTAAAAATGGCAACTTGCAATTTTATTGTTCAGCTACAGCCCCTGTACAACTGCAACTTTTTGTTTTCCACCTCAGTTTTTGCACATATGTGTCCAAAAGGGTAAATTTAGTCTAATCTGGGATTATGCTCTTAAATATTCGTATAAATAGACCAATTTAGAACTTTTTTTTTTGTATCTGGACATGTTTCGACCGCCAAACTTCCAGCAGTCTTCCTCAGAAGAGTCACATGATGTTTCTGTAAAGTGACCTGTCAGCTGATTTGTACAAGTGTGGTCATCCTACCTGGAGGGATGACGACATGATGCATCAGAGCAACATCATGTGACTCTCTTGAGAAGACTGCAGGAAGTTTGTCTTTCAAAACATGCCAAAGTTTGAAAGTGCTGACTGAAACTGTTTCACCCTTGTTTCTGATTTTCATGCTAAACTAAGATACTGGCTGCTGGCTGTAGCTTTATGACTAATTGTCCTACTGGCAGATGTAAAGTTGGAATGGGTAAAAAAAAGGATTTGCAGCACAGTTTTTGCCCTAGGAGGCTGAAATTTGGCATGAAAGTCAAGTGTGTGTGTGCGTGTGTGAGTGTGTGTGTGAAGGTGTGTGTTTGCGTTTATGCCAATTGGCTAAAAGGGGGTGTGGAAATGGGAGTGGCCTAATGCAAAACGGTGCAGAAGTTCCATACGGATTCACAGACCTGCACAAGATTTAGTGGAAATGTTGGCCATGAGCCAAAGTTCAGCTGATTAACTGTTTGGGCCAACTGGCAAAAAGGGGTGTGGTAGTGGGAGTGGCCTGCTTAAAAAAAAAAAACAAGTGGCCAAACTTTGTAGAAACACAAACACACACTTTCATTGGTCATGGCTTGCCTCGCCTCTACGCTTTAGCCCCGCCTTTTTCCATGACTCATCAACTGTTTGTCGTAAACTGTTGACTCTTGTGGAAGGCATCATTGCAGACGTAAAGTGATTTTTCATTTCTGGTGTATCTGTAAGTTTATGATATCATGTGATGCCTAAGACCAAGTTTAGACAAAAGAAGCCCCACTTAAAATGGGAAGGTCTCTCCTTTGTGTCTTCAAAATATGTTCATGTTTACACGAACAACTGAAACGCTATAGTATGCATGCCAGGGCAGTAGTCAGCTATGCAAGTGTGTAATGACATACCGTCAGAGCTAGTGAAGTTGTTTACTTCCTGTTGCCCAAGCAGCCATAAATTAAAGAAATGCAGCAGTCAATTGACTTCTAAAATTATTCTACGAACACTCAAATTTGCCTCAATAGACGGTCGTTATATTTGACCTGCTTTCAGTCCAATGTGAAGCGTTTATTTCGAGTTTGTTAGTGGTTAGAGCAGAACACATTGACTTGTGCTAGCATTAGCATTAGCATTAGCGTTGTCACCGCGTTTACAGGCACTCTGCTTGCCAGTTTGCACAGCTGGAAGGAAGGTTGTGGTTTAAAAATTTTCTACTATGGAATTCGGTTTTAAACGTATGCAGTATTGAGGGCACTAGCACGCCGTTGTCATGTAAAAGGAAGGCTGAACCGCAACAAAAAGTGTTTTGTTTGATGCGAAAACTTTCGCCTTGTAAACTGCCCCTCAGATGACTGTAACATTTTTACCTGCTGGTCGCAACTATTGGGAATTCAGGCTTGTTTTGAATAAAAGTCTGGGGAGATGTTGACAGAAGCAACAAGATAGCAACATGACATCTTCACACATAAAGTTTGACATCCGGGAAACATGGTTCATAGACTTTGACTGCGTTTGAGTAGCAAGCATCATTGATGTAAAACACAGAGTTCACCTCCTCTCAGCAGGAGTCCTGCACTTTGCACTCTGCTCTGATCCTCTCATGTAATTCTAAAGTAAATGCATTATTCTCAAAATGCACCCACATTTAAGCAGGATCATCCTCTAGATGCTGCTCCTGTTAGTTTTGTGTACATGAACACTGTAACCGTACTATGGGCCTGCATTTGTTTTGTTTCTATGTTGTGAGAAACAAAACCCTGAAAATCCGTTTTCCAATATATGTTGTACCTGCTCGTGTTCTGTCTCGTTTGCTGGCGGTTTTAGCTCCTCAGCTCTGTGACATAACATCCCGGCTCTGAACGGGAGCACATGGGCTCACTGACAGGGATTACGGCTCATTCTTCAGAGCGCTGGGTTTATTTTAGGGTCTGACTGGATAAAACAGGATTAGCATCACAATGAATCCTGGGGCATTCAAACCCAGAGGTCAGCTCCTCTGTGGCCTTTGACATTTGAAATGTTTATAAATCCCCATCTGTGTTGTTGTAGCTAAAGATAGATTTGATCAGCTGTCATTCCAGCGAGGTGTCCGTTTTTGATCAGTGCCAAGCTTTTTTTAGAGGCTGTTAGTTGGTGACAAGTTTTATCTGCCACTGCTTTTTCACTGCATTCTCAGTTGTGTTACTGTAGCTCCTAGTCCAGTTTTGCTTGGATGATTTTTTAAAAGAAAAGGTTTTTTTGCATACTGCTGGGTGATTTAAAAACTTCAGTTGCTGAAGTTTAGTCTGCAGCCACTGATTTATTTTTGATGGAGCTGACGGTCTGGACAAAATATTGTATGATGATGATAACAATCTAAAAAGAATAACAAATGTACTAAACTCTTCGGCATGGTGGCTTTGTGTTTAGCACTGTTGGCTCACAGCAGGAAGGTCCTGGGGTCGATACCTAGCCTAGCTGGGGCAGGACCTCTCTGTGTGGAGTTTGCATGTTGTCCCCATGTCTGCGTGGGTTCCCTCCAGGTCCTCCAGCTTCCTCCCACTGCCCAAAGACATGCAGGTTGATTGGTTATCCCCCCAAACCCAAAGGATAAGCGGTTACAGATAATGACGGAATAAAAGCTGAGGTAGGCAGCATTTGGAAATCAAGCTAGCTGTAGCATGAGACTCATAAGGAAGCAACTCTGTTGCACCCTTCCCTCCCTGTTTTTGCTCCAGCTCCCATTTTAATTTTGTTTGTTGTGTCTCTCTCTTTTCAATTTGCACCAAAGTGTCATGAAAAGACAAAACGGTTGCAGGGGAAGTTGCAGCAGTGTAGTAGTGACGTCTGTCGCTAAAAAGCTCAGTGGCCAAATAGGCGCTCTCTGAAATGACCCATGGTTGGCTGAAGTGTCCATGACAGTCTGAACACAGAGTCAAGGAGAGCCGCAGAAGTCTAGAGTTCTTTCAGACCACCTGCATTAAAATATGTTGTAAGGTTATTATGGGATTTTAGCATGATGACACCGAAGGTAAACTGCCTACCCCAGGTTTAAAATGTCAGAAAAGGATTTCCAATAAAAATGAGCTTCCAAGATTTCTGTATGTGTAAATTTTCAGACAAATTTAATATAATTTTCTGATGGAAAAAGTGTTTTAAAAGATGCTAAATGGTTTGCTGCGTGGAGAATCACTGCTAAGAGGCAAACTCTTCACACTGGATGAGAGACAATTTATTAGAGGAAGTTTGGAAGAGGAAAAAAAATGTTTACATTTTGGGTTAGCTTTTAGGTTTTGATTCATTTAGTTAAACCCAAAATTTTGGGTAAAAAAAAGGAAGCTTTTAAATAGAAGTCAAATGTCAAAGGCTGACACTGACATTGAAGAAAATAGTTGGTCCATTGGTTTGATTAAAAATGTAAAAAAAAAACTCAAGTTTATCTAGGCAGCAAAATGAGGTTTTCATGAAGAATAAACAGATTACTAAGAATGGAGATGGTATTTGTAGCAAAGTTCAGTAGAGAGGAGCAGACTTAAGGCTGATGTTTAGCTGACAAATGTTCAGTCTTTCAGCCCCCTCCTCTGCGTTGACGTATTTCCTCTTTGAAACTGCACTGACCACAGGCCAAGCAGAGCAAGGAACAGTTTGTGGCTAACATGTCTTGTTTAAGGGCAACGTCATGAGGGAGAAAGTAGGGTCTCGCATTCACCACCAGCTCAGTTTATCTGTGACAGTTAAGTGAGGTTACAATATGTGACACTTCTTTAATTCATGTTGACTGAAAAAACATCACAGGCTCGAAGCCTCTCAGGCTCATGGGTCACAAGAGCAAAGTCGTACATGTGATTTTACCCTTTAGACGCCCCACAGTCAGTTTACCCAACCTTTCTTTGCTCTTTTGTTGTATGTTATCTCTGGTTCAATTATAAGTGGTTGTTCTTGTACCTGGGTTAGGGTTAGTCCTGGGCTACTGTCCTGCCTGTCTTATGTTGTGGGTGAAGTTTCAACCATAAGGCACTGCTCTAGAAATCAGTCTAACTTAATGACAGCAATGACCTACAGGAGTAGTTTGTGTTTTTGCGAAGTTATTGTTGTAACTGATTGTTGTGACTGAGAAAAATAAATTAATCTCCATTTATTTTGTTCAGACATTCATTGCCCCAAGAGAATGAATTGGATAGATTTTTTTCTCCTGCACCTCCAACATTGGAATGACACTTTAGGTTTGGAGAGAAAAATATTCTTACTTCTGGATGAATTGATACCTCATTATGTACAAAGTTTCAGTGTCCCCAGAGGATAAATGCTTTGATTTTCCAACTTTTCATTTTGTGCCACCAGCGTGTCAAAGTCTTAAAAATCTTCACAGTAACAGTTAGACGATTTGAAGCATAAGGCACATCACTTGTTTCAGCAGCCAGCCAGCTCGCACTGACATCACCTGTCGCTAAGAGAGCAGCCAATAGGAACACATGCTCTCTAAAATTACCATGATTGTTTGAAAATACCCTGTGACGCCCTGTAAGGAGAGCCAAGGAACCTTGCAGAAGTCCAGTGTTCTTTCAGACCACCTGAAATACAACATGCTGAAAGGCTGACACCAAAGATAAACTGCCTACCCCAATTTTAAGTAAAATACCTCAACATATACTCCATAAATAGGCACAAAATTTGTGAAACTTGGATTGCCACGAAATTTCATTCTTCTCTTCTATTATTCTATCTTCCCCTTAAGATAAACAATAGTACCTTTGGTAAAGCATGCTAACATGCTAAACTAAGATGGAAAACATGGTAAACATCATACCCGCTGAATATAAAGATGTTAAAATGTCGTTGCCATCATGCTAATGTTAGCATTTAGCCTTCATTTAGCTTCACAGAGCTGCTAGCATAACTATTAATTTTGTTCAGACCTTGATTTATCAAAGTTTTTTTATGACCCTGTGAGTTTCATTCTAGATTTAGTCTTATGTTGAATTGTTGTTATTGAGATCATGGCCATGTCAAACAATCAATACTAACATACTATGTAGTACGCCAAAGCAAAACCTTTGATTAAATTAGAAGTACTTTAAAAATATTTCAGGGAAAACACCACAGTATGCAAGCACTGGACACAACACAAGCATTTATTCCATAATGCAGTAGTGACAACTGCAACATAACAGACAAAGGTGGAAAATAACCAAGGCAGCTCCGATGTGTGTCACTAATGCTCTAATCCAAGTGTAAGGAGCTGTCACTTTGCCAGGCGTTATGTTTTTTAAATTAGTTTGTCGTTGACGGTTATGCATCTCCTACCGGCTGGGACGCAAGACACACTGCAGAGCATCCAAAAAGACACATACTGTCATTTATTCAACCAAGTATGTTAAACAGCACGTTATATAGTCAGTATGGAGTATATAGTATGTGATTTATAACACAGTGCATGTGTCATGTTCATTGAACTGGTTTCATACCTGAAATCACTCAGTGCGTTTTTATGAACGACCAACTTCTGACACAAACCCTGAAGGGAAGATGGGTGACAGTGAGGACTGAAAGTAATTCATTCTTTATAGTCTTGTGTGCAGCTTTGTAGAGGGAACAGGCTCTAACATGTGAGGGGGGAAACCATAATAAAAATGCTTTTGTTTTCAACAGAGGCGTTACTTCAAAGTCAAATCTAACATTTTTGTTTTTGAGGCAGCCTGCAGATTTGCTGTTAAATGAATAAACTGATCTATTATGGATTGAGAGATTACGGTCTGACCTGCTCTCATAGAGCAGAACTTTGACTTCCATCTGCACACTTGCTAATCGGGGCTGATGTCATACATGTAGACCCTGCCTCGTTAATTATTAAGAGACCCATATTGCGCATTAGTGATTAGATAATCACCCCCTGCATTATCTCTGAAGGTAGGTAGTCTAGAGACAGCATTATAGATTTACACTAAACTTTGTCTGGAACCTGTTGGGATTTAAAGCATAAGTGTTCTATAAATGTAATATATATAAATAAATGAGCCAAAATCATAGTTAAGAAAAAACATCTGGTGTTACCTGAGTAGAACTGACCAACAAATCCAGAGGTCATCCAATTCTGATAAAAAATGTTGTAAAATTCTGAGAGAGATGAACTCCAATGTGGTGACATCAACTTTCAAAACTTAGGCCACGCCCACCTAAACCAGAAGAGTACACAGAAAAAATGCAAATATGTATTTAATCTGAAATCACAAAAACTATTTTGACATGAATTATATCAGAGGAGGGTTTCATTGTTTTTAGTAAGAAGCTTGCTAAGAAAATGCATTTTCCAAATTGCTTAACAATCCCTGTGAAATTACACTAAATTAGAGTAAAACACATATTAAGGCGTATCAAAGGTAAACTGAAAGCTTTTCTTGAATCATTTAGAGTACACGCATGGTCTTCTCTTTTGAAAGGTAAAGACTTTGAATTTTATTCCCCAGCAGTAAGAATCATTGTACATGCTGCTGTCATTGAGTAATGAAGTCAAAACACACCCTTAAAAAAAACGGTCTTTATTTAAGCCTAAGGGGTTTTTTTGCAGACAGATGCCTGCATGACAAGATTTGAGTTATTAGCTTTAAACAATTGTATCACAGCACAAAGTTTAAGCTAGGCTAAAATACAAATAATAAATAATATACAGTACAAAATGTAACAAAACCCTATATAATGAGTATTTTACACACATTCTTCTGAGTGTGTCTGCATCAAAACAATCACAAAATACTGAGCTTTCTAACAATGTGTCACATGAATACGACAGTCTGTGAACATTAACGGAAATCTTTTAAAAAAGCTAATTGCGCTTAGCTAATGGCTGCAGTCTGTCAGATTTACAAATGAAAACTTAGATGTGTTTTGTAATGTCTAATGTCAAGGATGCATTTATATTGTAGGGCTGTAAGAAGTTATAGATACAGTTTTATATCACAATATTATGCATTGCGATGTTGGATTGATTCTCAAAAACACTTGATTTTTTATTAATAGTTTACATGCAAAGATTTGTGGCAGTGGTTCATTTTGTGTTGTTTTTTTTAAACCCTCAACCACTATTGCACAAAAAGTATTGCTATGATATTCTGATTGCATAAAAAAAATTATATTTTTTTTAACTCAGATTTTAGGGATATTGTGGTGTGTTCTTCATACTATGATGGTTTTCCTAAAATGAGATTGAAAAATAATTGCAATATATCGCAATATATTGTATCATAACCCCCTGTATCTTGATACGGATCACCAGATTCTTGCGAATACACAGCACTAGTGATTATTAAAGGGGACATTTTATACTCATTTTCTGGGTTCATATTTTATTCTTGGTTACTACTAGAACAGGTTTACATGTTTTGATGCTCAAAAAACTCATCTGTTTTCTCATACAGCCGACTACAGCAGTCCTGTTTTTTTCCAGGATTTTTGCTTCTGTCTGAGATGCTCTGTTTGAGCTCCTGCCCCGCCTCTAAAGTCTTACTTTGCTCTGATTGGCCAGTTTAAACACACACCTTCCAAATGAACCTATAGAGAAGCTCAGCACACTGTGACACACTAGTGGTCTGAGATTTAAAAAAACTGATGAGAACGAAGCGTTCAGAGCCATTAGAAACAATCCACAGGAATTACTGCTACATACCCTTACCTCATTATTACAAACTTTGGCATCATTTAAAACGGCAATCCAACTTTGTTACATCATTTATAGCTTGAGAGAGACAAAAGCATAATATTTCCCCTTTAAATGTTCGACTCAAATCAGTCTGCTTCAGATCAAACTTCAAGCAAAAAACATTACGCTGATGCACAGATTTTCCTTCTGGATTGATTATGGCTGAAAAAGTGAAATCTGCAGATTTCATTTGTTCCTGCCAACAGTATATACCTTGATTAATTACCTTTCCAAGTGCGACTGCTGATGTGGCCATGTCTAGAACAAAGCTGTCTCCATCATTAGCAGGAGCTCCCACGCTGATGGGGTTGGTGCCCAAAGTGCACTGCAAACAGCAGGTTCACAGTGTTAGAAAGAGACACAGAAGTCATTAATAGCACAAAGTACAGTTGATTCTGGGGAATAGTTAATACATTTACCTCTTTACCTCGTGTGGGAACCACCAGAGGAGAGGTGTTGGTGAATGACATTCCCTGTGGCGGTCAGATTTTTATCATATATTCAGTTAAAATCATTTAGGAAAACAGCACAACAGCACCTCCATTAGTAAATAAAAGACTTTCAGTTCAAGTGATGACAGGCAGAGCAAACATTTACTTACCATCATGTTTTGCTTCAGAGCTTGCAGTGGATAGTATCCAGCTATACCATAGTGGTTGGAACCTAAGAAAGAAAAGTGCCAAAAAGCAAACATTTGATTACTATATTATAACACTCTACTGAGATAAGGTTCTTCAATAAATTAAAATTATTTAACCTTGTTAGTAATACTGATCCTGTCCATTTTCTCAGAGTAATGAGTTGAAATTCTCAATTGCCTTAGGCCAAAACTAATCAATCAGCCCTCATAAATTGAATTAATATAAATATAAAGCTGGACTAGGCAGTATATCTTTGGTGTCATAGGGCAAAAATTTCATAATAACCTCTCAGCATATCATAATTCAGGTGGGTTGAAAGAACACTTGACTCCTGCACCTCTCCTCTGGCTCTGTGTTCAGAGGGTGACGGGCACTTTTCAGACAATCACGGGTCATTTCAGAGAGCGTGTGTTCCTATTGGCTGCTTTATGCTGCACTATGAGCTAATTGGCTGTTGAAATGAGTGACGCGCCTTATGTTCTAAAAATGGCCTCTGGTGACGTGACAAGCTGAGTTACAGGCGACACCGTCAGCTGGCTTGAGTCAAGCTGAGACGGACCAGTTTACTCCTCTGCAACTTTTCCTTTTGTCTCACATTGAATTTCTGGTGTAAACTGGCCTCAAAAGAGAGAGCGACGACAAACAAAATGAAACACAAGGAAGGGAGCAGTAGAGTTGCTTCCTTAGGAGTCTCATGTTACAGCTAGCTTGATTTCTGGATGTTGCCTATCCCAGCTTTAATGCACTAATTGTTTTGGCAGTCATCAGATCTTACAGTGGTTTTGGTTTCTATTGATCATCTTAAACAGAGAAAGTTGGTGTGAAAAATCACATCACGCCCAAAACTAGTTAACGTTCCAGGCACCCGATCAGATTTTGTCAAAAAAATAAATCAGTAACCCACCACGGGCCACCACCCAGCCAATGCCGACTTCTTTGGCCTTCTTTATGGCCAGATTCATGCAAAAGTTTCCCACCACAGGACCCAGCAGGTTCTTTCCATCCACCAGCGCTGTGGCTGCACTCTCCTTCACCACCACCGGCTCACCATCCTTGGCACAGATTCCTGTCTGGATGTCCTTTACGTACATGTCTACGGAAAATACAGTACAATAAATTAAGACATAGAAAACATCCCACTCAATGAGTCGAAGGCTTGCTGATGATAATAAGAGAGTTTGTAGAAAGTGGCGTTGGAATCTTCCAACGCGGGTTATTACTTACACGTTATATTTTGATGCTACCAATCACAGGTGTAACAATTCACAGTTTACCAACTTTTTCTCCTTCCTTTATCTTAATTTTCTTTATTTTTTTTACAGTGACAATGCATATTAATGAACATTTCTGTAAATATGCCAGAATTAGCCAAAAGCCTAGTTTACATCTGTAGTCTCTGACCAGATGTTACAACAGGCTCCCTGTCCTGCCTGTTCCCGCCATCTTCCTTTACTACAGCAATTGTGCTGCCACGTTGAAATCACCCACTGACCCATCCTGTTGAGTCCATGACTGTAGTGGCCCCTGTGGTCTCCCTCTACCAGCACCTCAGCCAGGCTGCGGGCGTGATGTGCCTGGGTTCCCACGGCGACCATACACCTCTCGACGAAGCCTTGCACCTCCGACTTGCTAATTAGACATCTGCAGAGGGAAAGGGTTTATGATCTGGTGATAAAATCCTCAAAATTGCACATTTTTAAGCATCAGTGCAACTTTGATGTCATCAATAAAAGTGTCTCTTTATTGTTGGATTTTGCATTTTGAAGTATTGAGGAACATCAAAACAGTATGATAAATCTTTTCTTGAATAACGAGATTTTATACTGAATGACCTAATGGAGCTGAAAATCAAACCTGACTTTGGCACTTTAAAGCCAGATAAAAAAAAAAATTCAGTGACGTCAATCTTTTTTGGGTGGATGTTCTGTTTTTCAATCAAGAATAGAACAGGCAGCTCATCTTTTAGTCTAAAAAAAACAAAGTTCATCCAAAACTACTGCAACGCTGCCAGTTTTGTCCTACACTAAGATCCTGCAAGGTCAATCATTTTTTTGTCCCACATTTTGTGAGACAGACTAACAGCCCCACGCTCATTCAAAGTCTGAAGTCCATCGTGCACCAGTGATTGCACGACCTGTAACCATATAGATGATACAGGTCATGATAGTGAAGCTCTGCTTGTGTTACATTAAGTTGTGACTACAAGCTGTTTGGGGAGTAAAAAACCTGATGGTGAAGCCACCGTCAACTTTACTGTTGACTTTACAAAGCAATGACATTCTGAGTAAACACCAGAACTGGCAGGACTTCTTGTACGGAACTTTTGCTTGTCTCTCTTCACGGCGTTGTACAACAAACAGAGGTGTCACAGCCTCTGTTCCTGTCAGTGAGTTATTAAGTTCTGTGGATGAATTTGCTTAAAATGTTGCAATAATTACACAGTATGTTTAACAGTGTGTGGAATACATTAACGCAGGTCCTAACACATCGAGTTACGTGTTCGGTCACGCCAACAGTCATTATTATGCTTTAAACTCAAAAGATAAAACCTCTAAAGGGGAAAAATACATAAAAACAATTCAACTGTTCTTTTTCATTTTAGATACATTTGATTATTTGTAGTAAATGTCACATGCTCGAGTAAATGCTTGACTAAACCAGCAGCACATGGCCATTAAATGAGCACCAGATGCAAGTCATTACATCACCAGTGTAAAGATTTCTGTATGGAGGAAAAGCTCTGCTGAAACTGAGAAGATGTTACACAAGCGTGTGCAGATATTCAAAACTCAAGTTACTCCACTAAACTTCTAAGGACGAACCACAATGAGAAAACAGCTGTCAAAGCTCAGCTACAATGGAATAAGTTCAGATGATCTTTTCTTTGATGAGTTAAAGTTAAGTTTATGAAATAAACACATTTTTACTTGTATATTCTGTTAATTGATGGTTAAGTCATACGTCTTTTCAAAATCACCAACCAGAACGAGTCAACTGCAAAGTTTTCTTTGAAGATCCTTTTTCCACACGTTTGTCCTTAAATGGTGCAAGGACTTTGGACGACTTGTAAAAGCCAGGAGTTTTTTCATAACACATTGGGTTCTTCTTCCTCTCTTCCGTCTTAATTGTCCTTCTCTTTCTCTACTCTCTTTATTGTACTCTGTGGTATTTGGCAGTCACAGAAGTCGTTCGTTTTGGAATGCACCATAATTGGGTCCAGATACAAACTGTGGGCGAGTCAGCTCTGCCTGCTAGTGGTTCTTCTGAGAAATAAGATTGGATTCTGTAGAAACAGCTTTGCTAAAAAAGCAATAATTGGTGCGAGTCATTGGATACTCTGCACCATAAAGAGTTGGTATCTTGGGGTTTTCAGATTTACCTCCTCACCATGTGTTAACTTAAAGTGAAGCAATCGGCCAAACTATAGAATTCAGTACAGAACTTCCCGTTAGAGTTTCAACTTAGGGTTTCAACAAAAGGCATTTGACTTCAGAAAGCAGCTTATGTTCATACATTCCTAAGACAATATGAAAGATCGCCAAAGGAACATATCTGAATTCTTGAACTGAATTATCATTTGGAGGAAACTCAAGTCACTGAATAGAATTCAATCGTTTCATTTGAGATGTCAACCTTTCCAGCACTTCAGTATATCCTGACCAAACTTTTGCTGAGAAAAGTTTGTGACATTTGCTCCTCAGCTGTTACTCATAAAGAATCCTGCGTAAATCAAATTGTGTCACAAACAAGAGCTCAAAAAGGACAAAACACGCCCACAGCTCAACAGCCCAAACTCCGCCCATCACTTACTGCCACCAAAAGTCTGTCCCCTGCATAATCCACTAAACTTAGCTTTTAGAGAAGCTCTGGTTTTTGATACATTTTGATTCATACGTAGCTTATTTAACCCGGGACAGCAAAGAAACTTAAAAATTGTCATTATATAAAAATTAAGGGAATTTTTGATGCACTGGATAATGAGTGGAATAATATAAACTTGAAAATTTCCGGAAAATTTTTAAAATGAGGACAATAATATAAGAAAAAGCTGTGGCAGCAAACAATACGATTGCTAATCATCAAATTTTATCATAGGCATTATACACTTTCATAAATTTTGCATGGTTCCACACAAAATAAACATGCACAAACAAATATTTTTCATTTTACTACATCCTGGATTTTAAAATTTCAGAATGGAGCAGAAAGCATACAGCCTAAACAATAAACAAATTTAAAGAAAATTTAAAAAGTTGATGAGGTTAAACATTGAAAATAATGTCTTAAAGAAAAGAGATTTTTAAAAAATACCACATTCTATTTTTATTCACATTTTTACATTTTGGAATTGGTATTGTTTTTGTCTTCAATGGACCACTAACCTCCTATAGCCTCAGCTGGTTGCCTGGCAACTGGCTCACAAAGAATAAAGTCATAATCCTCCAAAACAACATTTTTTTTTTATTTTTAGGCTTCAGTTTTTACTTGTATTAAACAAACAAGACATGTAAATTATTGATCATTAGAGATGGTGGTAGGGCTGATTGTTAACTCTCTACAGAACCAGAGGCTACATGTTTATCATACAGATGAGAGAGTGGCATTATTTTACATCTAAGACATCATCTAACTCTTACGTAACTATGAAAACATTGTTTAGGTGTTGCAAAATGCATATGTAGCAGGTTATTTAGCATGTCATCAAACTACAACCTCACTAACATTCATGTTGTGGAATCATTTAGATTTAGCCTACTTAATTCATTCATGCAGTTTTTACTTTATCTGTGCCCTCTCACTTGTTGTGCCTGATTAAAAAACTAAACAGTATAGACATTTGATCATGAACAAATTTTCCCCATACAAACCTTTAGTGAATCTGGACTCTTTCATAGTCAAACGTTCGTTTCTCTCCACTTAAGCACAAATTCCAAGCATAACTTTTGACCTTTACCCCATCTGCCAGTTTACTGCAGACCCTCCTCCACTGTGGAAAAACATAAACCTCAACAGGAGCCTCTGTTGCACTTTTAAACATGAATAGGTTAGTGATAAAATAATTCTACGACTAGAAGAAAAGATCTGTTACATAAACCAATGTGCAAAGGGAGATTAAATTAGTTTAATTTATCCTTGAAGAAACAGTCGCGAGAACATGAAAGCAAAATGTTCTTTTAATACAGAGCTGGGTCTTTCAGTTTTGCATAAAGTCGGCTATAACTAGCTGCTGGTGCAGACAGGCAGCGCTGATGAACAGAAAGTGCCCCAAGGTAAGTTTCTAAAAGCGCACATTTGTCCCAATTTTAACATTTTAACAAACTTCCTATCCCTCTCTTTCATAACATACAATCAACCACACACACTTACTAAATTAAAAGTGAGAGGTTAAAGTCAAATTTGTAAACAGATTAATACAATCACTACATTGTAGTTTGTAAGAAGGCTGGCTAATGCAAGTGTTAGCAAAAAAACACAAACAAAAAGAAAAAAAAAAGGTGCAAGTACTTTTGCGCAAAGTCTGCAGCGGTGGAAGAAAATATCCAGGAGTTGAAATGTTACATACTCTCACTTTACACCAGTGCACGCAAAAGAAAAATCAAGTATAGGTTTTCGTTGCAGTTGCCTCTTTCGCAGCCTATGCAGCTCATGCAAACGCTAATTGACTCTTTAGTCTTTGATACCATTTAATTGGAGGCCAGATCGGGGCGTTACCTGCTCATGGTGACTGTCCTGCTCTGCGCTCCTTCAGGTCGTCGTTGCTCTGTGTTGTTGGTGATCTGCTGCTGGTGTCGATGATCTGATACTCAGCCAACTTGCTCTTCAAGCCCCGCAGTGTTTGGAAACGCCCAAACGAGGCAAATCTCTCAGGTGTCCCGTTTGTGAGCGTCTCTGTGGGCGTGTTTTTGAGGAGAGGCTTTGGAGGGGTGGAGTCTGAAGCCTTTGCGCGCCGAAACACAGGCCCGTTCTGACGTGGCGAGGTCGTGGGGCTCTTGTGTAAACTGTAGATTTCTCTGCTTAGTGTTTCACATGAGGGGTAGCCTACCTATAGAAAGCAGATGTTGTGAGGGCGGGTACTGACCTTATATAAGTACGGACTGAGATCATCTGTAGGTTACTCGGCTGATTACATAATTTTTGGATCATATTCCCCTATTTTTTCATAATGCTTCATTATTTTTCGCTCCAATTTGTCTTTATGTTTGAACCTAAGTGCGTACCCTAGACTTGCCTCTATAATTATACTGTGCACTTTATTTAAATCATAAAAATGATTAGAATGTCCCAAGAATGATCATATCTCTCTGAGCTTCCTCTCAGGCATTGTGCTGCAATAAAGTGTTGCCGGATAACTCATGCCCCTGCACAAAACCTCCATGGAGTCCATCCCTCCAATGAAACACAGGTTATTTCTGAAGACTTTCCGTATTCCATACCTAAGAGTCCGCTCTGTAAAAAAAAATCACCTACAGAAAAACATAAGATGCTAGCAACAGAATAACCTACAAGAAAAACCTTCAGTGAAATCTTGCCTCTGCGGACAAATCTCTGTTCATACGTCTGTGTCCTTACTGTCAGTCTGACTCTGAGTAGCAACCAAAGTCATTGTTGCCTGTAACAAGATGACTTCAGGCAAAGGTGTAGTCGGTTATTTGGTTGCATAACAGAGGATGGATAAGAAGAGTTGGGGAAAAAAGCGGCTGCTCCCTCTTGTGGCCCACATCTGTCTTTAATTAAATGTTCTGTACTTCTTGTACTAAAACTTAAATGTTGAACACTGCCTTTTCATGTTTATTCCGACAAGCAATTGTAATGCCAAAAATGCCAGCAAAAGTAGAGTCAACAGAGCATGTTTTTGTTTTCTTGTTTTTTTTACTAAGTGCCAAGTATTTATGAAAATTTGCCTCCGTCAGCGTGTATCCTGACCTATTTTCTTCAGTTCCATGTTCAGACAATCGAAGGGGCCCTCAGATCTTTTAATTAAGTTAAAATAGCAGTACTACAAAAGACAAATGCTTAAATACTCATTAAAGATTTTACTCCAAAGTAAAATTACAAAAATTATAATCATAAAAATTTGCCAAAGGTACCTGAGATAAAGGTTATAATAATGCTTTCTAAGGCATTACTACATTCATGTTGCAGCAGCTAACCATGGAGTTTTTTTTTGTTAATGCTATGATCATGGATCAATAACATCTTAACATACAGTACAATGAAACACAATAAAAAAGTCTATACTACAATGCATTTGATAATTGTATTATGTAATATTAATCTCAAACTGCAAAGTAACTTTAAACTTAAGGAGATTAATACATGAAGTGGAGTGAAAAGGAGGCCTACAGTATTTCCTCATGTGATATGGCAGAATAGAAAATTTAAAGACTTTAACCTGTAATTTGTGGTGGTTATGTTGGATTGAATAACATTTTAAGAGACTGATATTTAAACAATTCTTTTTCCTCTTCTATAAATGGGAGAACTGTCTATCTTTACCATTTCCCATTTATCATGTGGTGGTTGGTGGTGGATAAGTGGAGGAGCTGGATGATCTAAGACATCCTTGAGCTCTAAGAAGTCCAGTAGGCCACAAGGGGTCAGGCCTTCACTGGATTTGAAGACTGCGTAAGAGCTGAGTGGCCCATAAATGCACACAGTATGTTAAAGTTGCTTTTCAGACATTTAGATTCATGGTAGGAACAAAATGCAACAACATCAGAGCTCACACTTGGCAGCAAAGATGTTATAATCTGGTAGTGAATAAATTGACTGTATACTTCAACCTGCTAAAGACAAATAAAGCTATGAAAATACAAAAAATCTGTAAGGAAAGAAAAGATAATAGTGGCGGTGTTTTCCCAGATGATTAAAATGTGGGTCTGTTATTGATAATGTCTTAACTTGGACCTAACTTGCCTCTGGAACAGAGACAATGAAACAAGAATAAAGGGTGTGGAAACCAGTTTAGCTACTATACCACCTAATCATCACAATAGATCATATTCCACAAGACCTTCTGCTATTTCACAATACTGTTCCTTCAAACCTTCTTGCTGGTGTTGTAAAAAAAACAGTAGAGATGATTGTAGAGCTGTAGTCACATCCTGTGAGTTTTTATTTTGTTGTGTAAAATGCACCTAATGAGAAGTTAGATCCAGAAAATGTGTTCTGTAGAGCAGAATAATGAACTCAACCTGTTTACGATTCAACATGAAGAGCTGGAAAGTGTTTCAGAAGTAGGTTTATGTCATCTCATATCTAGTTTAGACATGAAACTACAGCTTGAAGTTTAGAGATTTTGCTCCAGGAGGTCTGTGTACCCACATTACTGATGAAGATAATGAGGCGGCAGTTAAAGGACCATACCAGTCTTTTTTGATTTCTCATCATTAGCAGAGATCTCCCTATCTTCGACAAATGTTGTTTAAATTTGACTATGTGTGTACTTTAGTAGATCTCAGACTGCATTTTAAATCCCATTCACTGCCACTCACATTGAAACAGGGTATAGAAACACTATAGGACATGTAAAAGTTGCTAGGCATTCACCCTTCCAAAGAGACCATCTGTGTTTATTTGGTCAAAAATCACTGAGTGAGAAACAGAGGGGAGCCGCTGAGAAGTTTCGCCTGGAAAAATAGTTCTTTACAAGTGCTACCTCCCGAGCTCGAATATTAGTGTGAGGAAGCATTTTGACACAGACATTTTTTTAAACTAACGTCATACTTTTTCAGATACTTGCTGTGACAGCTATTGAATATGAGCAAAATGTAAACAAACACAATTTCTCATAGATAAAGCTATTTTGGGAAGAATGTGTGGGGTTTATGTAACCTATTTGGCTGATCTGACAAAGGACAATGACATGTAGTAACTTGTTTAAATGACAAATAAAGGCAGCATCTACCTGAAATGAACTACATCAATGCATTGGGTTTTATGAATAATCCACTTATGTAATAATCAGCATGTCTAAACAGCAAGAGTCCAAAAAATCTTAGAAGCTCAGAATTTGCTACAGTCAATGCTTCAGGAAGAATTCTAAAGTATTAAGTGAACAGATATCTGTTTGTGCATTTTGTGACGGCTCCAGGGCTTCTGTGCCTGTCTGTGCTGCTTGTCTGTGCTGTCTGTGTCTGTGTGTTTGTGGATGTGTTTCCCTTCCCCTGCAGT
>JAQLOL010000011.1:23078460-23104477 GCA_029783665.1 Naso thynnoides
ATTTAAAATGGCAATCCAACTTTGTAACATCATTTATAGCTTGAAAGAGACAGAAAAGCATAATATGTCCCCTTTAATAACTGAAATCTGAATAAATAATATTCTAAGAAAGATTAAGTCAAACTGAAAATATACATTGTGTCCGTTTTGACCGAGTTTGACACATAGTATAATGAAGATTTTCTATATAAATGTGGTAACTTGGCACGGAAGGTTTTGTAACAGCTTAATTGCCTCCATTAGCAATTACTAATTTCCCCAGACTAACAACCAATTTCCTCAGCGTTTGTTATTTCAACCTCTAAAAAATTTCTTTTATCCATTTACTGACTCATATGAAGCTTCAGAGCTTTTGAGCTGTCTGTTTGAATTCAGTAAACTTCAGTCACCTCGATCACTAGTTTAAATGATTGCAGTTGAGATAAACTTTATGCCCTCATATCTGCCAGACACCACACACAGCTCAGGCGCGAGTCGCTTGGTCGCAATAATGGCCTTGATTATTGATTAACAGTCTGAGTATTTACTGTGTGCACACTTCTGCAGGGCCGCCGCAGGGAGCTGTGCACTCAGCCGTGATGTGATGAGGCACTGAAGTTGTGTTATTTCAATTTGAGAGACATCCTGTAAGTGTGGAGGCTGAAGTTATTTACAAGGGGGGGTCAGGTTTTCATACAGCTGCACATCTGGATGCTTCATGTGTGACCACTAAACACTGACTGAGCCACCTTAACACGAGGCAGAGTGTATGAGTCCTACCTTTGTGTATTTTTGGAACATTTGACTTTGGACAAATAGAAATGCCTTAATCTCTTAAAAGATTAGGAGAAAAGATTAAAGATTACTTGGCCTCATTCTAGCAAGCAGGTTCCCTGAGTTATCTTTGCAAAACCCAGAACTTGGGGTTTTTTTTGTACATCTTTCTTTGTTATAGATTTTAGGCGGTTCCTTGTTTGTTACTATCAAACTTATCAAGATTACTGGATAAATCTGCTTCTTGGAAGTTCAGTTTCCAAAAAAAGAGGCATTTTAGTTGCTCTTGGGATTCTGATCTTATCACATCAAAAAAAAAAATCTAAACCGAAACTATTTTGGTTCCAGTAAAACATCCACATCAAAGCGACGTGATGGAGCGTGAGAGGGAGATGATTTTGATTGTGTTGACAGGCAAATCACGATGACAAAAACGTTCAAACGAACTCGGCAGAAAGAAGCATGGTGCCTTTTCATACTGGGAATGTGGCTTAATGCTGGAAAACTCTCCTTTTCATACAGCTGCACGACATTTGCTTAATGAGATAAAAATCGTTGTGTTGATTGAATGAAGCACGAAACTTGCGTTACAGACCAGGATGAGCCTGTTCGTACTTTGCAGAGCGACGATTGATGGACTTTGATTCCAAATGACTTCCCTGCGATCTCTTTCTGAGAGCTGCTCTTCAATGCTGCAGATATATCTGTTAAATATTAACAGAATGCTGTGCAATGCCAGAGCCTCTGCTCCCTCTATCAGGGTTTTCCAAGATAAGCCGTCTGAACCCGATGCCTTATCTTTGAACCTCATATCCTTTACAGCTCTTTAACTGGTGTGGCTGCATTACAGTCCGCACAGCTGACCTAAAAGAGAGACAATTCCTCTTCCTAATGGATAACAAGGAGGACAAGAAGTAAAGTAAAAAAAAAAAAATGGGAAAAGCTATTTTTACATGTGCCCTGATGAGAATTCTCGGCATGGTGACTTGCTTCGCCTGGCAGACGACCACAAAGAAAAAGTTCTGTTTCACTGTAATTGCTTCAAGCAGGCTGGCTCCGATAAGCGGAAGCACTGCATCATTTTCATGTCTGGATTGCTTTATAATTTCTTGACCCGCGGTATCTGTCCTCGTGTAAACTCTGCAAATCCCTGTCATTAAAATTTCTCTGCAAAGTATGACCATTACTCACAGTTATAGGAGCTCCATTAACATCAATACCCACTATCTACTGAAGGAGCCTGTAATAATAAAAATAACAGCACATGAGCAAAAAGGCCAATCTAGTCACGAAAAACTGTCTGATTTTTGTTTTAAATCATGCCGGTGGTTGTGTTCAATTGCTACTTTTTTCAACTCAGTGCATAGTTTTCAGCAGAATTAAGAGCACATGTGGCTCATTCATGACAACGAGCTCTATTTCAGCCTTACACAGCTTGCATTGCATCATCTGCCCCATAAAAAGCGATGAGAGGAGACTGCACAGTTTCCCGAAAACCATTGTTACATCATTTGTACTCTTAGTGAAGGTTGAGCGAACGTCGAGTCAAATTTTGGTTCTAAACATGCAACATAATTCATGAGCTGAGCTCTGTTTGTAATAACACATCTTTGTGAAGTATCAGCTGTAACTTTAACAGTCAGACAACAGTAGGTTAACTTTCCACCACTGAGAATAAACTCTGGAGGACGCTTCTCTTGAAACAGAAAGCGCAGAGGCTTTCATCCGGTGAAAACTTTCCGCCTGACATTGTGTTTCAGTTTTGTTGCGTGTCTGGTATGACAGTCACGTCCCCCGAGCTCATACCTTTCAATCATCAAAGGTGTTTCACAAGACAAGGGGAAAGGTTTCAGCTGTCATTCAGAAAACCGGTTCGTATGCGGGCTAATATCTGACACTCCAGTCTGCAGGCTGCAAACATTAAACTTGTTTGATGATATAAATCTAAGAGGCTGCAAGAACAGTTGGTTTATCTTATAGTTTGAAAATAGAAAAATGGATTCAAGTGAGTTTCAAAAGCAGCTGTGAGGCTGCACTGAGGCTGATAGTGCTCTGAGCATCAACATGCTAACATGCAGATGTTTAGCAGGTATCATGTTTGGCATGTAAGCAAGCTGACATTTGCTAACTGGCACTAAACACAGCCGAGGCTCTTGGGAATGTCTGATGGGTGAAAGCCGGGGGCTCGACGTACATTTATACTGAGCAAAACACAAATGTCTGTACCAAAGTTCATGTCCTTCCATCCAACAGCCGTTAAAAACGGGGAAAAAAACATTTATTCCATATCACAAAAAAAATTTGCAATATCTACGACAATGTGCAGTCTCACAACTCAATATGATATATCGAAGCCCTGTTCGACATCCATAAATTAGAAAACAAATGTTTTGAAAGCTGATTAATCGTTTTGTTATTAATCGTTATTTTTCAAACATGTTTTCTTGGAAACTAAATATTTCTTTAGTTTTTAACCGTTGGCCACACAAATGGGAGCGTTATTTTTTCCACTTTTGACATGTGTTAGACTTGTGATTTCTTAAAAAAAAATCTATTTGGTGAAATAATAGAAAAATAAAATAACTGTTTGCGTTTCAGACCATTTGTTGACAATACAAGAAACATTAAGATGCACTTTAGGTAACTGAATTATTACAAGCACTACTTATAATTTTCTTAACTATCCAAACAGTTAAACCCAGAAAACTAATCTGCTTAAATGCAAAAATTGGTAGCTGCCTAAACCCACAGGTTTCACTGTCATTGAAGGGATGTGAGAAAAGTTCATGTTACCAAATTTATCAGGATTTATCCTTCAGAGATGAAGATATTATCCAGTAGTTGTGACATTTCAAGCTTACGTTGCTAAAAATGGTCCACACACATTTTCTTCAATAACACAACTAAATAAAAGTCTTGTTTCTTAAAAAGAAGTGTTTTATTTCCTTTTTTAACAAAGCCCAATACAGATCTGAAGCAAAACTGGGGAACACTGGTCAATCTCAATCCAATCATCATGTCTGGGGACACCCACAAAAAGATGAGTTTCAAATTAAAAAAAGACACCAAAAATAATCATACAACCCAGAATTGGGGGCTAAGAAAATAATGGTGCTTGTTGTCCAAGAACTAATAAAAAGAAAGTAATTGTGATGGTAAGAAACAAGTCATGCCAGCAGCTGTTGGGGAGGTAAATAAAATCAGACTTCTTCTAGTAAAATAAATGTCAGATATAACAGATCTAATATCCATGACATCTGTTAACAGCTTCGAAAGAACCAATAAAACCTAGGATAAATGACAGTTACCATCAGTATGCTAACACTTTAAATCTTGGGTGAATAATCTGGTCAAATACATTTTAAAACACATTTTACATTGGAGCTTGATTGTGTTTACTGTAGCTTTTTTTTTAAGGCTGTTTAACAGTTCTGCCATGAGGGGGCTGAGAAAAATGCGCAAGAAACAAAAAAAAAATCAAATGTTTCCGCTGAAAAATAATGCTGAAAAATTTCCTCTGATCGTTCATCACAGCATTTTTTTTTTTCTTCAAATAAGATATCAAATTTATACTTTTGAAAGGAAGTGGAGGCTTCTCTGCTGTTTTAAGCCTTTTTTTACACATCAAAATCGAAATCAAATTGAGAGTCAAGTTTGATGTTCCTGTTAAAATATAAGTAATAATCAAAATGACATTGGGTTAAAGTTTTTACAACTAATTTGTTACACAAAGATATATTACACTGTTTAACTTGACAGCCGTGCTGACCTCGAGTACATTTTGGGCGGGGAGTAAAAGTACCACATCTAAATAATTTAATGGCAGGTCGATTTAGGATTGTAAAATACATAAAATATTAACGGCAGACATTTTTGTCATTTGAGCATCTAATTAATCATCGGTTAGACTTAATAAGGGTGACAAATTTGTACTTCTTGTGGCCTGACACACTAATAAGCTTCATTTAAAATATTTTTTGCTGGTAATGACCAGTCCACTAAGTTTACACGTGTACCAATCACTTAAATCACGGACTCATAAAAGCTGAGAATAAACATGGAGAGAGAAAAAGTTGTTGAGCTGTGGCTGAATATTTCTGTCAAGGATTCAACTGGCACATGTTGTCCTGCGAAATATGAAATTACAGACAGATCTGAAATGAGCTGATCCACCTATGTAAACACAGTGATTTTCTGATACAGAAAAATACTAAGTGGACAATGTATTGATCTTTAATAACAATATCCATTGGTTTGAAAACACCAGTCTGCTTTGATATATTCTCATGTGGGAACATATATATTTTATAACAAAATAAATCTATACTGTTGTTTCTGTGGTGATGGTTGATGAGGGCTGAACTATCCCATCATCCCATTCTCTGAGTGCTCGAGCTGTCTTTGTCCATCTCAACAAAGAACTGCATGTAAGCTCAACTCTGTAAGAAAAAGTACTTGTGACTGAAGCAGCTCAAATACTCAAAAGGCTCTGCCTGAGAAGAACATTAGTTTGAAGCGAAAAAAGACTAATAAAATACTCATCTTTTCCATCTTTATACCAGTTGTTAAAGTCATTTATAATAAAGTGTATGTTGCTATTATTAATCTTTAAAAATCATAAGCAGTTTCTTTACTGTATCTTGGCATTTTGACACAAAATATCCTCTTGGATATTTACACAGGAAAAGATACTTTTCAAGCAATAAAACAAGCTTATATTGTGGGTTGCAACAGAATAAAACAATTCTGAAGAATAAATGGAGAAAGAATTGCATAGCAGATCAGAATAGAACTAAAACAGGAACTGATCCTTTTTGGTATGGTGCACTTTGATTCATGACTTTGCAAATTTTCACATATGTACATGAAATATAAGTCTATTCATAGTTTCACCTGCCCACAGTAAAGATCAAGTTTACTTCTGCACTATAATGCTCAACAGTAAGAAGGTAGGATGCAGACGTCTTGTCCTCTCCGCTCTTCTGATAAAAGTCCATAGGAGTCTTTTCCAAAAAAAAAAAAAAAAAAAAAATTAAACTTTGTTTAAAAAGTGCCATTTTGCTACATTTATCAGCTGACCCGCGGTCTGCTACTGAACAGTTAACACACGCCAATGTGTTACACACACACCCCTCTCTCAAACGTCACAAAGTTTCCTGATTCTATGAGTTTTGGTCACATGGACGATCACACACACTCACTCACAGACACAATTGTGCAGAAACACAGACACTCACACACACGAAGATGACATGAAAGGGAAAAAAAAAAGTGGAAAAACAAATTTGTGGCCGGTGGGTACAGTTCCATTTGAAGAGTTCGTCTGCTGCGATTAGACATTCCCGGCTGGTAAAGCTTTGAAAAAGAACAAGCACCATTAGGAAAAGGCCTCAAATGTCCTCTGCTGGGGGAGAGTTCAGCATTTTCCGCTTGATTCTGTGCTCCCACAAAAAACAAAACAGAAATAAATCTACATTCAGACTCGCCTCAGGCTCGGGTCAGGCAGTCACTGAAATGGTTCAGGCTTTATAATGTCTTTTTTCCTCCCGTTTCAAGTCTGAATTCGGCAAACTGAGCCTCTTCTTCTTTTTAAATCATGGAGTCCAATGACATGTATCTCCAAATTCCCATGAAGCCTGTTTCTCGTGTCCATGTGGGTACATCTGGGTCCTCACCGTCTCTGTTGGGCATAGACTGGGTACGCTAACGTCACATTCAGAGAGTCATTGTGCTGGACCAAAGACGTGTGCTGGTAGTGAAGTACAAGTTCCTTTAGTGAGCTGTACAGGTTGTACGGCTCGGCGAAGCCGTAACCTGAGGGGGTTTTGTTGATGACGCAGTGCTTCACCTCGCCGTCCACACTGTAAAGAGGAGGAGGACAGCAGGTCACAGTCTGTTCTGAGTCTGGAGGCATTTCATGTGCTCTTTCTGACCTTTTGACTTTCTTTAAAGACTAAAACCACCCACTGCTTGGACATATCTTGATTAAACATTAAAGGTCAGGTTTGCATTTTTTCCAGTCTGGCTTCAAACAGCAGTCAGGGGTTTGTACAGAGAAACAGATTATGCTGACTGTAATTATCCTGTGGGCGTGGCCTTGTGTTCCAAACTTTATCTAAAGCTAACACGTTGCAGTTTGCAAGGCAAATTAAGTGGATATTTTCCGAAGTTACGGCCTCTTAACTACAAAACTCTCTCCGGTTCCCAAGACAGTTTTTCCTTTTTGAATAGAAACAAAAGGCTTTATTTAATTTAGTATTGGAACACTAAAACCTATGAGGACAACTGCTTGATTTTAGATGTGTTTTGTTTTTGTTTTTGTGTTTTTGTTTTTTCTTACAAACAAAACACATTAGGAAGGGATCTCTCAATTGGGATTGTTACAATATCAGTGCTGGAAAAGCCTTCCAAACGGCCTAAAATGCTGAATCAGTTATAGCTCTATACTCGGGTCGATACTTCAGTCCAATGTCATGTTAAAGTTGTTGTGTTTACATGCATCTCTAAGAAAAAAAGGCTACAAATACACTGAAAATACGATTTGAGAAAAATCTGAGATACGTACACAACACTGCAGGCGTAGCATCCTGCTTTGCTGCTGTCTCGAACCAGGAATGTTCCGTCTCTCTTGCCCTGGAGGAGAGCCTCCGCCTGTAGTCGGTTGATGTTGCCCAGCTTCCAGGAACGCTCGTCATGATGAGGAAGGTCTTCGTCATCATCCACCATCGAATATTGACTTAAAAAAAAAAAAAAAAAAGCACAGAAAAGTAAGTTTTAATGCCAAAGGTATTTATCGTTGGTTAATTTGTTGAAATTAAAATGGATACTCACTCTTCTGTGTTCTCGTTCTTTATTCCCAGCCACTCGTTGAGTTTCTTCTGTCTGACTCCCTTCTGGGTCAACCACCTGACAGGAAAGACAACATGTGGATGTCAGAAACCTGGTCAGAGCCATTTTGATATTTCTCTCCGGGGGAAAGTTTTAGGTTTCAGTGGAAGCCGTACTCACATGAGATACTGGTCTCTGGTCTTGCGGAGCTGGATGAGGTCTGGCTTGATACTGTTCATCCTCTTGTCGATCTCTCTATAGTCTGCCGCCTGCTTCTTCAGATCTTCCTCCAGTCGACGTTTGCTGTCCACAATTTCACTGATCCGAGATTTTAACTTCTCGTAGTTTCCCATGATCCTGGAAGCAAAAATGAAGGATGAATGAGTTTTGAACTTTAAACTTTGATAATCTACCATTGTTGCTACTGTTACAAGTGACCCAATGAATCACGTTGCCTTCTTACCTCTGGATCTCCTTGTCGTTGCCTTCTCTCCTGAATTTCTCAATATACTCTTTGCTGTACCGTTCTTGCGTTTGACACTGCTCCTCAAAAATCTTTATAGTTTCGTTAAAAGCTTCTATCGCTGTCCTTTTCATTTGAATTTCCTGGAAACAGAGACACAATATTAGTGCATGTCATACAAATAGAATAGAATAGAATTCTTGACCATTGTTTGACCCTGGACTCACTTGTGATGTTCTGGTGTACTCTTCATATAGGCGGTCGTACTCTTTGTTCTTCTCCTGGTACTGCTGGTGGTACTCGCAGAGCTTCCTGCCCACAGCTTCAATGTTGTCTTCTTTCACCACCTGATCCTGAAAAAAGATGCAAAACAGAGACAAAAAGTTGCAGTTAAAATGCTTAAAATTACCTAAATGCAATGTGCTAGTTTTTGCTAAGCTACTGTCTCACCTGCTGATGTTTGGAGACTGGATACAGCAGCTTGACGTCTAGCTTGGGGTTGTACTGCGCCAGTGACTCGTTGCGATAGTGGTTGATGAGCTCGACGACGGAGCTGAAGGTCAGTGGGTCTGAGAAGCCGTACTTCCCGTCCCGATGGAATATCTTAATGAGCTTGTTGTTTCCTCCTTTCCTATAAACAAAACAACAAAAAAGAAGCAACACAAAGGGTTAAACTCTCTGCAAAAAAAAGAAAAGGATAAAAGATTGATAGGAGGATTCAAACTGAAAAGAGGGAGGAGCTTACCTCAGAGTCAGAGTGTAGTCTCCGTGCATTTTTGTAGAGGCGTCTCGCACCAAAAACGTACCATCTGCAGTGTCCCTCAATTTCTCATTGACTTCCTCCCTTGAGATGTCTCCCCAGTACCATTCAGCATCTTGTAGAGCCATGTTGTTGTTCATACCGTTGTTAGTCACAGATGTAGGCTTCGGTGGCTTTGGAGGTAGAGCTGTAACAACACAGGGAGGTTACAGACTGTAAATAAATATACTATGGTGCAATTGGAGCACATATGTGCTCAAGTTTAAGGCTGATTCTCTTCCTAAGCTGCAGATGCAACTGGGTACCATAATTTGACATCCACTGCATCATTTGAATTTCTTTAATCATTCTGTGAATGCTGGGAAAAACCCACACATTTTGTAAATCTCTCCATCTCATCTCTTTCCATTGTTTAGACAGCTAAAAAAAAAAGCTGCCTTTCTGAGATAGAGAGGCGTTAGCGGGGAGGCAATAGGAAGGCAAATGAGGCATGAGTCAGGGAGAATACGTTTCATTCAGAGAAAGGAGAAAAAAAGATGCACATCCTAAACACTGTCACACCTCCAGGATTGTGGCAGGAGAAGAAAGGGGAGAGATGTCACAAAACCCTGCTGGCCACAGCTTTCCCCTCAAGGTTTGGTAGCAAAAATCCAGCTTTAGACAAATAATCATCACTGACCCCTCATGCACAATCACATCATTAACTCTGTTTCCTAGTGCAGTATTGAGGCAGCACTGAGTCTGAGTCATTGTGTCTGTGCTGATTGATGCAATCATGCATTTTAACAGCTGCTGTGGAGCAAAAAGGGAAATCTTTATCTACAGTTGCTGCTCACAAGCTCACACTAGCTGTAGCAGAGCTAAAGCAGTGAGCTATTTTTAACTCACAAATCTGCACTGCTTTTGTTCACTCCCTCTGCATTAACAGCCTTTCTGTCACAGGGAAGCTTGCAAGACTTGGCCCACTGAGAGCGCCACCACCATTTACTGTTGCCAGACAACTACACTTGTGACATGGCAGAAAACGCAGAGGTTTCCAACCTGTGCAAAATGCAGCCAACCATCTCAACCACAGCACATTTCCTGCTGCTCGTCATAGCAACATTGCCTTCCAATATGATCACATTTCCTTTTCACATTCCCAGAAATGATTAATTCTTATAACCACTCATTTAGATAATCCAGTCTTGACAGCTTAGCTTTCGCTCCAGACTCATTTCTACAGAAACGCGGTTCTCATTGTCTGATTTAGGGCAAAAAATCTCTCCAAACAAGCACAATAAACTGTTTTTATAAGACCACAGAAACGTCCATTTGAAAAAACCATTAAGGGCAGCCTGCTCAGTAACGTGTTACATCACTTACCACAGCCAATCACATGGGGGGTCTGTCACCAGCCACTCCTGCATCTTTCATTTCTTGCAAGCGATGAGGTCATTCTTCATTCATTCATTCCAAGCCCATTACCTTTTACCCCCTGCTTTGCTTCTTGCAGCTAAACTGAAATAATTCTAAATCCCTGTGCAGCATCCAGCATTATGTCCTAGAATGCATCCGTCTTAAAAACAAATGTGCAGCATCTCTCCACTAGCAGAGGGGGAAGAGGACCTGCAGCCTGTTTCCATGCTTTCCCTCTGTCATCCTCTCTCTCCCTCTCTTTCTCTGCGACGAGCTTGGCTGTTCGCTCTCCTGCAGGTTGCTCAGCCCCTCCCCTCTGCGTGAGTCGTGCGGCGGTTTAGTCCGTCCCACTTCTGGCACTCAGACAAAGCCAGCTCTGCTGCAGCAGCACGTACGCAGCTAAATTATAATGCCTGGCCCCGGTCAGCAGCACCCAGAGCTCCAAAATACGCCTGTAATCCCACAGCGTGACACTCGGCATGACAGGGATAGCTCCCCTGATTTCCTGAGTGAAATTTAAATAGACCCAGTTCTTAGTAAGATGTAAGGATTCAAGTGGAACACAATCAACCATCTTCTAGGTTTAACTGAGGATCTCTTTAGAAGTAACAAAACTAGTAAGATCAGCTACAAATCAGTGTACTTGATGTGGTTTAATGACATAAATGAGTGTGCCTGTAAAATGATTTTTTAAAGAATTGTAGTGATAGTTGATGAAAATATGTCTGTAATGATTGAAAAACTTGATTTAGTACAAACTTGTCCTATCTGCCATGTCCACATGTTACAGGCCTCTTTGAATAGTAAGTCCAAACTGAAAATCTTCACCATGATTCATTAACATACTTCCAATTAATGCAGTTACATGTGCACACAGTCAGAATAGTTAATACAACATGAGCAGAAGCGCTAGGCAGAACTGTTAGCTGACAGCTTTGACAGGAAGTTAAAGAAATTAAATTTCTCACACTTGTTTCAGTGGTATTTGACTCTTATTCCACCCAAGCGGCCAATTCTGTTAACAGCCTGCCAGCAGCGGCAGCAGCCGTAAACTGTCAAACTATTGGATCACAATTAAAAAGTTTGTTTGTTTTTTAAAAAGGTGCAAAGCATCAAACTTACGCTGCAAATTGTGCATGTTTCGGTGAGTTGCCAATCTCTTCTTTGTAGCTTCTATTTTATTCCACAAAAGTAAATTAAATCCAGTTAGGGAGTAATTTTCAAGTCCTCCAGTAAAGCTCCATTTCATATTTCAGGCTGCTGAGAAACTGAATGTGGCTTTTTGGAATTCTTGAAAAGGCTGCGGCTTTATGTGCTTCTTAATGAAATCCAGGTAATCCGCTCGACATGAGGCAGGTGCAGCATGCGACTGTCTGGCTGACTGACTGTTCAGCTCCTGCTGTAAGTGAGGTGAAGTCTCCTCCTCCTCCTCTGCCCACTCTCCCACCCCCTCTCTCTGTCTGAGCTGCGCGCGGCTCAAGCCTGCTCGTGTGGAGGCAGGTAGCTAATGATTAGCTGTAGCTGCTCTGGGCTTAGTTCTGAAAGCAGCCACTCGTGCCAGCTGCGTGTGTGTGCGTGTCTCTCTCCATCTCTTTGGTGACTCCCTCTCTCTTTCTGTTTGTAAAGGAGGAGGCGGGAGGGGGAGTTCAGTCTTATGATTAACTTGCAAAGTTTCAAATATTTGCTGAGCTGGGCACTTTGAGGCAGGGAGGACATGTGGAGATCCAGGCAAAGAGGGAGGATGGGGGGGGTAGAGTGGCCCTAGAAACAGGAGGCAGCCCTCACAAGAAGTGCTCTGTGGAGCAGGCCGACTTTCCAGCCAACCAAATCTAAGTGGGCCTTTTGTCGCTTACTTAAAATAGGCATGCAGTAACTGGGAGGAGGTACACACACACACACACACACGGGAAACACATGTATATTCTGTACATGTGTGTTTACAAAGCAGGCTACTCTTCTTGTGACCCTGCTGTTATCTATATGACACAGGTGACGGCACACCTTTTAATGTATGTTTGACTGAGTCATGTGTTTCAGGGTTTGTGTCTGGCGCTTCTGCCATGCCGCCCTTCAATCTGTCCATGCACCCCACTGCCAGAGGGCTCCCGCAGGTGCAAATTACTGACAGCTGAGAGCAGCCCATGCACAGGAACATTATAAATAGACCTAACAGGTAATAAAATGTTTAAACAGCCACAGCCAGTCCTGGGCCTCTGGGCCAGCCAGAGACGGTGCTTTTAACTAGCACTGTAAAAACATAACTGTGCCACGCAATGCACTGCACTCACACACCACCAGACCAGCTTCATCTCTGCAGACCAACACTGTGCCAGCCATGAAAACTGACTTTGTGCAGTTCAACACTTGGCAAAAAACAACTTACAACATCAGCCGTCAGCTCCTGAGATGAAAAACCACAACATCAAACGATGGTAAAATGTCGTTTCAACAGTGATCACTTTCATTTTGCTAAAAATGTTGGAAAAAAAAGTGTTCTCAGCTTAGCTCAAAAGCAATGCAGACACAAAAATAAACATTATCACAAGTACTATGAGACAATGTTGTACTATATCCATCAAATGCATGTGCAAACATTGCACAGCATATATCATTTCATTTACTTTAGAACAAAATGTAAATTTTTTTCTCTGTGATTAAGTTTGCAAGCTCCACAGCAGAAACTGACATTCTGTGCAGCTAAAGCTTTAGGAACAGTATAAACCTCTATTCAAGCTTTAAAGTTACGTAACCAAGATCACCAGGAAATGTGTTACACTTAAAATGCTGTTATCAACTGATAAGTACAAGATTAAACAGCCTTAACTTGCTTTAGCTGTGCAATGTCAGCGTTTACCTCCTCCACAGTGCACCATGTGGACCTTTACAACTGCAGCAGTTGCAAGTCTCGACACCTATCTTCAAGCTATTAATAGTTCAGGTCTGAGCGTGTTCAGTTCATGAGCTGCAGAACAGACATGCAAATGCTGCATCCACTTAATAAATGCTGCACAAATTCCAGACCAAAAAGCTGCACTGCAATGCTTCACAGTTTTGCGTGTTCTTAAAATACAAAATAAATATTCTCCCAGTCTTGTATTGCTGTGACACCCAGTACTATAAAGGGCTGCATTACTGTGCTGATTATTATTGTCTTAAAAATATGAGAAATGCTCATCACAATTTCTTCAGCTCATGTCTTCAAATTGCTCCATTTGTCCAACCAACATCTCAAAGCCCAAGTCTGCATTTGCTTTTATTAACAAAAATAGCATCAAATCTTACATTTAAGAAGCTGGAAGCCGCATGTTTGAGATTTTTTTTGCTTGCAATACAATTGAAATGATTAATCAATTATCAACACATCCCTGTGTCTCATCCTTGACTGCATTTAAAAACAAAAACAAAAAAACCTTTGTGGGTGATGAAAGTCAACAAATGAAAGCAGTTAACTACCTGGAGCTGCTTGACCGTCACTCCATTCACTGGTCACCAGAACCTCTATGATCTTGATATGAGCATCCAGGCTGGGTTCACAACTGTGGAGGTGTAGGGAAAAAAAACAGCAAGTTAAATAAAGAGTGTTTTACAGCCCAGGTGAGTCTCTGCTGCTCTGGTTTCAATCTGATGATAATTCAGGCTTAGCTACTTTAATTGCACAGCACAGCTGGTAAGTAGAAAAGCTCCAATCTATATCCGTGTGTGCAGCTGAAAGTCATGAGTGCCTGACAGCCGTGCATTCTGTCAGTGTGTAAATGTTTGTGGGTCTGAAATGTGCATGTTTCAGTGTGTGTGCCTTAATGACTGAGCCTGCACACTTTGTCTGCCTGAGTGTGTGTCTTCGATAGCATATACAGTATAGCAGCAAGGCACAGTCCAGCTGGTCAGACACCCACCTGGAAGTCTGTTGCCTGAAAAACACGGGGCTGAAGATCTCACCCAGGGCTCTGGCGCTGAGCAAGTTTTTTGAGCCGTTTTGGCACACTCTAGCGAAATGCCTGAGCAGACAGTGGAGAGTTAGCCAGTACTGGGGGGGCAGGCTCGGTGTGCTGGCGATGCGGCGTAGCAGCTGGGCACATTCCTCAGAATTCGCCACCTCTGTTGAAACGGATGAGAATGAACCGAAAGGTCAGCGAGATTGATGTGAAAAACTGATCCTGCGTAAAAGCCTTCCCCGGTCGAAGAGGAGCATGAAATGAAAGACATTTCTTTAAACAATGAGAGATGGAAAAAAAGCGTCATGTGCTGTTCACTCTGGAAACCGCAGAGACATTGTGTGGTTGACAATGAGCGTAAGGTACACTGGCAGGTGATTGGCTGCTCAGCGATGCTACAGATAAACTTTCAGACTTGTTTTAGTTCCCATTAACCACAGATATCCTGTTTCTGGCCTTGTGACAGCAAGAAAGTGCAGCTTTATAGAACAGTGTGTCGTATGTCTGAGCTTGCAGCAGAGAAAGCAAGACAGACAGACGGTTAAGAGAAAGTGACACATTACATTAATTATATACTTTATGGGTAGAGTGAAAAGACAGCACAGTAAGACTGGAAAAACAACTCAAACATAAAGTCGTCATTAAGCTCAAAAAAGTACTGATGTCTTATGGTTACGTGTTGTGCAAAGCACTCAACGTTCAATAGAATGTCAGGGTTTCAATGCATCAGCACTACTGTCTGGGACTAACTGTACACTTTAATGACTGAATCTGACTGGGGTCATCTGTTCTCACCTTTGGCTGTGTGGACCATCTGATTATACACTGCAGTGGGGATGATGGGCTGGGGGAGATCCTGCAGGTACCTGCGCAGACCGTCACACAGGGCTGGCAGCTCTAAATGATCCAGGTCTGCTGAGGGAGGATCTGATGTGCAAAACAACACAGACACGAAAAATGCTTCAACTTCTTGCAGCATAGTGGGAGTTTAAAAAGCACGATCATGCACAATCTACAGAATCATATTATGCAATAAAGCGTTCCCAAACCATGACCTTTTCTGTTCTTTTTAACACACTGTACTGGTACACATGCAAATCTTATGCAGGTACATTTGGTCCGCATCACCACTAACGTCAGTCGTTTTTTTTTTTCCTCTTTCTGATGCTGTTCTCAACTTCCTGGTTTCTGCATACCTCCCTCACTCGTCTATTGGAAACGTACAAGCATCACATAAGCTGAGAAAAAACGAAAAAAAAACTGCTTACCACAATCAAAATACTGTCTGACTTCAAGTCCACCACCAGCAGTAAATGTTCGATATAAAGTGGGGTTATCCAGACCTGCAATCATCAGCGAGACACAAATTTTTACAAACTAATGCCTTTTGGTTCATGTAGTTTCATGCCACAGATCACATCCTGAATGTGGTTATTTAAGTCAGTCACACTGAAATCTCAAGTGCAGTTAAAGGTGAGTTTCCACGGTCAGGCTCACCTTTCCTCTCAATAGCTTCCAGCAGTTTGGCCAACATGGGTGGAGTGGTCTCTGGGAGGGAAAACTGCTCCGTCAAGTCCAGCAGACAGAAGCCTAGAGGAGATAACAAGAGATTGGGTGTTTTTAAAGAAGTAAAACATGCTTCTTACTAACTCTACTGGCTAGTGCTTTGTCTTGATTCCTTTTCTGACACATAATAAATAAGTAACCAGTTAACACAGAGGGAAATGAAAACTTCTAATGCACAATGAAAATGGTACAAAACATTGCCATACAGCTGCCAGTGAGATAGCTTACAGCTTTTATCTGCAACCAAACAATTCAGTCGTTACGGTCTCTCTGATCACAAATATATAACCTTGCATTGAAACATTGCAGAATTGACTCGTAAGTGTATTCCCGCCCTAACTGAAGTATTAGGATGTCAAAGATAACTTTTTTCAGGGTGGCTTTAGCAGTGGAGCTTCAAGCGAAAAAACAATTTAATTAGTGCTAAAAAGGGACAGAATACAGTGCAAATTTGCTTATTATGATACATGTTTATCATCACATACAACAAAGACAAGAAGCCAATCCTCAGCTAAAAACTATGAAATGTTTTGTATTTACTAGAAAAGTCTCTTAATTTGTTGACATGATTAAAATTGCCAATACTTTTTCTGTTGATCGACTACTCTTTTTAGTTGCGAAAAAGTTGGAATTAGAGAGCTTTTAAGTTTCACATTAAATTTCAAAGCATTCCTTTGATCAATGGCTGTGAATAATTATGAAAGAACTATTAAATTCCATTTCAGCGCCCTCATAAAAGTGCTAGCACTGTAAGCGGAAACAGCTCGTCTCCACAAACAAGAACAAATTTTCTCACGCATACAGAATGCATGAATAGTTTTTGCTGTACAAAGGATCAGACATGCTTTCTCTGAATGGCGACATAATTCCAAGTGGTAAAAAAAAAAATCTTTTATCTCATCTTACTGGCTGTTTTGATTACACAACAGCTCTTCGGGGATTTCACTTGGCTCATTTCTTAATGATGCAAGTGGTGACAATGAATGGGTTCATGTCTAATCAGCAAATTCAGCAGAAAGTACATGTGGCTTATACAGAAATCAAATGTTATACTCTCTCAGGAGTTGTACTGAATGTCGTGTGACATTCAGTGGCTGGGATTCATGTAAACCAGCAAGGGTTGATCAGGCAAATGACTTATAAACTGCCCAGGACTTCAAAGGAAACAGGTACGAGACCAAAGGACTGCCTTCCAAAGTAAGACTCGGGTGTTCACAACAGATTGATTCAAGAACAGGAGGTGTGGGGCATTAAAGTCGGGGTTAGGTGGGCCAAGGAACTAAGCAAATACTCTGTGATATGAGGTAAGCCAGGTCTGAGTTTTCTCCTCAGTGTTCCCTTAGAACTTTGCATCCAGGTGTGGACATGAAAGGATTAAGGGCTTGGCAAGGATTTTATTTGGATTTGCAAAGGCGTATTTTGCAAAGGCGCTCTTCTGAAAGGCCCGCCTGTTTGACAACGAGTCTGCAGTTTCAAAACTATGAATGGAACCCCTTCGCGTGACCAAGTTTTTCTTCCTTGCTACCTTCTGAATTATTACAGATTTCTGGATCAGGCATTAAACAGGGCATCAATCGGTCCAAGCGATGCATGCACGCTAAATTTTAAGAAGGAAACGGCCCTCTTCCACCAGAGAGTGTTCAATCAGGCAAATAATGAACCACTTCATCCTAATCCACATCCTCTTGGCCAGCGGAGCACACAGGCTGGCATGTTGCGTGTGAAGAAACTGGCTTACCAAAGTCCTCCTCACCACAGAACACACAAAACTCCATGTAGGACAACTAGTCATCTGGAAGACATTATTGGAACTGCAAAGCAGAGGGGGGGGTTTTCTCAGAAGCAGTGAACTCTGAGATGGAACACCAGAGTTTCCCTAAATAGAAATCGAGACACGCAGCAGTGCCATCGCACACCTTGGAAGTGTAACCTTTCTCCCAGACACGATATCCAACACGGCTGCCATTCGGCGGCCAACCTTTTTCTGAGAACCCGACTTACAACCTGCAGTTAAATTTAAACCCCCAACATTTCCACCTAGCCAATGTTATCTATGAACATTACCCAACTGCAATAACCCAGGGTAGGCTAGTTTTATTTGATAACATTTCTGAAAAGTCCTTCTAAGATGCTTTACACAAAGAATTTTGTGAGTAGTTAATGTTTTTAAGTATCTACTTGGACTTAAGAACGACATATTCAGGATAAGATAAGGTAAGATAGAAAGGAAATTCTTGACAACAAGACATGATGCATGGGTAATAGGCATGCTTTAGTAGCTTAGTGACAACTCATGATCCAAAGGTTTGTACTTAATGTTTATTTAATGGTTCCTCTAGTTTCATCTTTGAGTGACACCAGACAGGCTGGAGATATAGTTGCTTCTCAGTAAGGTCAACGATGTGATAGTTTAGGCGCCAATGGAAAGTAGCAGACAGAATTTGGCAGAAATGTTTGGAGATATCAATAATGATCTCTGAGATGCCTTGGCATCTCATCAAACCGTCAACATGCCCAAACTGGCTGCAGCTTGACTCGAGTGCAAAAGAAACTTTTTTGTCAACCTGCCAAATGGCTTGTGAATGTTTAAATTTGACCGGCAGCTCAACAGATTACCAATTCCTTTTGGCTGGTAATTAAAAACAAATTTATCAGCCAGGTGCATATTTTACCAGGATTTGGCTTTTGGCTAGTACTTATATAATTTCCTGAGAACTATGAAAAACATAAAGCAAACAAAAATACTTGGCTGTGTTTATTTAGTAATGATTAGAACTGGATCAAACCTTTTCCAAATGCAACATGAGATCATTTTCTGCAGACGTTCTTATCACACCTGAGTGCAGCTGATACTCGAGTTCATTCTGGGTGGCTGTTGACATTTAGAAACTCCTTGTTAGGAGCAAAATTGCAGCACTTCTACAGCATCAGTCAGTATAATCCATGCAACCAAATAATCATCTTTGTGTTACTACAGCAATAACATAATGTGTTACTGCTGTCTTGCTCTGTTAAGTGCAGCTTAGGGGCGACACACATCACAAGACTCAGTTCATACTTTCAATGGAAGCTGGTCTCTGTGGTAACCTGGGAAAGGAGAGTAAGGAGACAGGGGCCCCTTGGACGTGTCTCTGCAAGCCTGCATGTTTGGCAGACCTTCTCATGATATCCCCAAAGGCCTCAGCCAGTCAGTATTCAGTTAGTCGACCGCAGGTTGAGGAAGTCGATGCAGCTGCCACTGGTGCTGCTGTGAAGTGGGGGGACAATCTCCCCGCCTGAAACGGTATGTCTGAAGCGAACAAACTGCAGACTGTGGGCAGGACGGGGCTGGGGCACCACGGACACACTAAAGATAGCACACGCTTTGGACAAATTTAGATGGCCTACTCAAGTAACCAGCATTTTCAGGTTATACCATTTCTTCTAGTCTGAAAAGAGTCTAGCAGAGGCACGCCAGTAAAAACTTTAAACCCATGGAAAGTACCTCAAACCAAACCACACGTGACAGCACATTGTAAATTGATAAGTGCATTATAATACAAAACACATTGCACTTTACAACATGAAGGTGTAAAAGATATACTGTTTCAGTGGCGCATCTGATAAATTACACCTAAGGCATTATTTGGTCTTTCAACACTAAGAAACATACAAAAAGCAGAGATTTTGCATTAACACCTCCAAGTGAAACTCTGACAGCCTCTAACAGGCTACTAGAAGTCAATGAATGATACAGCTTTAAGCTGAAGTAAAAAGGGAAGGCAATGTCTCCTCCTGCAGGGTAGAAGATGCACTGCAAGAACTAAGCAACAGCCAATGATAAGCCTGTTGCTACAGCCTGACAATTAACCCTGTAAAGATCAGATCATCAATGAATCACAAAACACACATGCACAAACACACACTACACTGATGATTTCCTGATGTGCAACAACCTGTTGATCAGATTACACCAGAGAATATTCTACATAATTAATACTTAAAGGCATTTTGCTTTGGTTTCTTTGTGTTGCATTTGCAAAGCACTACTCTCACAGATGATAATGCCTCTTCAGTCATAATTATAGACAACTGAGAGAACGTGTAGCAGCATCACAGATCTAATGCCTACAAATAGCATCTGTATATAAGATAAAGTGGCTACAGCAGTTACAAAAGATTAGACCATTTCCAACCTGCACCTCATTTTCTTAAATTTTGCCACGATGCAGACTGATTTAAACCACCTTGTCACGTCCGATGTTCATTTTATTTTTAAGCGTCAGATACAGGCAACTGAGGAAAACCAGTCAAACCACAAACCACGCAAAGTTATTTCATTACCTGTAATCTAACAGTCACATTGCACCTTGCCTATAAGTGACTAGCAGATTCTCATTATAGTTATGCAAGTATGTGAAAAGGTGTCAGTAGTAGTAGGTCCAGTAGTTCTCATGCATCTTTTTAAAATGTGAGTATTGCATTAGTAAATATAAAAATATATGTAAACCTGTTGTGAGGGGTTTAAGACGTGCAAAGTCATAAACATCAGCGATTGTAACATCAGAAAGATTCTTTTTAATCGATTTTATCTTTCTAGGCTTGTGTTTGTTTGAGTAGCCATAAACTTGCACTGTTTTGATTTACAATGATAGAAGAATTACATTTAAATATGTTATGTCAAATTACTGCAGGCTTCAGTGCAAACATAAACAGCTTCCCTCTCCTGAAACTACATAGTGCACTTTTAAAGACAAGTTTGCAGGTTAAACGTTAACCTGAATACAAAAGTTCAGTTTGCTTTTGTTAATTTTTATTGTTACAATAAAAGCAAAACTTGTTTTGAGTATTTTTTTTTTTTTTTGGTCATTTGTAGTTCATTTTCAGAAAGAAAGAAATTTATTCAAATCGTAAATCAAATTTAGGTTAAAAAAATTATGAGAATTTGTTTTTAGGCACTATATATACTAATTTATGAATAAGAGCTTTTTAATGGCTAATAAAGACGCTAATAATATGAATGCTAATATGCACATAATTATATATGTAACTTAATAAAAAGTTTTTTCTAGAAAAAATGATAACACTGAGAGAAATGAGGCTTTTTGAAAGGAGCCTATGATGTCCTGGTCAGAGCATTATGTAACGCCACACCTCCACAGCACGAGGCCTGCATACAGTATCTAGCTACAGTAGCTGGTCCCCCCCTCTCCTTCTCTGTCAAATGCGTCACATATTTGAAATACTTCCTATGCTGCCCTTGACTTTGTACTTCTATCTAATCTCAACTCCGTCTCATTGCATTCAAGTCTATCAGTCTGTCTCTCTCTCTCTCTCTCTCTCTCTCTCTCTTAATCCTGCTAGCAGACATGCTCTGACTCTGGTAAAGAAGATTTGTCAATTCAGACTTCAGTCTCTGCACACAATCAAGTAATGAAGCAGTTATGCACGCTTTCATGAACACAGTTCAATACAAGTCTCACTGGACTCATAAACTAATGTAGTTTGGAGGGGGAAAAAATCTAATTACAGAGATGGTTTTATCAAGTTCAGAAATTACATTACTTCTCCTTTTTCTCCGCCATGTCACAAATAGCAGCGTATTTTTAAAATGGGCATGACAGCAGCAGATGAGGATCTGTCACTCTTATTATTTTACTATTTTTAACAGAAAGTCCTCAGAGACACAGTCACTTAAGCCCGCTTAGTATGGTTCAACTGAGTTGTAGCCCAGGTTACAATGCAGACTAAAACTTAATTTGGAACAAAGTTGTTTTTTTCTCTTTGGATTAGTGTTTAGTTTGTAATTTTTTGACAGAGGACTGGTTAGACTAGGCGTTTCAGGTAAAGCAGAAACAATTATTCGCTGGATTGGATGGTCACACAATGTGAGAGAAAATTAGAATGCAGTTATTGTTTAATTATTGTTGTCATTAAGGCAAAAATGGCAAATATTCTTGGGGAGCAACCTATGACGTGAATATTTGCTAATTGTTTTTGCCTCATGTATCTTTAGCTGAATTTATGGGAGTGTTTGACAGCTACCTGGATAAATCAAGCAGTTTAAAAGATGACACCTCATGTCTTGGGATACTTTGGATTTTTCACAATTGTCCAACATTTCTTTGGCAAACAATTTACCACTATTGAAAAAAGCCATTATTTAAGTCCTGGTCATTAAGCGCTCAATCCGGCTAAAAGACGTTACCTCAAAATTTGTAATCAAAGTCAACTGTAACTAGCTGGTTACTAGTCTGTGTTGTCACATTAGCTGGAAAGTTGCTATCAACGAGAGATGGCCTCAGACAAACATATAAGTAACCTCATATTCTAGAAGATAACATGTCTTTTGGAATCAAATATGGGGGTAATGACAAGTTGGCACACATTCAGTAACTCCTCTGTGACACAGGCCATTGCTGGAAACTATGACAAGCCAAAAATATATTTTAATCCAGCTTGAGTCTGACGTTTGCAGGCAGTGGATTAGCTGTTGACACTCTTCCCTCCATGATCAATGTAGAAGGAATTACATTCTAATATTAAGAAGCTAATAGATGCAACTGATTTTACCGCAGTCATTCCTCTCATACTACTAACTGTACTAGTGTAATTTAAAGTCAAATAAACCTAAATTTAAAGCCTCATGTCAGCCAGCAGCATGTATGGGGGTAACAATGACTGTGTAAAACAGCAATCGCTGGGGTCCTATTCAGTGTGCAACCATTTATTGTCTGGTTGCATTGTGCACCAAGTTACTGCAATCAGCACTTAGCACAATACTGATTCATCACAAAGCTACAAATCAGTCTACCATGCAGTCTGTGTGCACCCCTCCACCAAAGAAGCGCCAACACATTCCTGGCCCCAGCTGCCTTTAGCCCCACAGAGGAGCACTACATCACAGCAAACTGTCCCGTTGTAATAAAACTCTGCTGGGTTCATTCTGACAGCGTCTTGGATGGATTTACTGATCTGTGACTGTCCTTTCTGGGGGTAAAAAGAAAAAAAAAAAACAGTTGAGGGGACAGCAATTCAACATCAAAACTGGAATTCCTACATGCCAAGTTTCAGAGGAATCAAATCTGAGCGGAGAATACTGACAGTCCTGACAGAGAGCGTTCAATACAGCACAAGTCAGCCTGAGTGCTGAAGAGGCCCAGAGAAGGAGAGCTACATTATCTCAATCTCCAGCTATGCAGCATACTCTCCCTGCCACTGTCTCTTTTGTACAGCCTGCTCTCTTCCTTCCAGTAGCCCCTTTTCAAAATGCCTCTTTCATTTCAAATGTTCCATATATTAGCACTATAGTCTACAGCACAAATATATAGCAGGATCGGCCCATTTACTAGTCAAATAATCCACTATTGTATTTACTGGAACTGAAAAGGTCAGTTTGTTCTGCATAATCTGCTTATTGTGATTATTTGAACAGTTTATCAGCAACATTTTTCAATTCAAGTTGTTAGTAATGTACTGCAGTGTAAGCTGCATGGAAACTGGAAAAATGACGATAAGCCTTTGACGTGCAAGGAGAGATGCCTGATGGCATCAAATATTTTCCTAAACAAGCCTGAGCATGCAGGCTCAGCCCTGTGAGAGCTCGTAGAGCAACAACCAGTTATTCACACTTTTATCTTAAACATTTGAAGGAAAGCTCACGCAGGCTGATCTGTGGGAAGATAGGGACTAATTATATGCACACACAAAGTAAAAAATTTAACCATGTAGAGTCATGGCTTAAGCAATGTTCATATACGACTTTGCTGTCAACACAAATAGCAAAACTGCATGAAGTACCTTGATTTTATTAAATAATCATAATGATTCCGTTAATATTATTTACTCAAACTGCCTGGACTGGTGAAATGCATTAAGTATGTGGAGAAAATTAAGTATTTACTTTATTATTTTTAGAGACTGAGACGATCACAGCTATTTAAGGACAGAATGAACTTTAGAAAGTACGATTTTATCTCTTTAAAACTCTCTCTGTTACTTTGATAAAACTAAAGATGTGTTTGTTTTGAATCCGTATGAGAAACAGTGAATAATAGTGTTTTAATCAGTTCTGCACTTTTCTATGATCTCAAGCAGGAAAATGGAGCTGTAAGCTGACGTTTGTATGGCTTCCTTCTATAAGTTTCAATCTCTCGAGTTCCTTTTGCTCAGCGGGCTGAAACACATGCATATTCTCTCAACTGAGAGGCCCAGAAAAGGAGGAACACTTTAATGTTTGAAAAAAAGGCTGAGAGCTGGAATGAAGCGGAACAGTTTCCCAGCCTAGCCCTCTTCTCTTTTTCTCTTACCCTCTCCACATCTGCTGCACTCATGTAAACCCCTGTGGCTCAGAGAGGAGAGGCCCCTCTCCAAACTTCCATTCTCCACCTCTTTTCCCCCTACCAGAGCTGACTGTAGGAGCTATCAAAACATAAAAAAAGGATGAGGGGGAGGAGGGAGAGAAAAAAAAGCTGAGGAGTAGGAGGAAGGGAGTTAGATCCCTTGGTGGTGGTCGATAAATCACAAACACTCTGGGAGCAAAAAGAGCCCTGCCTCCATCACAGAGCCCTCAGCCCCTTTTCAAAGCCCCCTTGAGCATGCAGAGCCAAAGTCCCTCCCACAGGGCCCCCACCCTGTACCCAGCGCCTGCTTCAGCCCCTCTACCAAGCCCCCAGCTACACACCAGTCCTGATCCTTTTGCACACTATCCCTTGCACCGACCCTTTTGCAAGCACAGGGGCTCTCTTTCCCTCACCCACAACCTCAGGGCCCCTTCCCTCCCCCCCTCTGTCTCTCACAGCAGCAGGACACAGAAACTTTTCTTCTCCCGGTGCTATATTCACACTCGCTCCAGGCTCAGCGCTGCCACTCAACCACAACACAGCCATTCAACACATACAGCTCCTTGCTCACCCTGCGAACCACAGCAAAGAATTTCACAATCGCACCACAAAGGGCAGAAACTAGAAACCTGGCAACTGCAGCTGCTCTTTAGGTGAGCGGAAAGCTTTAAGTGCATATTCATGCAAGCCGCAGCATCTTTAAAAAGATGCAAGTTTTATTTGCAGCTCATAGTTGTGGCCTGAGCTGTAACACTAATTCAGATATCAAAGGTTCATTTTTAGACGCAACAGTCTTAAAATTCACAGAACTTGAACAAATGCTTCAGTGTCCAACAGAATAAACAACCAAAAATCACATTAAACACATCTAACCCCTTACCACTGTCAGGCAATATTCTTTCTTATGCATACTACTTTAAATACTTTAGAGAGTTGTCTTGTTTTAGTCGTCTAGTTCTCTTTTGGCTTGTTTGCCATCTCTGGCTTTGCAACATCTAAAAAGTCTTTGTGCCCTGAAGGTGCTTCTATCTCAATCATAACCCTATCATGAACAAAAGAGCTAGCATAGCTGCTTCTTCCTGGTTTTCAGATAAGAGGAAATCCGCCTCAGTCATCAGTATATGATGATCTAATCATCTTTCTTTGCACAGATAAGGTAATTATAAAGATGCGGCTTTGTGGATGAACACAGATGATATCCACTGGTAACATATGGCTGGCACAAGGTGCTCTGGTGTCGATAGCTTGGCTGCATGCCAGTGCCATTGTCCTCTGGGACCGAGCTTTACTTTCAGTGCAGTTGTACAGCACAGCGCAGAGAAACTTGTTGTCAAAGACTGCAACTGTTGTGCAAAATCAGCAATTTTCTCACACTTTGTCGCCCTGAAAACAAATCTGTGGGTTTTTTTGTGTTTTCAGGCAATAATTAATTCGTCATAAACATGAAGTCAGTCGAGAACGTCTAGCAAAAGACAGAGGAGACCATTTACATCCAATGCCAAAGACAGACCACCTCCCCCCTACACTGTTACCATGTGACCAAAATTCCATACTTACAAGTCCATACATACAAGTCACGTGATAGTTAACTAAATAATCTCCATGACAACTCAGCAAACTCTATTATCCAACTGAGGACACAAGATGCAGTTCTTCAAAAAAACAAGTGAGGGGTCCTCGCAATAACAATTTCTGTCAGCAGTTGAAAATTAAAATCTCATGTTTTGTTGGCACAGCTGTCTCTTTCTTTCATCACCTAAACCAGTAATATTTTGGTCCTCGGGAAAAGTAAATTCTTCTCAATGTCAGACTTAACATGCTTTATTTGAAAGGTCTTGTTTACGTGTTATCTTTGTCCAACCAACAAATTGTGAAAAGGGGAATCCAAAATATGACAGATCAACATGGCAAATAGCCACACATCATTAAAGGTATCTGATATACATTTAGAAAAATCTCATGAAAAATGGCAAATGGAAATGGCAAAATTAAAAAA
>JAQLOL010000011.1:23123513-23138136 GCA_029783665.1 Naso thynnoides
AAATGATTATTTCATGTTCTTTAGATAACAGAATGGAAAAAAAAGACAGAAGCAACCATTGCTGCTCTCAGCTTGCGTAGTAAATGTTATTATCATCAGTACTCATGCTGTTACTTCAGAAAGTCCCTCCATTTATGGCATTAAGACATTTGCAAAGATGGTTTGTTCCAGCTGAGGTTGGATTTTATTTAATAGGAATATTCTATTTAAAAAAAAACTAACTACTCAAATCTTGAAGTTTTCATGTGATTTAACTGCAGAAACATTGCACTCTCTGGACAAAATTGCAAACCCTAGTCATGCCATCCAGAAAATGTTCTTTGAACTCAAAATGAGCGGACTAAATTTAATTCTAGACAGCTCACTTAGTGTCGTCTGGCTTCACCGTGCAGGCCAGGACAGGTCTGCATGACTGCAGGCTCAGACTGCGTGTGCAAACAGAATAGACCCATAAAATTGGGCTGAGCATTGTTTGACATGTAATATTAATTCAGCAGTGCAGTCATCTGCTGGGGCATGACTGACATTTATGAACATTGCTTGAAGGCATTTTATGTCTTGAGGAAGTGATATAAAAAATATTGCCGCCTGCTTCAGCCTGATCGCGCACTAATCTCACAGTTCCCTAGACAGGTTTAGGCCTCTGAGATGGCTGCAGGGCAACAAATGTGAGAATCCTTTGTATGGCTTAATCCCTACCTAATAATTATAAAGTCTGACAATTTGTCTTTTATTAGGCACACATGTAAAATCTGATGCAATTCAATGCAACAGCTCATCCACAGTTTCTACAATTATACAAAGGCAGTAAAACTCATTTTTATTTGACAGTTTCCGAATAGCATCTTTTTAACAACAAGTCCAGCAAGGTTGCCAATAAAAATGTTAACATTTGACATTTTTGCCAAACCAATGCTGAAGCTGTTTTGGTCCCATCAAAACTGGGTGTTTTTTCATTTGACGATGGATAATTTTCCAACTGTGTTTTTGTTGACAAAACAGGGTGTTTCTAAAAGAGACGTCAGTAGATTTTTCTGGAAACCAAAACATGGTGTTTTATATGACGACAATTAGCAGCCATGTTTCTGGTGACAAACCCAGGTATGTAAAGCCCTGAAACACTGATCACTTTGTAACCCCTATCAAGTAGCTTATTTGCCTAAACATAAGTGGACCTTATACAAAGAGAGGTAAAGTTTTGACATTAAAAAACTGTAGTTTTAAATATGTCTTAAGTTTGCAGAAATGTACAATACTAACATGGTACATCCAGGCGACTGGGTCCATATGTCCATTATTAAAGTGGTAGTTTCCAGTGGTGCTGAATAGGACTACACATTGGGCTTGCATATGTAGATATGTAGCAAAAATGTTGTATTTGATGTAAAAGTGTATCTAATAATGTGGCGAGTTAATGTAGTTGTGTTGAAGATTATTTTTGATCAACCAAACTACATTATATCTTACTTCAATTTGGATTTAAAACTTATACAAACTAAATACAAAATCATGCTTTCCAATGTTCTTATCAGCCATTTCACATTATATACATTATTAATCTCTGGTCTTTTTATGGCTGATTGTATTCATTAATATACATGAACAAAATAGGTTAGAGGTTATGATTTCCTGGGCTTCTATCCATAGCTTTCTCAGTTGTTTATGAACACATTTTTGTTCTTTAAAATAACCCAACATGGCTTGGTAATGCTTTGATTTGTTCCTCTCTTGGGACGGCAGCATATCTGATTCAGTGTGGCGAGGGTACGTCAGAGGTTTCAGTCCTTGTTTAGAGTCAGACATCCTGTCTGTTTAACAGCCTCCCTGCCAAACTCATTCAGAAACTCCCTTCTAATATTAGGACCTCCTCCACTTGAAATGATTGCAACTTCTCTCCTCAGGAGCTTTGCCGTCTGTCATTTGATCACAGCACAACCTTCAGTACAGTATGCCATGTTTTTTTTTAACTTGCACAGCCTTGAAATTAGATTGTTTGTGGGGTTTTTTTTGTTTTATGCTTTCATATGTTCAGAAAAATAGAGGAAATGGGGGCCTGAAGTGAGTGAATCAGGAAGAGTTGGATATTTTCCTCAAGAGTTGGTGGAGACCAAACCAGAGATCCCACACTGCATTTTTAAACCACAGTTCACTGTGATTCATGTTGAAACGGGGTATAGAAACACTATAGGACACGTGAAAGTTGCTAGGTACAGGAAATCCACCCTTCTAAAGAGAACATCTAGTTTATTTGGTCAGAAATCGCTGAACTGGAGAGAGAGAGAGGAGCCAGGAGCAGAAAGTTATTACGCCTGGAAAAATAGTTCTTTACAAATGCTGCATTCCTAGCTGGAATAATTAGATCTTCAGGTACTTTTTGCAACGTTTATTAAATATGGACAAAATGAACAAACACCATATCTCATAGATAAAGCTATTTTGGGAAAAATGGTGGAGTTTATGTAACCTGTGCCGCTGATGCTGACAAAGGACAGTGACATGTAGCAACGCTGGGATGGTCCTTTAAATGATGTAATGTTTACATCAGTAAACAACAACAAAATCATTCAGCAGTTTTATTTGTCCTTGTCTTGGTCGATGCATATTTAACTGTGCACATGATCAATGCTTAGTCTTGGTCGGTGTAATAGCCTGCAGCCTAGAGGAGCATGGATGTGCAAACAGCAAGCTGTTTGCTAGCTTAAAGATAATATGTCCATGCTGTCTGCACAGCTTGTTCTGTCTGCAAATTGGACAAAAAGAAATGAATGCAAGATTTAAAAAAAATATATATATATTAATTTTTTTGTTGCATACGTCAAAAATCTGTTGCGCTTTTGTTAAATCTTGTTTGATAATATAGCTCTTGCATTGGGTAGGCTACATTTTCTGCATTGCAGAGAAATAACTGCAGCTGAAACGGAAACTCACAGATATCTCAGGAGGTTTGAGAACTTGATGTTCTGCAACTTCTTGTCTTAATATTACTTGTTTGAGGTGTAGGAGAAATCTCTCAACGTTTCAAAATGTTGCATTCTTTTCTGCTTCTGGCGAGTCTTGTGACAATTGTTTTAGATAAAGTGTTACATAAATGAAAGAGTGTGATCCTGGATGGAGCTGAACTGCAAAATCAGTAGCATAAAATCCACACAGATACTCTTTGTTGTTACACGCTGAAACGAAATGCTTATTTTTTACCGCTCACTGCTGGATAATTGGATTGCAGGTCAATACAATCAGGTAATTGTCTTTGACTTCATGCATTCTCTGTGTTAAATGATTAAGTATTTCATTATAGTCTTGAATTTTTTACAGCCTTTTCTTAACATGGACTGCCTTTACAACACTGAGTGATGCCTCAGTGTAAAATCTGATTCTCATGCTGCAGCTCTGAGTGACCCAGGCCAATCCCTGCATTTACTGTGCTGTTTCTCACTATGGCCACACAGTGTTTACATCCATGCTTTGCCACATTTATGGATTGAAAATGTAACAGAGAGGAGATGTGCGCTGGAAGCTAAGTCTGACATTTACCTCATTGGATTACCTGGTCCTTGATTGAACCATGGAACGGATAATGTGAGTAGGAGGCTTTTCAGTGCAGCTCCTTAGGGAACATTGGGCCATGTTCTTGTCAACAAGTAGCAGCGTGAGTCATCCATTAAAGAGAAGTGCTTCCTGCGATCTGAGGGAGAGGCGAAAATAGACTGTGTCATTACTATTCATTACTTTTGCTTTTCATTCAAGGCTTTTAATGCAAGGCTTTTAAAACATGCTTCAATGCAAGTTCAGATGGCAAAACATGTCTGACCATCTAAACAGAAATATCTGCCATACATGAGCTTTCCCTTCTCTGCAAGATCAATTGTTCTGGTGTCCTTGCGTGCAGTTTGTTTACACACATACACGCACACACACACAGCTCTGTATGAAAGGACTAAAGTGTGTTTTCAGAGGAGCCATGTTTCCATCTCATACAAAATCACAGATCTTCTGCTTTTTTCTGCTCTCCAATAATAGCTCAGTAAAAGTGATATGCATTAAGTATTTAGACATGCCTCAAGCAAATTTGGGTTATGCAGTTCTCTGTAGCTCTGTAGCATGACATCCAAATTGTTTTGGATGTATTCTGGTGTCACATGCTGGTTTCATAATGCTTCGCCATCAATTCACCATCTATTGCTAATAATATCCCTCTACAAGGATTGTAAGAATACCATCACTTATGGGGTGGATTTAGTGGATTTATAACCGTGATTTTTTTTTTTGTTAATTTTTTTTAAAGAGGAAATATTGATATCAATTTAGTAATGCACACATGATGATGTGATATAAATAATTCAGTGCCTTTCAGTTCTCGCACAGTAACACACCTTAACACACCTTAACACCGTGAAACAGATATTAAATTAAATGTGTTAGTTGTAATCAAGTGTAACTGCACTCTTGAGGCTTTCGTACACTCCTGGCTTTAGGCAAGACCAGGGCATGACTGATATTTCAGTTTGACAATATTATCAGCCGATATTGGCCAATCACAAATACGTATGTTCTTCGATATACACAAATATTAAAACTGTATTTTTTTAATGCTGAAAAAAAAAAAACTTGGACTATTGATTTCACATATTGCGTGACCCAGCTGATCCAGCAGAGGGAAGTTCGTGAAGTGTTTACTGTTCAGTGCACTGATGTTCGGAATAAAGGTTGTTGGTATTTGTTAACAACCTTAAGCAAATATATAATATCATGTGGTATATCCAATATTGGAATTTTCTTACCTGACGTTGGCATCAGCCCCAACAATCCCTTATCAGTCAGGCCCTAGACAAGACAAAGCGCATTATAAATAAAGTTAAAGATGCATTTTACTGACATAAAAATGTTTTAAATACTGTACTTATCATGATAGTATCATTGTCATGGATTCTTTAGGCCATGATAATTGCATAGTGAAAATCTGTCCTTCTTGAGTGCAAAAACAACTTTTCACAGTTTCTTACAATTAGCACCAAACACTGCTTTAGCAAAGCTCAAAATGTGTGATGTTAAATTTCAAAAGTATAAGGGGATACACTGGATTCCATCTTTTGCCTTGTAAGACTTGAAGCTGCACCTCTGGGTCCAGCTTTGCTTTCTCGGTTGTGCTTAGTTTAATTGTTGACCGATGGATGCACAGCAAGTAGCAGACGCCTCCTGGGAGGACTGCGCCAATATGTGGCTCCAGATGTGGCCATTAGTGTCCTTTTTCCTAGAATAAGGTCCTCTCCAGCTGAATGAAAGAATGAATCATGGGGCACCATGTGAATTACCATTTGTCCGGATCTCACTTGCCTTTGGTAATACTATAACCGTGGTGGCTACAGTTTGTTAGCTTTTATCTCTTTGTTTACAGGACTGCCTGTGTACACACATTTGAACACATGTTCCTTTATTTGCCAATGTTTTTTTTTAACATGCATTTAAAGGAGCCATTAACAAAATTGATCCAGGGCGAGTGGTCACAGTTCAGTTTCAGCTTTACACCACAACCTGCGTGTCAGCCACACCTACCTTTCATTTGGCACTCCACCCACCCCATCCCATGTTCTCAGCAGCTCTGCTCAAAGGCAGCGCCATGTTTGCTTTGAGAGGAATTTCAAGCTCTGGCCAACCAAAACCCCTTATTATTAAAAACTACACAATATTAAATAAAATAAATAATTTGATGCAACAGATAACAACCTCTGCGACCCAGAAAGTGCTGTTTTTTTGTGATTACTACACATAGGGAAGAATAGGAGCCTTTAGTATGAGTCTCTCTGCTACCATGTGCAGTGTCACCCTGGGACTTGGAAGTTTTGTTACAGCACAACATAACATGTTTAAAAAACACCAGACAAAAGCACTAAAACTGACGTAAATAGCCAATAACATCATCTTTGTCAGCCTTTCTCAAACTTTTTTGTGCCAGGGCCCAGTAATATATGGCTGTCAACCTCTGGGGCCCACTTACATAATTATTTGTGGAAAGAATTACAGCACAATGCTCTGGTTGGTCATTTCATCTTTCTTTCTTTTCAAAATTTCCTCAGATTTATCCTAAAGATGTCCATGCTCTGTCTCCGAGTGTCTGCACATTTTCAGTTGTTTCATTGCTGAGAACCGTTTAGCAGATCACACAGACAGGCTTTGGTGGGCAACTTTTGATGGATACAAAACCAAACTTAATGTATGCTGGGTGGTACTTGCTATTGAATGGACCGTATTTTTTGCCTCAGGTTCTTCGTTTGTTCAACATTCTGTGCAAATGTATTAAAATAAGCATCCAAATGCTTTTGTTTAGAGCAGACCATGGCTAGCTTGTAGAGCTGGATGAAATTTTTGCAGTACAAGCTCATCATTTCGCAGCTAGAGTAATTCAGTGTCGTTGAGAGAGCTGTTGATTGAGTCACAAAACTGTCCCAATGACAGGATTTGTTTAGCATACTACTGCAACTTACAAAGTCTTCTGGGTATTGCAGTATTTTGCACAGCTGAAAGCAACCCTGCTTAAACACAGATATTTCATTGAATATATTGTTATTTTATTTGTTTCGGGGGTTGCTGCGGACTGGCAGGTATTGCTCCGTGGCCCAGTGCCAGTCCCCTGCCCATAGTTTGAGAAACACTGATCTATGTGACTATTGTGTGGAAACCCTAACCCGTAACGTTAGCCATCCCACTTGTCTTGTCTGTAGGCTACCAATGTTTGAGCCGGACCTGCCACTGTTAGCACCATTAGCGCTAAGCTTTGGCCTCTCGCTACATCAGCTTGATGATAATGTGATTTTATATATACTGTCTCTTTTAATGATGCGTAGTGGGTCTGAATCTCAATCACACTAAAAATAACAGCATTTTTATGATTATGACACAACCAGTGATGTTAGCCAAGCCCCTTGTCTATCTGTATCATTCAGCTGGGCCTAGAGAGTTCTACTCGGGCGGTAAGACAGGCCGGAGCCCCGCTTAATGCTTAGCTGCAACTTGTTGCTGCATCTACGTAAAGATAATGTGATGTTATTTCAAGCAAAAAACATTTTGTCTCTTTCCATGATGCATGGCAGGTCAGGATCTCTATCACAACCCAATACAACAACATTTTTGTGATTATTGAAAGCTTGTTAGCCTTCCCACTTGTCTGTCGATAACGTTAGCTGGGCCTCAGTTAAATACAAAAACATGCTTGGCTGCTCCTCACTCGCTGCAGCGTTTAATAAAAGGGATGGGGGCCAAAGGTTCTGAAGGGAGGGGGTTCACATGAACTAACATGAAGGTGTGGCTGTCCCAGCTACCAAAACAAAGTAACAGAGAAACTAAACAACACACAAAAAGGGGCATCAATGCACCACTAGTTGTTCACATAGCAAAATAACATTTTTCCTGAAATCTATTGAGACTGAATATTGTATATAGATCCTTTAAAGACAAACTTGCACTTGTACAGTTTAAGGAATAAGGGCTCGCATATCTTTTTCTGTCACTGGGTCACTTGTAATGAGAGAGTCAGCACGTCTCCACCAAGCTGATTACTGCACGAGCCTATAATCTGTGAACATCTGCAGCTCAACTAGTCTGTCGCCACGGCTCTGAACGGCGTGAGAATCCTGCCAATAGCAGATTTATCAGCTTTCGCTTTACAGAATTACCTCAGTGCACAAACATAATCCCCAGTTTTGGTACACAGACATGGTCAAGTAGAAAGCCATTCTGATCAGGTTTAATTCAGAATAATATCCACGCACAGAGCTGACATGATGTAAGAATGTATCATGATGCATGCAAACACTGCCTACAGTCAACCCAATCATCAGAAATAATATTGGCAATGCATGTTTCTGCAAACCACGGATTCGTACAATTTGTTGTTGTAACAACACTGTGGCTTAGATGTGGTTAGATTTAGTCACAAAAATCACAAGTTAAGGTTTGAAAAAAGCATGTTTTGGCTTCTTTTTTTTCTTTTTTTGCCACAAACACAGCAGGAAACTGTCCTGCAGTGTCATTAAAAATGACCGCTTTGTTGCCACAGGTCCAGTTGGAAAATGTCCTGATGGCTGCAAAAATTTCCTTCTTCTGGTGGCTGAAACTAAACCTTACAGTGGTCTCAAAGAGTGATCTGCTGCTTGGCATGTCATGCGAGCAACGCTTTTTTGTTCTTCACTTCATTTGTCTGACAGCTATACAGTTAACTTTAACAATTGTATTATATGATATGACAGAATAACAACCAAACAGTGTATAAAGTAATCATTAAACACTGCACTTCAGCCACAAATCAACAAGTGATAACAATTCAGTAACACTCATTGGAGCCATTTTCTGCAAAATAAGCACAGGGGCGACGGATATTTTTGTAGCCTTAGATTGACGGGGATAAGTTACGCAGCTCTTGTTACATGTTTCTTTTATTTAAGTGAAATCTTCATCGCAGGGATTTTATTTGTAATGAAATATTTTTTCATTGTGATATTGATGTTTTTATTTAAAGAAATTATCTGAATATTTTCCTAAAAAGCCATCAGAAGAAACCATGTCAAGTTTTTGAGGTTTTAAACCATAAAACAACTTAATGCAACACAATAAAATACAGTATAATAACAGCACACATCTGCTTGCCACGATTGCGACTGTAAATCATGTAAAGGTGTTTCATTTGCTGTATTTTTCTAGCAGGTTTGGTCTAACAGAAGCTCATTGTTGTGTCGAGTTGATGAAATGAGCAGCTGTACACTACGTGTTCCTGTTACTGTTAAGACTGTGCCATGCTGGCAGACCAAGTGAGGCAAATCCCAATTACACAGTGGACTGCTTTACTCCACTTACTGAAGTAAGTGCATTACCCACTAATCAGTGCCTGGTTGTACTTGTTAGTGCATGACCTCCCCTTATATTCATGCCAAGGTAAGTGCTTCTGGCAAATTAGCTCCCATTTCCCCATCACAGTGAATCCTCTTTTTCATATGCAAAGTGGTATTTACTTAGAAATTTTCTCTCACATTAGAAAACACATTACAGGCTTCAGCTAAGGCTGTCATGACATTAGATTTCACTGCATGATTACTGTGGCCTGAAGAATTCACTTTTACAGTATTATTGCAATATGTAGAGAAAACTTGAAAATGAAAGATTTTTTTGTCTGTTTTTTGGCAAATGAATTGCTTTCAAAATATGACTGTACTGATGTGCAACCATAACTGTACAAAAGTGTACGAAAAGAGCAATTGCTCTTCTTCATTTTTTTCATTTTGCCAACTAGTGTTAGGGTGCTTTTCTGCCCCCTAATATATTGTCTGAGAAAAGCTATGTTATTTACATAATCATTCACATGTATTATTAGCACAAGATTAATATTTCATTTTGTGTGTATTTTAGATATAGTCAATACTGGAATGTTATAAAACTTCTACCTACACAATGCTGCTCTAAGTGAATGTTTAAGGCGCTATGTAGGGTTCCCTGTGGAACTCCCAGTGTACTCTTAATTACTAAAACAGTGTCAGAGTACTTAAATGTAAAAATTGATTTTTTTTTGTCACTTTTGAGCAACAGAAACAAACTATGAACATAACATAATTATCATCCTTTAAACTAATATGGTGAACTAGCTGACAAAGTTCAATAACCGTTCTCTTGTAGCTCCGTTTTTGGTTTCCACTGGCTCAATATCCGTCTTTTTAGCTGCCAAAAGCTCCATTACATTCACTGTTTAGTAGAATTTTAGAGCTTTTTTGTTTAAAACAGCTTCCTGTTGAGTCTCAAAAGAGGCTTTCAGAGAGGTCAGAGTGCAACTGAAGATGCAATCAGACAGATAAGTGAGCTGAAAGTTGCCATTAGGTTCCGTAAAGCTGAAGCAGAGCTGCAGATCAGGTGATAATTCTCTCTAGGTTCATCACTACAAGCAGCACTACTTTAATGTATAACAAACAATGAATGGATTTTCTACCTCATTAAACATTTGAAAAGCCTCATCTTAAATATTGTGAAACATGCGAGTCTTACTTAATATTAAAATATGCCATCAGAATGCATTCCAAAGAGAAGTTATCTGTCTGTGCTGTGAGCAGAAATATCAAGAAGACTGAGCCGAGTGTGCAACCGCTAAGGGCTTATCCCCTGTAGGATGCCTTCCTGCAAAGACTGTGCTCAGATGAAGCTCTGAACATGTTCCAGTCTCTGGACATAAACACACTGAAGCTTTTCCATGAGTCTGGGACACTTGGTGAGAATTCAAAATGTACTGCTACAGCTAAAGGACTTAGGGAAACTTTCCTGCATGCCACTCAGTAGCACAAAAGACACCAAAAGACCATTCTGGTTAAAAATTAAGTACAGTCTGCATTAGTAAGAAGTGCTTGTACGTGCCCATATGTAGGCTAGCACAACACATACAAACACGCAGACTTACCCATAATAAATCACTTTACTGTACATTCGAGCATACAATACGTGTTCTAAATGTGGAAAAGAAAATTACTAGTTTTTATGATTGTTTTGGCTATGAAAGAATCTGTAACTCTCTATGAAACCTGTCTCTATAATGCATTACAACGTGTTATGAACACACTTTACTTATAGTTGGTTATGGTTAATCCTAACCTGCTATAACTATGATTATACAGAACTGTAGGCACATTATAAGGCATTATAAATATGTTCACAATGCATTATAGATGCATGCTTTAAGTTAGATGTTACCAAAGAATCAGTAATAATGCTGATAAATAGGGCCCGACTGATATGGTATTTTTGGGGCCAATGCTGTTACAAATACTAGGAAGAAAGAAAACTCTGATATCCCATATATCAGCCAATATTCTATATATCAGATTTTGAATGTGGTTATCAAATGGGTATGACAAAGATATGCAATGAAGGCAGGATATCTGATAAACTTTATTCCAAACATCAGTGCACTGAACAGTAAACACTTCAATTTTTTCCACGTAAGTAGATTTCTCATTTCCCACCGAGCCCGACGGGTGCTAATGGGACCAATTGAGCGTGACGGGTTTGGGCTGGCGCAGGCTGAGATTTTATTTTTATTGGTTGGGTCCGTGCGAGCTCAGGCTGGGAAATTAAAAAAAGTGTTCCGTTTTAGGCTTATACACTATTTACACACAGAGACTGCGCAGTGCACATGTGTAAAATGAAGACGGGGCATTAGGACCCAGCAGGTGCAGCAATGTGTTATTCAGTGATCTGCAGTGTGGTTTACGACAGCAGCGTTGTGTGTCTCTCTCGCGCTCACTCTCACACCCCACTTCCATTGTATTTCAGCTATGCCGACGTAAATTAAGTACTTTTCACAATGCTCTAAGTCTAATAACTATTTATTTTATTGAACGGGCTGAGTGTTCTACATCTCAATCAGGTTAGTTTGGCGTAGGCTTAAATTTTTAGGACCGTTGAGAACTTTACAAGTACATAATTGACCTCCCTCTGCTGGACAACATGAGTGACTACACCATTTCAAATTACTAGTCCAAGCATTTTTCCAGCTCTGAAAAAAACAGTTCTAATATCAGCACTTATTGGAGAACATATGTGCCGATACCGATATATCTGCTACAGGCCAATATCATCCAATAATATCGGCAAACCAATATCTTGGCCGGGCTCTACTGATAAATACTTTACAACCTCAGTTTTGTTCTAATTTTTCTGCTCACAGTCCTCAGACATTCAGAATAATTCAACAAGTTTAAACATCAAAAAGCTGACTTACTGTGGCTCATAACAATCCAGTAACCTTCAGGCAACCCCTGAAAAGTTTCATGAATGCTTTTGGAAAATCACTTGGGGCAAAAAAGTCTTATTTTTTTTTAATTCTCTGGTTATCTGGGACAACCTCAATCCTGCACTTAAGTTAATCCATCCGTTGCAGTACCGTGCAGTCGGTGCCTGTGACACAGGACTGAATCAAAGCAGATTTGCAGTGATCTACAAACCCGGATGGCATACACACACACAAGTCTGAGCCAGGGCCTCTTATGCAAGTTCAGCCAGCTGTGGCTGTTGGGCTCTGCGTGCAAGGAAAAGTGTTTACATAACGCTCATTTGGGTATTTTTCTCTTCATACAGCAGATCCTAAAGAAAGTTCAAAGCACGCAGTAAGGTTTTTTGTTTTTTTTTAGTTATTAACTTTTTTTTTCCTTCAACAAGGCTGTTTTTAAAGGCTCTAGGATTTTCTTTTTGAAATGCTGGTCTCACTGCAGAGGGTTTTTGTCACTCTCTCCATTACAGTCATGCAGTACTTCAGCTGTAAACAGGCAGAATTATTTATGATGTTCTGTCAATACACGAGACTTCAGCTAAGGGGGATAAATTTAGAGGCAGTTTACGTGGGGCAAGTTTTTGTATCAAACAAAACAGTTTTATTGCGGTTTGCCCTTCCTTTTACGTGACAACGGCGTGCTGGCACCCCTGAAACTGCAAACAAAACTGTGTTCCAGAGTGGAATCTTTTGAAACCGCATCCCTCTCTCCGGCTTTGTAAACTGGCAAGCAGAGTGCCTGTAAACACTGTGATGACGCTAATGCTAATGCTAATGCTAATGCTAGCATAAGTCAATACATTCCGCGCTAGCCACTACCAACCTCTGACTAAACACTCCACAGTGCCTCGAAAGCAGGTCCAGTATGACGACAGTCTACTGAGACAAATTTAAGTGGTCGTAGTATAATTTTAGAAATCAATCTATGGCTGAATTTTTTTAATTTGTGGCAGCTTTGGGTTTAGCAGCAATTGGAAATTGACAACTTTGGCAACTCTGATGGCATGTCACTGCAAATTTACACCACTGGCTACTGGCCTGGCATGCATACTACAGCGCTTTTGGTTATTCTTGTATACGGGGATATATTTTGAAGACACAAAGGAAAGAGCTTTCCTTTTTTAGTTGGACTGCTCCCGTGTAAACATGGCCATAGCCAAAGACTTTTTTTTATCATCTGTCTTTTGTTAACTATGACGAGAAACAGGTTTTTTTTTTTCTTAAAAAAAGCAAAGTAAACTTCCTAAATATTTACTTACCAATTAACTAGTGCAGGTGTGAAAAGTAGATGTTGCATAGCAAAAAAATATCGGATGAAAGTCAGAACCCTGCACATATGGAGAAATGCATGCATGCATGCAAGTAACCTACAGTATAAATTTACTTTGATGTAAAAGCAGTGTTCATGGCATACACACTACTGTTTACTACCAGCCCTACAATGCATTTTATAGACATTTTTATTAGATATTGATTCACGTCTGAAATCTCCATTAACTGCTCACTTTATGTTAAAACCTTTTTGCATCTGTTATACAAGGGGAAGGGAATGGGTTAATGGAAGGATTTATACACAAAAAAAGGTTTAAGGCGTACAGATCATGAGGCAGGCAGGCAGGTACAGGTGACAGGGTTCCTGGAAACAGGTAACAGGTTTGAAAGTACAGATAACAGGCCTAAAACAACAGAGCAACAGAGGAACTGGCAGGGAAACAATGAAATCTGGGCCGTATTTCTATGAGTGGCTGATGAAGGAATGAGGTGCAGGTGGGGGAAGGGTGGGGAAGCATAGACGAGGTGATTGCAGGACAGATGGGAGTGGCAGGATCTGGGGTGAAAGGAGAAAAGTCAGAGAGCATAAATATAAGGAGGCACTGGAAAGTGGAAATGTGGCTGAAGAAAGATGGAGAGGCAGAGAAAATAGGAATGAGCACAACTGAGTGGATATTGCTGCAAATTTTAAGAAATGGACAGTTTCCCAGCAGTGAAATAACCTTTCATCATTTACTCACTGCAGCTGGAGCCTCCTAACTCAACTGTTGGCTGGCTATATGGATTTCTAAATGCATCAATTTTTTTTGTTAAGATTTGCATGTAAGATCATACATGGAGGCTAAAAAGGACAACAAATATACATGCTAATTTAAGCTTTATATATAGATACTGGTGTAATTATAAAATTTTACAGCCCTTTCCCATTGGAAACTAAAGCTGTTATATCAGTCTCTACAAAGCCACCAGACCTTTTACCTGCAGTTTACCTACATGAGAGTTGCTGGGTAAACCAGACCCATAATTAACTTCACAAATAAATTAACTTTGTGAAAACAGTCTGTCTATGCTGTAGCCTTAAACCTATTGACACTGCCTGTATGACGTATGTGGCAGACCCAGCTACTCGGCTAACGTTAGACAGATGAGCGGGAAGGCTAACATCCAAACTGTTCAGTAATCACATTAATGCTGTCATGGTTTTGCAATTGAAATTCTGGCCCGCCATGCATCATGAAAAGAGACAATTAGACATTTTTCGCTTTCAAAAAAATCACATTATCACTGAGTAGAATCAGCTGCAGGCCACAGCTAACCGCTAACAGCACTAACAAAGGAAGCTCCAGCCTCTTGCTCAGTGGAGATAGTGGCTCAAACATTAGTGGCCTACAGACAAGACCCTTACCCTAATTTGTAAAATAATTATATGGATGTTGTTATATTTCGTTGTGATACTGGCTATTTTTGTCAGTTTTAGGGCTTTTGTATGGTGTTTTTTTTTTTAAACATGTTTTGTTGTGTGAATCTGAGGCTGCATAAGTCTGATGTCTGCACTGC
>JAQLOL010000011.1:23138236-23156249 GCA_029783665.1 Naso thynnoides
CTGCAAAGATCAGTAGAAAGACCCTACCTATTCTTCCCTATGTGTAGAAATCTAAAAAAAAACAAAAACAAAACAGTACTTCCGGGTTGCAAGGTTGTTATTCATCTGGTCGGAACATTTATTTAATACTGAGTAGTTTTCAATACCAAGGGGTTTTTGGTGGCCTGATAAAACAAACCCACAGACCTCCGCCATGACTGAACTGCAGTGAACAGCATTTGACTTCTACGTCACCGAACTGAACCACTCCCATGAGTTGCTGATTGGTCCGTCCAAAAATTTGTTTCTGCATTCTGAAGATGACCCTCGTTGCAAGACTGTATCTCAGCAAAATCTGAGCTGAGTGGAAGAAGGGCAGAGTCAGGCTAAGTCTACTGCTGTCTCAATTGGACAGTTTGCTTGTGTTATTTTGTGACTTCGGTGAATCCAAATTAATCATTTAAAACACTAGTGTCACACTAATAACAAACAAATTAGCTTGCTAAAGTAGCGGTAGACAAGCAGCACCCATTTTGAGATAAATTTACTCTTTTTGTCACAGGGGTCCGGTAGCTGTAAGAGGAGAATAGCTGGATGTAACTGCCCCAGTATCCGATAAGAAAGGGCTGTCTGACTGCAAGGTAAAGCAATGAAAATGTTAAAATTTACTGTGCATTTAAATTGATATAGATTTTAAATTGTAAACATAAATCCAACTGCTTCTTCAAACTGGGGATGTGCTGACCACCATCTGTCAAAGGCAACACACTGGCCGAGGTTAGGTACTTCATACCATCTCACTTCGATAAACCTGAACCATCCCTTTAATGCGTCTCTCCCAGCATGTGCCATAATGGTGGCTCAGAGTCAAGTCCAGTTTTCCTGAGGCAAGGAATCAGCTCCTGATCTGTGCTAAACCCTGGAGCTTAAGTCCCTCTCAGACGCTCATTAATGCTGTGGGTGTGGGACCACACCGGGGTTATGTGACTCTCCTGAGCACAGAACTCTGCCCTGTGTCTGACAGAGGGATGGGAGCCCTCCTGATCCTCTGCCTCCTCCTCCTCCTCCTCCTCTTCATCCTCTTTCATTTTTCCTTTAACCCTTGTCTCTCAGTCTCTGCCATCTCTTGACCTTTCATCCTATTTACAGGTTTGGCCCAATATGAGAGCGAGCAAAAGCAAAGAATCAAGGGAAGCAGATAATCATTTAGCTGTATATTGAGTGGCATTATTTACTCACACAGAGAGGCAGCTTGGTTTTCACCTTGTGCATTGCTCCCAAATCAATATAGCTCTTGAAAGACAATTCAATTTGAACACACACACACACACACACACACACACACACACACATATATATATATATATATATATATTTTACTGGCTCCTACCATTTAGATTACATTCATGATGTTTGATTCAAACCTTCTCTATGTCAAGAACCCCTTAAATAACAATTAATCCACCAATCCCCATTTGATCAGATTCTTGCTTGTACATGTCTTGTTGAGGACTCCCTGGAACCCCTTGTGGACCTACATACTTAAAAAAACACTAATTTAAAGAACGACTCTGGATTTAAGACAAGACAAACAAAACTTAGAAGCTGATGTAGAGTCTGGAGTTATGCTTTGCCTGACTGAAAACTTGGCTTGGAGACTGTACTTGGGATAAGTTGTGAAATTTGCAGGCATATGATCATTTGTGGTATTGAGCAGCTAAAGTCGGAGCCAGATAGTTCCCTCACGGAGTCACTGAGCGGTCAAAACAGAGGTAAAGAATGAGGATGAAGACTGGTTCTAAAAACACAACTCCAAACGGACACCAATGTTGCTTCAGGTCTGCAAACTGGCGACTATTTGCTAACACTCGACAAAGTTATATTTACAGTACAGTCACTTGAGTTAGTTTTGGTTGGGTCTGAAGAATAGGCTACAAGTTCAAAACAGTTGGAGGTGGAGTTAAAGAGACATGAGCTTACCTGACCTCTGTAGTTCACCTTAGGGCGCACTCATACTCGGCCGTGCTGAAATACGAATGTCCCCCTCCCCTCTCCCCCATTGACCCACACTCACATTGTTCCAGTACTAACTGCGCCTAAGCACACTTGAGTTGCCTGATCTATGAAGCACAACCTGTGTTTTTACCGACATTTTTTTTATTTTTTGATAACTTTAAATTGCTCTTTGGCATCAGCGATCTAAAAGACAGTCTCAGATTTTTGACACTGCTCTTTATCTGGACTTTGTTTGCTGTCTGCCTGAATTTAAGGTGAATCCTCCACAAACAGTCACAGTGATGCCGGTGCTCTGTGTGCTCCTGTGCTCATGCATGTGCATCCGTAACATGCCGAAGTTCACCAAATATTTTCAGGCAAGGTACGGATTGCCTAGTGTGAGTATGCCCTTTAGCTTGCCTCTGCTTGAGGCTAGTTGCTACAGGCTACAGGCCGCTACTAACATAATACACTAAATCTACAACAAAAACTACCGGAGGTTAAGTTGCATTGTGGGTATTGTAATGTGGAAAGCAGGTTTTGACAAGGAGAAAAAAATCATGTAATGAAAAAAAGTTTTGATCTTTTCTTTTTTAAAAAGTGCAATGCTAAATTAGTGGAGTTCTAATTTTAGCCTTAGCTGCAAAAACATTGAGAAAGACTGGGTTAACAATAAAAAGCAGTTATTGTAATATTTTTCAATAGAGGTTTTGTAATGCAACTGGATATTCTCCTGAAAACAACCGTGCAGATCATTCCCAGCATCCTCTTGAGTCCATGCCTAAAAAGTAAACAGCAATTTTAACAATCAGTCTACAAAGCCATATAACCAAATTAGCTAGTGACACATGTACTTTGACGACACACAGAGAAGTTATGCATTAACTTCGAAACAGATCATTTGATGACCCAGCACTCCTCTGTATCTGAGCTCACAGTTTACACAGTTTGTCAGTACACCCACCATTTGGCAGCCTTACACAAAAACCACAGTATCATCCAGTCATGCTCATACATCATCCTCATTTCACTACACAGGCCTTGAAGGTTTTAATCAGCACACTCTTTGTATTTTGCCACACATGGAGAGCGCTCATTGGTATCCTCAAGAGGCTTTTCAAGTCCCAGAATCTATTTCGAACAGAGTATTTCATCACAGCTGCATGATATTCACTTATAATTGAGTGTTTATTTATTTTATTGTTGCAACACAAGCATTTCCATGAATCCTGAAAATAATGTTCTCTTATTGGTATTCCAAACTTGTTCACAATCTCCGTGTTGTGTACTTTTGCATTCACTCGCCCACACTCAACCGGCCGCCACCCACCCACACAAACAAACACTTTTCCTTGGGTCCACATTGCACCATTCGTATGAAAGGACTTTATCAACACAGAGAAATATGTTACAACAGAGAATATGTCACATGATTGCGTAGCTGCAGGGCATACATGACAGTTTGAACTGTTGCATAACTGTCAGACATGTGTTCCCTGCTGGTCCACTTCTCATACAAATGGATTACATGTCTTACAGCAGCTTTAATGAGCAAAGCCAGTAAAGCAGAAAAAGTAACAGTATTGAAAGTGAGAAACAGGAGCCACAAAACATTTCTTTTCCCACGAATAAGCATCAGTTTTTCATATTTTCAGCATGAGAGCGAACCTTCTCCTTTACAATAAGTTGGCTTCTCCCTGTGCGTGATGGACCAGTGGCTGAGGACTAAAACTCGGCCAGACGCCATTAGTTGCAACATGAGATATGAGAGCTGGGCTGGAGTTTTGGCTTCCTCCCAAGTCACAGAATGTACTTGAACAAATTCCAGCAGCAAAAGTTAATACAGGCCAGAGTGGATTTATCTATCTGTGTCTCAGATTGCATGTGCCTGCAGAAACAAGCAATCTTCCCACCACCGTTTTCAATTTCTCTACGTCTTTATATTTCTAACATTTACGTTTCCCTTTTTGTCATCTAAAAGGCCACAAACACAACAGGAAAATCAGATATTGAAGGACTTTTTTTTTTTTTGCTCAAGCTCCAGTATCGTGCCATTGTGTGTCATTTGTTTGAGAATGTTATTCAGTTCTATTTTTAGCTGTGTTAATGGTGTGACTCTATGGATGGCCCTGCGGAATGGTCAGTCAGTTGGTCCACTGTTCAAAATCCAGTATTTCAACAACAGAGACAGATGTTCAAGGTCCCCAGAGGATGAAGCCTGATGACTGTAATGACCCCCTGACTTTCCCCCTAGCACACCTCTGTGGTTATCAACATTGATACTAGCATTTATTTATTCTGGTATCCTGAGTTTATCCTCAGGATACCAGGATAAAAGGGGATCAATTTCTATATAACTCACTCGATTAAATTATAAAAAGCATATGCATAGTTAAAGGTGTGGTGACTTTGAGTCATAGCTAGCTGCTAGCTTTCTGCTAGGCATCAGCAACCAAGACTTAAGCAGCCAGCTACAGCTCTCTCCAGGCTCCAATTATTTGCACATTTTTGTTTTAAGTATGTGTTAGGCGAAGCAAAGCACTGCCAAGAAGCCGACAGCTGAAGTCACCAGACTAAAGGCCTTTGCAGATAGAATGCAGCGCGTGCTGCACTCACTGCTGGGTACAACGCAAGACGCACAGACGGCAAGCGCCATTCTCTTGCTCTGCACAGCTCAGCAGGATGCAGATCTACTTTTGCGCTATGCAAAACAAAGACAATGAATGGTTTTGAGAGCAGAGGGGTGGAGTTTGAGCATCCCATCTAAATGTAGCTTAAAGCAACAATAGGCCTATGCAACCTTGACTGCAACCTGCTGCTTTGAAAAACAAAACTAAATGATGCACGTTAGTACGTCACACAAAACAGCAATTTTAGTGAAACCAGGTCATATTTTATGGCAAAAATGTCCTCTGGTTTTCCCTCTGATGTCCTATGACTGCTCTGTCTGTCTGCAGTATTTTATTTTAGCGGAGCTGTCCCCGACAACTACCTGCAGTCTGCAGGCAGCCTACGTGTTGCTTTCAGGAACCTCTGTGAATCACAGAGTTGTGGCAGAGCGGTCATAGGACATTTGCTACATAAAATATGACCCAGTTTTACTAAGATTGCTGTTTTGAGCAATGTATCAACGTGTATTGTTAAGTTTCGTTTTTCAAAGCTGTGGTTTGTTGTCAAAGTTACATACTGTGCTCTAAGATGGCTCTTCAGAAACCTAGGCCTTACGTGAGATGTCACAGGTTTTAATCCATGTTTCTGTTGTCTGTGGTCAAAACTGTAACTCAGGGAAAAAAACTCTAGATCTAGGAAATGGATTGGGACAAGTTTTTATACAGACAATGAATGACCCCAGAGTGACTCTTTGTGACCTGTGATGCCCGGCCTTTTGCTCATGTGCTGTCTTGACTTCAATCTTTTTAGTTTAGGAATAAAGAGCTTAACAGTTGTATCAAAAGTATTGAATGCCATGAAAAATTAGCATAGACATTCATGGTTTTCAGAGGATGAATCCCACTGCATTTGGGGATCCTGTATCATCTAGCGCTTCCATCAGGTTAATTTACCAAAATGTATGCAAAACCTTCCCATCAGCCTCAACTGTGCTTGGTATTTAGTGCTAACTAGCTAATGTTTGCATGCTAACACACTACGTTAATATGGTGAACAAGGTAAAAATTATTTGCTAAACGTCCACGTTAGCATGATGTTAGCACAAAGCTGTGTGTATGCATCTGTATGCACATAAATGGCCTTTCCCTCTTTTTAACCCATCATCTCTTTTGATAACAGGGCACACAGCTGTTCACATCATTAGTATTGATCAGTCTTTCTGTAATGGATTACAAACCAGCCAGCCTCTACTCTACTGTAAGCAGCCAGATGGTCAATGAAGATACATTTTATTATCTCAAAAATCCACTGAATAACAAGCCATTTGTTTTATAGGACTGAATGTTGAGGGGTTGTGCTCCAGCATAGTGCCAAAACTTCCATATGAGACCGTGATTCTCAATAGTGTTTGCACGCTCACATAAGGTGACAACAAAAGGAACACAGATGGAGGATGGTTTGCACGGAGAGGATTTTGTTTTACTTTCCTTGTAACACATAAAATATGCTGACATGCTGTAGAGACATATGAAAGTGATACGATCGGTATTTTTGTGCCATTATCAAGATGTTCTTTATGTGCCATGTTTAACATACATCACTCAACACAGCATATCAGTTTAAGGAGGAGATATTAAGTATGCTGGCAACGATTGGCATTTTAATACACAGTACATAGTTGAGAGGAACGGCGTTAACATTTTGTACATTGCTGCCATGACAATGTGGGGCTACAGCTGCCGTGAAACATGAGGCTGGATTGTTTTGAGGGAGGAAATTGCTCCCTGCAGGGAAGCAACTCAGAGATGAAGCTCACAGCCAATTCATTATAATAAATTGGTTACCACAATGTTCTTTTGCTGCATTGAATGAGCTTCTCCCTGCTGCTGCAACAACCCCCTCTCTGCAGACGGTTAACCCCATTCCACTAAGACAAAACACTAAGAGGATTTTTCTTTTCCATTAATTACTCTATTTAGTATTTTTGCTTAGTAATCAATCTGTATGGACACTGGTCCATCTGTATCATTAACACTGTAATCATGTGAAATGACAGTTACTTGACATCAATAGGGACTTATTTGCTGTGAGCACAAGATCTAATGTGCATGTAGGCTCATGTGATAAAAGCAAAGATATTAGGTAATTTCTAGCTGAACAGAAAACACATTGCATTGTCTTTATGAATTCTACCAACATATAATAAAGTCAGAATAGAGTATTCCACAGGAAGTCAGATTAAAGCTGGGAGTTGGTTCTTTGTATAAAATGTCACAGATTCTAATCTTGAGAGGATTTGCATAAACTACTCTACACCAGTCCCCTGTGTCTCTACTGAATACATGTGACACAATAGGACATCTATAGAGGGATACTGCCCCCTGCTGCCATCACACTGCACATCACTGTTCTGTATACACCTCTTTGTGCATCACACTGTACAAGTTAAAATGTTTAAGACAAAAGGATGGTTGTCTTGGAATTTAAACATCACAGGTGCAAAATGAACTAAATATACAAAAACATTTTTAAAACCTCAAACTTGTACCTTATTAAAGTGTTAGTGATATTGAGGCTTGGGAACATTTGGATTGTTACCAATGAGGTGAACAATCAAACTGGACTATTTAATGTCAAAGTCAGCTTTTAAGGTTTCCATCATGGACATTCTTACTGATATGTGCAAGTGCTTAAGTATTCTCTAATACCGCCTAACTCAGACGTTCTATACTTGATTCTCAGTCTCTCTTGCAATTGCTGCCTCGGTTGTTTTGTTGTCTTGCTATTTGTATTCCCATGTTATTTATGACGTCACATATTAACATTGTTTGGTGCTTTTCACTGTGTTCATTTTTTTTCATTTAGTCCCTTCCACTCCTCCCCCAAGAAGCTTTTTCTTTTGCCAGGTCACCATTGTTAATAAGAATGTGTTAATGACCTGCCTGGTTAAATAAAACTTAAATAATAAAAAAAAAAGTCTTTGGATGATAGTTTATTTTACAGGTAAGTGATGTGGGAATATTTTCTTAGGAAGTTTTCTGAAAGGAACTGTGTCTCTTGGTACTTTAATTTAATAGAGAGAAAAAAGGAATTTACAGGACAGACCTGCTCCATTTAAAGGCCCTGTGTGTAGGATTTAAGGGCATCTAGTGGTGAAGTTGCAGAACAACTGAATTTTGTCTCCCTCTCCTTCAAAGAACACAGGAGAATCTACCAAAAAAAATTAAAAGACCCTAGCTAGAGCCAAAGAATGATTTGTCCATTCTAAGCTACTGTAGAAACATGACAGTGCAACATGGTGGACCTCCTGAAAGAGGACCAGCTCCCTCTGTAGAAATAAAAGGCTCATTCTAAGGTAATTAAAACATTGTTCTTATTTTCAGGCAATTACACACTATGGAAAACATATATTTAGTCATACTGTACAGATAGATCATCCTACATTCTACACTATGGACCTTTAAACCTAATAAAGGCTGTACTTCCTCCTTGCTATTAGATTCTTTGTTTTATTTAGATCTGCAATTTATTGAACATTGTCTAATTACTTTAGTTACTTTAGCTCTAATTTTGCATGCATATATAATTTTATTCAGGAACCTATAAGAAAATTATATCATACAGACATTGTGAACAGCATATTTGCAATTCAACAAGACAAAACTTTTTACTTATCAAAGCAGACCCTTCAATGTATGAAAAGAGGGATGAAAAAATTAATGTATAATTCCATTTTATTTTTTGTATTACGCAACATTAGAAGTATAAATATCTGTTTTAATATACAACATCTATGACATCCATAGAGCTTTCCTTGGGCAAAATACAAAACTCAAAACACTTTTATTGCACATATTCTAAAAGACAAACCATCGTAAGCAAGTTCATATAATACTAGTTTTGCACGGAGGGAGAAAGAAAATAGGGAAACTGAAAAGACAAGCAAAGAAGAACCTGACGTATGAAAGACATTGATTACAGCACAAACAAATGTTCTTATTAAACGTCCTTGTGGCAAGGAGTCGCACACTATAAACAACATTATTTGTGACACAGAACATAGATTTGGCAAATCAACCATATACAAAATATACATCCATGATGCTTTGTAAACAAACATTGAATGTGCTTAGAGGATTTTAAATGTCAGTCGTCACAAGAAAGAAAAAGTGTTTGGGGGAAAAAAAAACATGTTCGGATAAAATTCAGTGATTCGTTTTCAGTTGCAATTTCACCGTCCGCCTCACCCTTTGAACTGAATATCGACAAACATTAAGGTGCAATTGTTCTCTCAAATACATTAGCGATACATTTACAATATCTAATGCAAGACTCAGATTCTTTTAATATTAAAATCTCTGCGATCAATCTCATGTGTTTGTGTTTTTTGGATACAGAATGCCGTTAACATAAACTTTAATCTGTCATGTTAAGTGAAGATTTCCTTTTTTGACTCGTCTTTATAGAGTATATGTATTAGACAATATTATTGTTTTGACATAGCCTGCACAACAGAACAAATACTGTAATACATACTTAGTGTCCTAGGCTACTTTCTGGTCAAACTTTAGGGTTTGCAGTTTAAAGGCATCTACAGTTTAGAAACACATATGTTTGTGTGAGTAAGTTGGAGAAAGTGAATGCAGATATATGACAGCCTATACGTGTAGTACCAAGTATTTGCACATTAACATCAAATGTATGTTGTGGACACGAACTCTATTTGCTATGCAAATGATCAGGATTCCTCATATAAAACCTTTACCATGTGAAGCTTTAAGATCCAAACACTCACATGACACTGAAGCCTGAAATTAGAGCCTTCGCTCTGTGGTTGCTGTCTGATCTCATCTTCCTCACGTGGATGATGACCGAAGCCTTCAGAAATCTACCACAGTAATTATTGGCAAAACATCTGCAGTACTGCTGCTTCATCCCATTGATCAAACATGATCTTTCATATTTTAAGCTGTCATCACTCTTTAAGCCGAACTCAGCCAGCAAATACATCATCATTGACATAAAGACATTCTTGGGAAATGCTGACGCCCTCACAGTTTTGTTATATGATGCTACATTTCTTAGAAAAAGCCCAGTTACCCATCATGCCTTTTCCTAACTCTCTCTTTCTTCAAGTTAAGTTTGGAACATGAAAGGTCACAAAGCAGAGGATGCCTTTGACGAGATACATCACGCTAGCTTACTTCAGACCACAGAGATATCAAGCAGAACGCAATCCTCTAATATCGAGCATACAAACAACACTGCAAAATCTATACATATAATACAAACGACAATCATGTAAGCCCATGTATCCCCATTTTTATAGTGTTGTCATATTTACACCCTATTGCATAAAAATCAAAAAAATATATGTACAGATGTCAGAGGAATGTGAATTAACACCACGCCTTGCTAAGAACAGCAAAGTTTAATTTTCTGTAATCCTAAGGCCCCTTCACTAATTTATGATTTTTAGAACCGTGAGATGATTCAGTATTTTTTTTGTAGAGTTTTAGGTGAAAAGCACAGGACGTAGTGCGTTCCCGCCATGTACCACTGCACAAAACCCAACCTAAAAACAGTCTGATAATAACCAGTAACAATCGTGATACAGCTGCTAAGTTGCTGTGCAAAAAATCGTGTGGTCTACTGCATTAAAAGACTTCAGGTCCTCCAAGTCTACAAGTAAGAGTGCAATTCAAAATCTTTTATGGCACTGACTCTACAGTACATCATTACCTTTGTAAGGCTACTTACCCTATTGCCCCTGACATACTGATTGCACAAAAGCATTCTGCGAGAAACTGAAACAAAACTTCCAAACATTCACGTGACGTAAAAGTAAAACGCTAATGTCAAAAATACCAAAAATTATTAGCATATGATTGCCTACATTCAGACCTAGAAACATGTAAATGTGTCATACAACACGCTCACACACACACACAAACACGCACAATTCCTTTCTTTCAGCATGTAACAGCTTGCCCGGTCCTCAAACAAAACAAAAAAAGAAGGCATGATAATGTTTTGCACAAATCATTTTGAACATTTCATTACATCTGGATTCTCTGGATCCTCGTCACTTTTTGTTTGCTAAGCTACGTGGCGACTCCTTCTGTTTGCACCTGCCAGAGTCTTTGTCTGAAGTGTCTTTGTGTGCTGAGGGAGCAGCTCTGGATGCGTCTCTCTTTGTGTTTCTCTGTGCAGATGTCACCTCTTGGACTGTTTCTTTTTTCTTCCTCTCAGCCTGCTCCTTCTTGCTGGAGGACGCCTGTTTTTCAGGGGTGGTGACTCTCGTATCAGGGCCCCTGTGACTGTCCGCTTTGAGCGTGTCAGACTTAGGGCTTTCCTTGGTCACCTTGCCAACAGCCTCCTGAGGTGCACAGCTGGAGATCCTGCCAGCACTCAAATTTGTTTCCGTTTTCTCTGCAGGTTTTGGCAACGCTGCTGGCAGACTGGACTGAGAGGGAACATCTGACGGCAATGGATGCTGAGGTGAGGCAACATGTTTTGGTTTGGGGTCATTATGGTTTTTAAGGGGTGGAGCCTGATTTTTATGTGAGATGTCTTTATGTTTGCCATCAGGACTTTGTTTAATAAGTGGCGGAGCTACAGAAGTCTTCAGAGTTGATGATGAAGGAGCTGTTTTAGGAGAAGGGAGAGGTTTTGGCTTTGAGTCAGTGTTTTCTTTCACTAGATGAACTGAGGTTGCTACAGAGCTTTTGGGCTGGGTTTCTTTTTGCTTCACGTCAGTGAGCATGGGAGAATGTGTCAGCTGTGATTCGTCCTGCTTTGCGTCAACTCCAGCGCACAACAACGAGGCTTCTTTCCCTTTAGATTCATGGTTTACTTTATTCGAAGTTAGGAGCGTAGATTCTTTAGAGAGCTCCCTCTGTTTTGAACTCGGACTGCCCTTGAGTGCCGGGACATGAGGAGTTGGACTGTGAGATTTCACTTCAACCATTTTTGTCTCCTTCTCTGTCTTGACGGCACCATGTGCTACAGGTTGTGAGTCGAGCTTTGACTTACTTTTGGGGCTCAAATGATTTTCAGTTAATGAAGGGGAACAATTCTGTTTTTCTTTCACACTGATTACAGGTTCTGCTTTTTTAGAGATATAACAATCTGAATCAGGTGATTTGTGTTGTGCTCTTTCAGTTGGATGGTTTTTTAAAGGATGTTCTGAAACTTTGACAACCTTAATCTTTGGTGAAATGGGATCCTCTTTTTTCCGCAGCGACATGCTACCACTCTCTACCGCACCAGTAGACACAGTTTTATCCTTTTTATTTACACCCAGTTTGACCTCTGACACATTATTTGACGAGGTGACTGTATTTACTGCAGGAACATCTCTCTTCTGCTCTGGGTTTGCAGATGTGACACATGCGTTGACTTCCTTTTTAGAGCCTGAGCCGCCTGGATGAGCGACCATTTCCACAGCTGACTGTACACTCTCCTTACTGACAGATCTTTCAGAACAGTCCTGACCTTCGGATTTTACACTGCAGGTTTTATTTTCATGTGCAGGAGCAGATGTGGCTCTTGTGACAGTGAGCTGCGGTTCTGTTTTGGGAGAGCAGATGTTTACCAGCTGCTGTTTTTCAAGCACATTCTCTGGAGCACGTGCAGATGCAGAGTTGTTTTGTACCATAGAAGCAGAGGGCATGTTTGAAATTAGCGCAGTAGCTGCTTTTTTCTCACAGCTCTGACGCTGACCTGTGTCCAAACCACAGCTCACCCTCTGGTGCAGCGACACAGGTGACGGCTCAGTTGCAGCTGAAGGAGTCTCGACAGTTTTTATGCCTTTGTCCAACTTTGCTGAAGTCAGAGACACCACTGCACTTTGTAATGTCACATCCTGTGGCTCCATTTCATCCTCCTGATCTTCATTGCTGACCTCCCGTATGGAAGGTGTTTTTCCACAGGAGGAGAAGTGGCAGTGTCGAGGGCCTCGATGCTCGTGAGTCAGCGATGAACCGGCCTTCATACTCGTCCTGCTCTCTTGTTTAACAGTAAAGCTTGGCACCTCTGCTCTGCCTGTTTGAGCCATCAAGGGTTCACTGTGTCTTTCTTGTGTTTTCTCACCACTTGTACTGATTTTCTGATCACTCGACTGATCTTTAGAGGAGACTATGCTGCTTATAGAGGAAACGGCTTCAGGGCTCAGTGAACATGTCAGCGGGCTCTTCAGCTTGTCTGCAGTTTTCAGTTGGGGGATGGTTATCTGCCTCTCTGTTGGGGTCTGGAGCCAAATTGGAGGATTTGCAGTAACAGTGTCAATTGTGTTGTCTGCCATCTTAGATAAACAGGTTTCTGTTTTGGAGACTCTGGGCCCTGAGAGCAGGCCGATGTCCAGAGTGCCCTCCAGTGGTCTGAGAGAGGAGACCTGGCGTCCTTCAAGTTTATATTCAGACGATGTTTTTCGAAGTGAAGACTCTGCAGAGGAGATGAGCTGCAGTTTTTCCACAGCGCTCTCTCCTCTGCCAGAGAAAAGCTTGGGGGCCAGACCTTCAGGGCTAGAGAGAACACTTCCCAGCCCCGCCTTCATGTGATCATGAGGCATGGCCGTGTCCAGCTGGAGGCTCTTCGACCTGGTGGAGCCAAAGTGCAGGTTCTCGTGGATGCTGGAGGAACAGCGGCAGATGCAGTCCTCTCGTTCTTCAAATGACAGCCTCTTCCGGGTGAACTCGATGTTGGGAGCTTTGAAGTCCAATCTGTCTGGTTTCACGCTGTCTTTACCCTGTCTACAGTGCTGCCGCTCTGGGTGAATGGAGCAGAGGGTTGATCTGAGTCCTCCTTCACTTTCACCGCTGCCACCGGATGGTTCAGCGATGCCCTCAGAGACACGTGTGTTGAGTTTCTTGTACAGCATATCTTTGAGGGTTGTGGTCGTGGCTTTAGCCTCCAGAGTGCCAGAGTCCAGGCTGCTTTTGTTCTGAGCCCTGGCCAGAAAACCTTCATCCCTGTCGTCACCACACAAAGAGGATGAGTCAGGTTCACGCAGGGCATCTTGCTTCTGTAGAGACTCCCTCCTCTCTGACCAGTCCTGTCTCTTTACAACCATCTTGGACTTCAGCTTTTCCTTGTCGAGCTCCTCCACAGACTCCTGCCGACTCATCTTGCGACTGATGGGCCGCTTTAAGCAGCCCTGCTCAACAGGTCGTACACGGGTAATCGCTGGCGGCTCACAGGCTGTTTCCTCAACACTCTGCAGGACAGTGTAATCCCGCTCCCCAGTCATCAGTTCCTCATCCTGCACCTCCTCCTGGGTCACCTCCAGGCTGTGTTTTCTGGGACACAAGTGCTTCTTATCTCCAGTGTAAGACGGGGACAGCTTCTCCTCAGACTGGACACGTTTCAGGAGGGGTGAGCGAGGTGGTTCAGCACTTTTGGGGCGCACAATGTGCCGTACAATTGTGGGTGGGGAATGTATCTTGGTTGGGAAGGCTTGTGTTGTCTTGGAAATGGCAACAGAGTGTCCACTAAGAAGGGGAGAGGGTGAGCGCTGAGGAGATGTCGGTTGGGGAGTGGGTGAAGGTGTGCGAGCCAAAGGAGAAAGGGGAATGCTGCCCGCAGACTTGCGGCGCCCCTGACGAAGTCTTTGTCCAGGCAGTTTGGGGCCAAGGCCATGGAGCGTGCTGGGACGGATGTGGCCGGAGCCTGCAGGGGAGTTCGGAGCGCTGGAGCTGGGAGAGCTACTCTGAGACGAGTTTCCACCTGGAAGTTAAAATGACAAAAAAAAGAATATCAGTAAAATGACAAATATGAAATGAGAAGCAAGCTGTCAAAATGAGTCAAAATCACCACCTGACTGGGTGAAATCTGGTGTGGGGCGGAAGGCAGCGGTCGGGGAACGAGGGGAGAGACTGTGGGTGGGGGAGCCAGGGAGACTCTCACCAGATGACAGCGAGTGGTTCAGAGAGGAGAAACTGCGGCTTGTATGCAGGAGAGGAGACGGCTGCATGGCGAAACGCCTGAAAAGGGAGCGTAGCATGAAAGAAGGCAAAGTGAGAAAAAGAAAAAGAAATCAGTCAAGACTCTGTTTGAAATTCCCTGTTTTCAAAAGCCTTTATAAAACCTCTCAAGCACACAGTTACAAATGACAACATTTACCGCAAAAGGACATATGTACAACTGCATGTATGAAAGTTAACTTCAATTACTAAGAACTAGAGAAGCATTGAGCAAAGTGTGGCATTTAAACTTTAACGCTTTTTCAATATTTTTACTTTATCGGTTGAAGCAGCTTACAAAAGTCAATGATCTGCCAAAGTATTTGCAAGAATACAATAAAAACATGCAAAGTACAAAAAACAAATGAAGAAGGTGCTTTTTCCTTTGAATTTCAGTGTTATTAAATTATTTGCTTTTCTTTCAGAATACAAATCATCTTGCACATTTCCACAGTCTTCTAAAATGGTTGTCTAGAAGCAAATAACCCACTGATCTTAAAGGCTAATTACTCCCTTGTTTAAATATTCCCTCTGTGTTAACTTATCTGCCCCCGAGAGGCCAAATGTAAACACAGAAGTGTGACTCAGATTACTCATTCACATCTTTTCTTCAGTTCTATTAAACTCTGCACAGGCATCAGTTTTACTTTGATTAAACCAATAATAATCTGCACTTCACAAAAAAACAGTTCTGACAGAAATAAAAATATAAAGCACAGAAAGTCTCACCTCTGATCCTCATAAACTTTTTCAATTGAACATGGCTGCAAACTGTCAAGAGTGACTGAGCTGGTCCAAAATCTATAATGAATGAACAAAAAGTCTGTACCTTTCTGGCGTCCTCTCCTTCTTGGGCTTTTTGGCACATCTGACCATCTTGCTTCTGTAGCTGTTCTTCCTCGCTGGACCAGTTTTTATTGAAGTGTTTTCAAAGGGGGTTGTGGAGATGGCCACTTTACTGCCACTCTGAAAAGGAAGGACAAGGATCATTTTTATTTTAAAATAATGTTCATCATATAGCTGTGGTTTATACGCAGGATTAAAACCTGACTATAATATGTGTGATATAGTGAGCATTAAAACCTGAGCCGCATTACATCTGAAAACAAAGAAACAAAAAAGATGAAAAGCTGAATAACTGCAGTTAAAGGACAAACATAAATTCTCATTAACCTTCAGCAGGAGCTCCACCACTTCGGTGTGGACGAGACCGTGAACTGCCTCTCCGTTCACATGAGTGATGAGGTCTCCAGCTTTGAGTCCTGCTTTATGTGCCGGTCCACCGTCTTCTACATTCTGATTAACAGACACAGAAATTTATTATTATCATCTTTTTTCTTCAAAGCCTCGTGAGTTTTAAAGGACCATAGCAGTCTATTTTTGACTTGTCACTATTCGCAGAGATCACACCTATCCTCTACAAATGTTGTTCAAATGTCACCGTGTGTATACTAGTAGATCTCAGACTGCACTTTTAAACCCCATGCACTGCCATTCACGTTGAAACAGGGTATAGAAACACTATAGGACACGTGAAAGTTGCTAGGTTTAGGTTATTCATCCTTATAAAGAGAACGTCTGCATTTATTTGGTTAAAAATAGCTGAGTGCGCGCAAGAGAGAGGAGCCAGGAGCCGTGGAGACCAATGTTATTGCACCTGGAAGAATAGTTTCTTACAAGTGCTGCCTTCTTAGCTCAAATATTAGCATGAAGAAAGATTTTGACACAGACGCTCTTTATAACTAATGTCACACATTTTCAGCTACCTTCTGAAACGTTTACTGAATATGGACAAAATGTAAACAAACACCATATCTCATAGATAAAGCTATTTTGGGAAAAAATGGGTGGGGTTTATGTAAACTGTGTGGCTAATGTTAACAAAGGACAATAACATGTAGTAACACCAGTATAGTCTTTTAAGGGTGCTTTCAAAACTAGTTGAAATTGTGTAAACTGACTGAGGTTGCAGAATGTTGAAGACTGGCACACTGCAATTTGTTGCTCGTCTCATCTCTTGTCGTGAACCTTTGGTGTAAACTGGCCTTTACAGTTTGCTGACTCAATACTGATGGTTTACAGTCCTTACCCAGACCATGTGGTAGACAGTGTAGACGTCACCCTCGCAGGCGTACACCCGGATTGCCCTCAACGTGAAACCAAACTTCTTTCCTGAGCTGTGGATGATGACAGGCTGCCGCGGGTTGCCAGTACAGAGAGAGGAGTCTCGGCTCGGAGAGGAGTCTCTTGATGAGGGGTCTGACGAGAGGGAGTAAGGAGACAGGGGGCTGGCCAGCGGAGACACCCCGAAGATATCTGGAAGAATAAGAGATAATCACCACCTGAGCAGACTCCTTTATTAAATCAATCAGATTCGATCGGCCCTGCAGACAGCAGTGAGGTGCTGCTGTAAAGCTCATAGCTTGGTTCATCCTGCTCCTGCTGTGGGTGAAACTAATAGGATATTCTCTCTCCCAGCAGTGAAGACCTCTTGCTCCTGCCCTGCCTGCTAGCTTTCCTTGTTAGCAGCATGCACTGTGCTACTTGCCTGCAGCCACTCTGTAAAATGGAACTCACAGCAGGTGTCATGCTGGGCCAATTTCAAACAGATCTATAGAGTACTTTCATCTCTTTCACATTATTTGTTCAAAGTCTGTTGCTCTTATTGTAACTCTTGACACGTTACTGCTCTGACATTCTTCAACTTTTCACAAAAGGGGCTGACATCATATTTTTGAGCGTGCATATTTTTGCACATGTTCTTCAACTCACCTCCAGGGATCATGAGGGACAGAGCACCAGTTGAAACTGACTTTGGGACTTTTGTGACAGCTCCGGGCTTCTCTGCAGCACTCTCTGGGCGCAAAGAGTTGGATGAAGCTGCCTGGTCTGCAGAAGTTTGACTGGTGCTGTCGGGGCTCTCCACCCCCTCACCTCTGGGTGTCAGCTGGTCCAGATGCTCTGAGAAACTTCCTGTTTATTGCCGAAGATAAGCGTGGAGTAAGCACAAATATACTGAACAAATGCATTTGTATTGTTATTAATATAGTTGCTGCAGAAGCCTCCTGATTTATGAATTGAGAAACATCTGAATTAGGCTTTTTAACTGTATACATAAGAGATCAGGGTTTTGGGGAATATTTCTATTTACTTTTTACCAAGAGACAGATTAGATTAGATGATTGATACCACTTCCATGTCTGTCTGTTACATGTGCAGCTACAGCTGGTCGCCGGTTAGCATAGCTTAGCATGGCATTGAGACTGGAAACGGCTAACAGCTGAAAGTCTTATGCTGGGCTTACACCAAATGATTTTCATAGTCCCAGACTAAAAAATGACAGTCTTTGGTAGATCTTTAGGTGTCTTGCTGGAGACTTGGCATGCTCCTGTCATCTCGATCGTTAAATTTAAGGTGGTAATCTGCAGTCTGCGACCGCGTTTCATACCAGTCTTTCCCTAGTCTTG
>JAQLOL010000011.1:23156349-23168538 GCA_029783665.1 Naso thynnoides
AATTACCCATTTAATGTCCTACTATCAGAATATAGTGACAGTTCCAGCAAATATGACTGAATAATTGTTAATAATTTTTACCTACTGCAGCTTTAAACTCATGACACATGATAGCAAAAAACAAACAATGACAACAAAAAACCCCGGTCATTTACACATTTTGACCAGCTTTCTTTTGCTGCTTGCTTGAACTTGGCCTGGTTGAGGTACAGTTCCTTTCATGGGCCTACAGAGTGCTTAAGTCCTACCCTTCTACCTTCGGCCCATGAGACCTTATTTCAGAAAAATATAAACAGTAGTCAATGGAAAGAGACAAATTATGTTTTGGTCCCATTTAAATTATACTGCCGATCTCAAACATGATGTTTGTCAGTTTAAAAGATAAGTCTGAGTTTATCACACTACTGCTGAAGTATGAGACTTCAAAATTTTTCAAGAAAAACTACACACCCCATCGTCGTGTAAGTGACATCTCTCCGATCTCTTATGCTGGGCTTACACCAAACGATTTAACAGTCCCAGACTAAAAAATGACAGTCTTTGGTAAATCTTTAGGAGTCTTGCTGGAGTCTCAGCGTGCTCCCGTCATCTCGATCGTTAAATTTAAGGTGGTAATCTGCAGTCTGCAACTGCGTTTCATAGCAGTCTTTCCCTAGTCTTGGGCTTGTCACTGCAACTTGCGATAATATCAAACACGTTTGATATTATCGCAAGTCGCAGTGATGTTACACGATCAACAACCAATAGATTAGCACTGGCAAAAGCAGAAACGGGAGACCAGACAGTCAATAACAAATATGGACGTAAAAGAACGAGCAACAATTGCTTGTTCGCTACCGCGACTTGCCAAACGAGCGACGTCAAGTCAAGTCAAGACGGCAAGTCCTTGAACGAGCGACGGCAAGTCACTTACACTACCGTTGCACAGACAAGAGCAGCTGTAGCTAAAAGCTACTTCTCCTCCATTTTTGTAAAATTTCTACTGTGCATGATGGGAAAAAATTGCATGGTGGGGAAAAAAACCCTAAAATAATTTAGTTGTAGTCTTGTAAATAGTGACCCTACAAGATTCACAGTCTTTGTAAAATTTTTAGTCTGAGACTAGTCTGGGACTAAAAACGCTAAACACTAGTATTTAGATTTGAGCTGATAGTCTTTTAGAGTCTTTTCTAAATCTTTTCAACGTCTTCTGGTGTGTGGGTAGCACTAGGTAACACCTTTAAAGTTTGCATGGCTGTGACTCAGTGATTGTCGCTCGAAGATTTGAAAATCTAACTCTAATTTGTTTACATGACTTATTATGAACTGCAGTTCATTAATAAAAACCAAGCACATGTATTTTATGGTTGTATGCTACAGTTTTAATTTGGTACCAGAGAGCGTGGCTCCGCTGTGGGTGCTGCCTGGAGTGGTGGCGTCAGGCTCATCCTGTGGCAGCTCTCCGATGGAGAAGGAGGTCTTGCTGGGGTTGCCGAGGCCTGAGGTCTCATCTCCTTCACTCTCTGCTGAGATGGCAAACTTTGGTAATAGGTTGGGCCGAGGACCTTGATTCACACTGTCCGTATCTGTCGAGTGGGACAGTGACGGTCTGGTTGGAGGAGAGAACAGATTCTCATGAGATCAAGAGATTCCCTGTAAGAATCAAGTGTTGCTAAAAATATGCAGGGTGATTGATAAGTTCATGGCCTAAGGTAGAAGGAGATGAGTTATACAGTTCTTATTACATGCATGTACAGTTCAACTCTGTGAGTGATTAGGCAGAAAGTTCAAGGTTATTAACTTTTGTGACGTTTCTATTTCAGGTAATTGAAAATTGTAAATCAGCACTATCCGAGAAAATGGACAAAATGTACAGTCATCCGCTACCTCTGTCTCCAAAGTTTTAGTATAAAAAAGATCAAATTTTTGTTACTATTTCTTTCTGTTAAACGTCTTTTCTTTTTGTGTGTTATACCCGAATTGATGCACAGGCAAAAAATGATGCACTTCACTGCAAATTTAATCTGAGCTACATTCTGTACTGTGTTTGTGTATCAGAGGCAGACATACAATTCAGCAAAATCTGGAGTCCAGCTGAGAGAGTCAACAGTCAGTGGGCTCTCACTCTTCTTCCCCTCCGTTTCACCCTTCTCCTCCAGGTGCCCACGGGACAAATCCAGGCTGCTGTAAACCTGAACACCACACAGAAACAAAAGGTGCATACAGGCTGTAAATGCAAAGATGCAAATGTTTAGAAAACACACACTGTACCGTTCAGAATAAGCTGCAAAGACTGAGGAATAAATGCATCCTTTGCTGTTCAGCTGTACAGATAAAGGCTGAAACTGAAGCCAAAACAGGAAGCACCAAGAACTGCAGTTTCTCTTATGGCCACTTGAGGCTATAAAAGTGAGTTGATTTTCATAGATCCCAACGTTAAAATGGCCAAATCTATGGCACAAATAACCTACCCACCACAAAACTATTTTTCGGTCTCATTAATGACAACTGTGCAGAGCTAAAACTCCACTTAACTTGTTAATTTAAATAATACGAAAACTTTAAGTTATGTGTAATTAAGGGCGTGAATTTTTTAATTGACATCAGCTGCTAGCTGTCTGCAACATGTCACAGTCACTGACATCAATGCATATCCTCCTCAGCTCCGCCCTCTCTGCCCAAATATGGTCACTTCAGCCTCCAAATCACCTAGATGGCAACCACCATAATGCCAAACTCGAGGCTTGAAAAGGCACTCCACAAACTAGTGGGTGATTCTTCTTAAAACTTTTCATGCTGCAGTTAGTAAAGTCATAGAAAATTGCAATTAAGAGGTGAGTACAAAACTGTGCTGTGTGTTTATGCAGAGTTTATTATGTCTCACAGGCATGAAGTTTTCAGTTCAGCTGAGGAAAAGGTTGAGTGTAGCTCAACACTTCCTCTGAGACGCCCTGCTGCTTTCTGAGACGCTGTAATGCTTTGTTTTGAAGTGAGAGGGGAGCATACTGCAATGCAGCACGACAATGACTCCCAGCTTGTATGACTGTATTGTGTCTCGTGTTCCACATTACATAAAAATGAAAGAGAAAAAAAAAGGATCTGATTTGCAAGCGGAAAATATATGCAAAGCTGAAATCTACGTTTAGGACTGTAGGGTTAGAGGGGGAACAAATTTACATATGAAACACTGCTGCTCATGTTTTCTTTCCCATGAGAAAATGAGCAGGACAGATGAGGCCATCAACTCATTTACATCAGTAACATCTTTAGTGCTACTGATGATGCATATGTGTTAGTGTCAGACTTTTTTTATGAGGAGGATTGAGGACGCACCTTCGAGAATCTGTGAGAACAGGAGGAGAACTGCCGCAGCTCCACGTTGAAGTCTTCATCATTCGTATCCTCTTCCTCCGTCTCCAGGTGATGGTATCTCTCAGACCGAGCTGGGAGAGATGAAAGGCTCAAATTTTACATGATTTCATTTATTACAGGTTATATTCTAAATACTACAAGAAGATATCAGTAGAGGAAAATGGGTGGTTATATGACAGTCATATTGGTTTATGTTATGTTTATGTTATTTTAACTCTGTATCTAGGAAATCATCTTTTCTGTGTAAATTTTTCATGCATAGGGTTTAAAACTATAATACCCGTGAGCCACTGCTGCCATTGTCATGAAGCACTGGCTAATTTAAAATACTTTGTGCAGGGAAAAAACACAGCGCCAAAGTTGCTGAACTCAGCAAGAAATTAAAAGTAAATTGATTTAAGCTGCAGATTGCTTCCAGTTTTCTTAACACAGTCATTATCTGGCCGTAATGCATCATGGGAATTGTAGTTAATTCTATTTTAAAGCTTCTATGTGTACAGGTTCACACCTGCAAAGATTTATTCCAAGATTGGTTAATATATTGGACTGATGATTGAACTTTAATTTTTCTGCAAGCCCTGCTGCAAAAAATTCTTTGTATAAAACTGTTCATGGGAAAGATTTATGGTGCTTTGTGCAGAAAACAGCCACTCACAATTTGAAACTCTGTACTGTTGACGCTAAAGCAAGCTTCCACACAAGAAAATCACAAGGCCAGATCTCAAGCCAGATCTGTGGATGCCTTTAAACATATAAAAGATGATAAAAAACTTCAACTGAAAAGAAACATCAGTGAAAGATAGCTTCATGACTCACTGTCGAAGTAACTGGTGTCATCTTCAGACTCCAGCTGAGGAATAAACTCGGCTTTCTGTCTCAGCAGGCTGTTACAGTCCAGGTTGTGGAAAAACTGATGCTGCTTTACTTCAGCAGCTCCACCTGCAGATGGAATAAATGCAAACATATAACTAGTCTGAATAGAATTTCCGGACAAAGGTGAAGAAAACGTGAACACAAAACACTGAGCATTGGCGGTGACTGGTTCAGTTAGACACATGAGGTGAAGAATCGCTTACGCTATGTTTTCCTTTTCCCTAGTGGCTGCAGCCCAACCTGATATCATGACAATAAATTATGCAGTACAATTTCCTGCCTGTGACCTTTCGGGGGAATAGCGGGAGTCTTTGTGAATGGCAGCCCGGCGAGGGGAGAGCGAGATGAACGACGAGGTCCAGCTGTCCCTGAACCACATTCATGCACCCCTTTGATTAAAGGCCGTTGTCCCAGGTCATGGTCACTTTCATAGACCACGCTGCCTGATCATGCACTGAACCAGATTCATGGATGGCCAAGAAAATAATTGCAATTGATCAGAGGAAAAGATGAGGAGGCTGCAGGATAAACTGCCCTGCTGCTGGACGACCTCAATTTCTTCCTTGGAATAATGAGCGGTGCTGAGGTGGCACTAACGGTCACAAGTATTTATGGGAACCGGCTGTGCTCATCTTGTCCTGACCGAGTTTCTGGTTGTGTCACACATTCTTTTGCTTCGTGTTTGTACCTGCGCCCATCCTCTCCAGTGGATTCTGCCTGAGCAGCAAGGTGATGAGCTCCTGAGCGTCGGGAGGTGGAGCGTCCTCTCCTTCAGGCCAGTTGATCTCGTCTGTAAATACAACATGAATCAGTCTGAATAAAAAACATAACTCCACATACAAGCACCATACAAAGCCCAGCTGAGTTTACATCAGTTAATTTTCAAATTGGGGTTGAAAAAAAATCTGGTTCGGTTACTTAACATGGTTAGAAGCTTTTTTTGTTTTTTTCCCGATCATCATCATAACATATAGATAAAAAGACAAACCAGACACATTTCATGAGGTGAGTGGGTGTCTTTAATGACCCAAACTGCATTAAAATGCAAACTTAATTGCAGAAAAATAGAGAAGAAATCCCTGTTAATTCAAAGCTCATAACTAGGTGTTTGTATTTAGTGATCTAGTCAGAATCCTAACATGTTATATTAACTTGTGTTGCAGATAAACAGCAGGAGTTTCACAGCTCCTTGTTCTTGTTTTAAAATGCTACAAGCAGCTGCACTTTTAACCCAGGCTGTCTGTTAATGCTTTAGGACAGACACAGGTCATTTTCACTGCCTACAGATGGGAACTCTGTGCAGTTTTAGTTGGGATTATCACTGCTGCGCCATTTTTCACTCGAATTTGTCATGTTAAGCTGGGGCTACACTACATGACTGTCACAATCCAAAAAGATACTGAAAACACTGGGAGTATACACTAACAGACTGACCTTAGCAGATTTTTTTAGGCGGCTAGAAAACTGTGGATCATAGCATTTCATTTTGGTTTTTATTGGATTTTAGCAAGTAGCTGATTTCTAAATGCTGTAACTGTCTATATATAGGCTGCATTGACTCTGTGGAAATTTGTTTTCCACCCATATGAAGAGCAATCAAATTATCATTACAAGCATATGTATGTTTTGTTTTAACTCTACTGTTATATTGAACATTTTAGATTCATCCAGAGGATTATTCTCACCTAACTGTGACCCACTAATGTTGAAAATAGCTTCACCAGCAAAGTCAGACAAAGCTAAGTTGGTTCTCAGGTGTAAGCATAATTTGAGCGAGGCAATTTACATGTGCTCCAGCTTTTAGGGAAAATCCTCATGGATAAGTGATGAAAAGGGGGGCAAAGCCTGTCTGCGCCATGCTGATTGTCTGCTCTGTGCACAGTTTGTCCCCCATTTTAATCAAATTTGGGGGGGGGATCTATGAATATGTATGTGCGGCCCGAGGCCATGGTGGCATGCATTCAGCATGTTCAGGCCCCTTTAATTAACAGTCACTCTCAGAGGCTCGGTACAGTTTGATTGAGAGCAAACAGAATCAGTCATGCCATGCCATTCATTTCCACACCACAGAGAGAGGCTGTTATCCAACATTAGCAAATAACACAATTCATCTGCACCACACCGTTGACAAGATAAAAGCACTTGTTTTTCCAGATTAAGATTTTTTTGTGTCCTGCTGTCGCCGCGAGACTACAAGAGAACAAAATAACATCATCACAATATTAAAACTTCACTTGTGGTTTAAAGTCAAGCAGAATCTGCTTACTGCCATCTGTTTTGCTGCTGGTCCTCAGGGAAATCTCAGACTTCAATAAATCCTGAAATATGCACGTAAACCAATTCCATGTGGTCACTATTAGAATGTTTTATTTATATCTGAGTGAGGTTTGGGAATTTCTGCTAATGTGTACAACAGACTCCAAACGTCAGATGCTGGGAGACATTTCTGGAAACACCTCAAGCAGCAGAAAATGCTTGTAGTTAAATGAAGAAAAAAAAATCAAATACAAAATGTATTTTGTTTTTATCTTTAGAGATGTATTTCACTGCTGAAAAGATGGTCCTTTAATGAAAACTTGTCTTTTTATGCTGTAAAAAGACACAAATATGTAAAATTGATGCTGCATGACAAGAGAAAACTTGAACTTTTTTACCTTTTGTACAAAAGGTAGAAAATCGGGCTTTAGTGCGCCATGCTTTAAAGCCAATTTTGAAATAGTGGCCAAACTGTGTAATTGCAGCACATGTGACGCGCACAGGCCCTAGAAGACTTATCCCCACATTACAAATAAAGCAGCTTGAAAACTCTGGATGCAATTTGCAAGAAAAAAGTAAAGAAGAGGCATCCAAACATTTTAATTTTCATTTATGGAAAGCACACAACAGCTGTGTTAGATCTGAGATGACAGTACTCTGTCAAAATCAAAGCACTATTCCAGTAAGTTCATAGTGTACACAGTGTACTACATTGAAGTGTACTGACAGAAGTATCTAAATTGAGACACAATGCTTATGTACATGGAGACTGAAATAATAAAGAGTGGAACTGAAAGTACATTAAAGGGCATCTCCAGTCATAATCAATGTTTGCCTCATAAATCAAAGTCACCTATGATCAGTTCATTTCATACCATCCACACCCAACTGTAGCGTGTGGACGTTTAAATTTAGTTTTGTTCAAGAATACAGTGCTGAGTAAAAGTGCACGTATGAGCACCGGACATATTTTTTAAAATCATTCTGTGGTTGCATGTTTCCTCATTTTGACCGCTGCTTCAATTTTAAAATTCGTTTTAAAAAGATAATTTAACCGAATTCAAACTTACCAGCATCCGCGTTGTTCATATCTGGGTAGTCGTCGCAAGATAATTGACGTCACGCCTCAGCGCACGCTGAGGCACACTGAGGCGACTACCCGGATATGAATAACACGGATGCCGGAAATCCACTTTTCCAGGTGCAAACTTCCACAGGAAGAATCAGTGACATGTCCAATAGCTAATCAGTGAACTGCAGAAGGATATTTTCCTTATAAAGGCTGAAGGCTGGAGTGAGCTAAAGCAAGTCAGCAATAGGATGACATGGTTGTACAATGAGATGCAATGTGTAATCCCCCTACGAAACTGAAAAAAACAAAAATTATTAGAATGTTTTAGTGATTAAAATTTTCATATTCTTGAAGTTTGAGTTCGACATATCAAGCTGCATCATAGTAAATAAATCCCATGATGCAATGCTCCTTTACAACGTCATCAAACTGTCTTTTGTTCATTGTTTTGATTGTTTTGATAGAAAGAAATTATTTATTGTGAATATAAGTAACAACACCAGAAAAATAAGTTAATTTATTTATTAAACATGTTGTTTCTTGTGTTAGAAATCACTGTTGATTCATCACTATTGGAGCATTTAACCACAATCTCTCCCTCACTTTAAAATATTGAAAAACAATAATAATTCTTTCAACATTGCTTTAGCTTATGTGGGCAGATATGGTATTTCAAGAGCACATATTGTTGGGAAAATAAATAAATGCAATGTCAACAAACATTTTCCAGATAAGAATTTTCTATAACTTTTTCTAAACATAAGTATGTGAAGGCAATTTTTGGAGACATGTTTGGATCTCAACTGAGATGTCAGAACAGAGATAGAAGCCAGGAAATGTGAGCCCACAGATGGACGCCGACGAGGTGGCTCATGCTGCTGGAGTTGGTTAGAAATGTCTCACGATATTTGTGATTGTTTATTTCACTGTGGACTCAAATCTAGTGCTAACGGACCAGTCTTTCCCATGATGAAACACCTCAAAGTTTTTTCACTTCTGCCTTTTAAGTCCACACACTCACAAATCTGTTTATGGTGAGGGTCTTACAGCTCCCTTCGGACCTTGTTGCTGGTGTGCTGCAGATTTATTCGTCTGTACAAAAAGGGAGGGCAGAGCTGGGAGATAATCAGAGATGGGACAAAGCATCCAGTGAATACTGGAGCTGTGACTCCACAGCAACATGTCAACACATTGCATTGCAAACCCCCTACGCTGGATTTAATACAAATGAGATTGAAGATTGTACCAAAGTCAAAAAAGCCCCTCATTATGTGGCTCTGTGTTTAAGTGGTACTCCAATCCAGCGATGGCAACATTTCTGACATTTCTTCCTGTCCGACAGATAAAAATCTATCTTTCTGCTGCTAAATAAGGGATTCTTTGGCAAAGTTATGCTAATTATTCACCCAAGACAAAGGAGTACAGAGCTACAATGATGAATAGCTTTGTTGGAGCAGGTGGGCTTGCTCTTTTCAAGATAACCCTTTGTATGTAGAGGAGAATGTGTTATCCATTCAAATAACCTTATCTAGATACGCAGGAGGTGTTCTCAGCCCTGCACTGTTGTAATGAGGAGACAGAGAAAGATGAAATAATAAAATGAGACATGCAGTCCCTCATTACCATATAGATAACCCTTACAGTACAAGTGAGTTTGCGATCAATACATGTGCGAGTTTACTCCCGCTTGTGATTAAGTGAGAAAATGCGGAGAGAATTGTTTTGCTTGTTTAGGGGGAAACAGGAAAGTGTAAGACGACAGAGAGAGACAGAATGATCAGGAATATTAAGGCAAAAGTTCCAGTAGTTTTTAACAGACAGAAGCTCGCTGTGTGTTTTGCGCTGCTCCAACATGACTGTCCGCCAAGACATTCGTCTATATTGAGAAGCACTTTCAAAGGGGCGATTGGATAACCTTTCCAGTGCACACCTTTGGGCTAAATTGTAGTGCATGTTTATAGGAGCAGATCTGCTGCTCAGACCAGGACCCATAAAACACGTAATCCTTTATTCTGACACATCTGGTTGCAGAGAGCTTGTCAAACGTTTCTCCAATCCATAAAATATGCTCAGAGGGGTTTTACGCTGCAGTCAGCATGGATGTATGACTGCTATTTACAGTATGATGACCTCCTGAAAACACAGTCACACTGCAACAGCACAAAAAGCTGAAATTTTCTCATCCAGCAGCCTTTGATGTGGATGCTTATTTTCCTTTTGTCAGTTTTCTCCCCAAAATGGTTCTTTATGTTGAGCATTAGTGGAGAAAAATTCAACATGAAGAGCTTGTGTTATCCCAATATGTAACAATGTCAGATATTCACATTATTATTGCGATGCTGCCTTTGTTCAAATAGCACATGTACTAATAATTCACTGGAAAGGTCATGTGCTCCTTTTTATTCGACATCCTTTCCAAACATATTCCAATTATCTGTGATGGAAGACACCTCATGCCAAGCGGAAAGGCTTTGTTGCTTTATTGAGACCAATCCTGAGATTAATTTGACTTCCACCTTTCTTTGTCTCAGGTGAAGGCACAGTCGGCAATCGCATAGTTTCAGAGGGGAAGATATCATAGGAACACATTATAATCAGGAGCCCATTCTTTTTGTTTTTGTTTTTTTAACGGGCAGTTTAAACGGCACAAGTTTTCACATCAAACAACACACTTTTTTTGCGTTTCAGCCTTTCTCTAACATGACAGCACCGTGCTGGCACCCCTGAAATGACAAATGTTTGAAACCAGGTTCCAGAGTTGAAACTTTAGAAACTGCAGCCTTCTTTCTAGCTGTCTAAGCTGCCAGACCGCAAAGCCTATACAATAGTGACTACGCTAATGCTAATGCTAATGCTAATGCTAGCACAAGTCAATGCGTTCCACAACAGCCACTACCACACTCTGAATGTGACAACAGTCTATTGAGGCAAATTCAAGTATTCATAGAATAATTCCAGAAGTCAAACTATGGCTGAATTTCTTTAATTTGTGGCAGCTTAGGCCTTAGCAGCAACAGAAAGCAAACAACTTCGGCAGCTCTGATAGTATGTCATTACAAGACTAGACCTAACAGGGACAGGACAGGGACAGGACAAACTCATTGTGGTTCTGTAATTACTCCCTGGAGTCCTCATGGAAGATGCATTTTACACATGTGCGGCAGATCGGACTCCTCAGGACAGGCGATAAGTGAGTGTACTAATCATGTGATAATTTTATGCATATCTGCAACGAATTGGAGGAAAGCGGATGTCTTCACAGAGCCTAGGTGACATCGATGATCAAATTTACATCACATGGATGCGTAATACTAATTATATTTTCACCTAAAAGAATTGCTAAACCCAGAGATTAATTTAGCACTGCTGAAACACAAGCCTCACAAACTGCACCAGAGAAAACAGATGAAAGTCTCTTGAAACGAAGGAGTTTCGGAACACAGAGACTTTCTGAGCGAGGTTATTTATTCACCCAATTCACCATGTTGATTAGTAAACAATGGGATGCAGCTCAATTTACTTCTAATTAGGGTTCTAATGTGTGTTATTAAATACATCGCCATGTCCCAATTAGAAAACACTGGGGCCATACATCATTTTAATTGATATCCAGCTCGAGCCACATGGGCTCACCATCTTCCATCAGTGCTCCCAAAGTGATCTTTGCTTGTAGAGAGGAGACATGAGTGTGGAGTCTTTTTATTGGAGCCCGCTCATTGACTTTAACTCGTGTGTGTGTGTGTGTGTGTGTGTGTATGTCTATGTGTATATCAGGATTTGTGCATTTTTGAGCTATGGGACATTTGAGAAAAGCATTGTGACTTCTCATTATAAAGCACACATTTCCCATGATACCAGTGCTTTCTGTTTATTGAATGGTAATGTGTTTGCGGATGCAAATGCAATCCACTGTATGCAACCGGTTCAGGCAATCACACTTAATAAGCCACAGTTGAGTGCAGCCAGACAATATTGATTTTATTTTTGATTCAGGTTTGATCAGTGAAGCTAAATTAAAATATATTTCTGAAACAGAAAATATTTTCAGTGAATTTGATGTATTTGACAAGATGTTCAGAATTCTGCAATAAACAATGGAAAGTTGCACATGAAGTAAGATAATAAAGCAGCTATAATCAGTATTTTTGTAGTAATAGATAATACAATATCTTTTCTGAGATGTGGCCTAGCTCCAAGACAGCAACTGGTCTTAACACGTCAGAGCACAGAGCTCATTTATGATAATTCCACGCCGGGTGGGAGTCTCCGTAACTCATTTTATTGTTATCATCAAATGTAGAGTTAGTGATGGATCCATGTGCCACAAGAGGGAAGGAGATGTAGCAGTAGATATGGTTAGCAACTAGCTTAATCCTAAGAATAAATTAACTCTCTTCTGAATTCCACTGTTTCTATGCACATATTTTTTTGGTTGTGCACTAGAAAGAGGAGTGGGAATTTTTTTTTTTTTTTTAAGATTTCTTTATTGGCATAATGCAAGGTACATTGGCCATTTTCTACACAGAGTAAAAGACAAAATGACGAAGAAGAAAAGAAAAAGAAAAGAGAAGAAAAGATTTTTTAAGTGGGGGGGGGGGGGGGGGTCAATAAAAAAAAAAAACAAAAACACACGGCCC
>JAQLOL010000011.1:23168638-23188665 GCA_029783665.1 Naso thynnoides
CTCATTTTGACCGCTGCTTCAATTTTAAAATTCGTTTTAAAAAGATAATTTAACCAAATTCAAACTTACCGGCATCCACGTTGTTCATATCCAGGTAGTCGCCTCAGCGTGCCTCAGCATACATCCATGGCGTGCAGAGGCACGCTGAGGCGTGACGTCAATTATCTTGTGATGACTACCCATCAAAGGCTAAACCATAGTATTACTGAGACTCAAACATCAGCCTTCATGAGGCAAAAAATATCACGGAAAGGATGTCACAAAGTCTTAACAAAAGACAAACAAAATCTTAAAAAGAATTTCCCCTCGGTGATAATAAAGTAAATAATAATAAAGTTTACCAAACCTAACCTAACCTAACCTAACAACCATCATTTGAGAAAAAACAAAGGCAAAACTGACCGCTGATGACCTGTCCAAACAGCTCCTCTGGTGTGTCTCCAAAAAAAGGAACACAGCCCACAAGGAACTCATAGAGGATGATGCCCATAGCCCACCAGTCCACTGGCTTCCCATAGCCCTGTCTCAGGATCACCTCTGGAGCGATATACTCTGGGGTTCCACATACCTGCACACAAGAAAATATTCTAAATATGATGCGGCACATGAAAAACTGCATTGTGGAAACGGTCTCTCGCTTGAGTTGAAAAGATTTACCTGCTTATCGGAGAACTCGCGGGCATCTTTCTCTATATGTCCCTCATACAAGTTGGTGGTCATGTTCATCAGCCCAACTTTGGACAACCCAAAATCTGTCAGCTTAATGTGTCCCATCGATGTCACCAGCAAACTGTGAGACGGAGAGACAATTAGAAAAAATTACAGTAACACAGTGGTACAGAGAACTTTAACTTGCAACAAAAAGAATGATAATAAATTGCAGCCATTTAAACTAACAGTATGTTCTTTCTGCTGCTTTTGGTCGCAATCAAAACAATGAAAACAAAAGAAGTAGTTGAACACGATGAGCTACCATTGTTAATATATAAATGCAAATTATCGCTGCTTTAGAATTTGCGAGCTCTCACTTGTCTGGTTTGAGGTCTCTGTGGACGATGCCATAGTTGTGGAGATACTCAAGAGCTAGTACTGTCTCTGCAAAGTACATCCTGGCCATATCGACTGGCAGAGGACCCATGTTCTTCAACAGGGTTGCACAGTATCCCACTGTAAAGATCAATAATTTGATGTTACAGAATTCAAGAAGCATTGTTTAAGCTGCTGTAATATGTTCTAAAAATGCTAGTTGCTGACCTTCAACATATTCCATGACCATGCACAGGTGCCGCCTTGTCTCAAAGGAGCAGTACATGGACACCACGAAAGGGTTCTCGGCAAAGGTGAGGATGTCTCTCTCCACAAAGGCCTGTTGTATCTGATTCCTCAAAATCAGGTTCTGCTTGTTGATCTTTTTCATAGCAAACCGCTGCTTTGTTTCTTTGTGCCGAACCAGATAAACAGCCCTGTGGAATAAACCATTTACCAGTCAACTCGAGAAAGAACAGCTCCTGTGAAATTTGGGGTTGATCACTGCTTTAATGTTTAGTTGAAACAGAAACAAAAAGTCTCCTTATTAAAGCTGCAACAAACCATCTATCATCAGAGAATAATCTTCAATATAATAAGATGTCCTTACCCATAAGCACCATTGCTGATGAGTTTTGTCATCTCAAAGTCTAGTTCACAGGGTTTACGTCGCGACCGCAAGGCTGTGCTGAGGCTCTGAGACTGAGGACAAGAAGAGAGACAAGTACTACGGCTGTGCAGAAGTAGTAGTAAGAAGTAGTTTAAGCTTCAAACTTTTGTCCATAGAGCTGACATTTGGTTTCTAAATCAATAATCAAATGCTAGTGGTCTGCAGTAGAGACCAAAGGAAGACCAGAGCTTCTAAATACTCAGAGTTACACTAGATTCTGCTCTGATCTGGAGCAGTTTCCGGTCTGGAGGAGAGTTTAAAGTATTTCTTTTTAACTTTTGGGTAAAAAAGTCAATTTATCCCTCTTCATTGACTGCTTACTAGAGAGGAAATGTACTTTACTTCATAAATATACAGACACCGGAGAGAAAATACAAATAGATGGGGAGGAAATAACTGAAAGAATTGGAGTCTGAATGTGTGCTGAGTTCAGTCAGAGGCTGAACTGAAAACAAACACACATCACACACCCTCCCTGCCAGTTGTTGACTGCTAAATTACGGCTAATTTGCAGTGTCCTGGCAGTTTTGACCCTGAGATGTAACAATGTCATAAATATGAAGTCAGAGATTCAAGACTTTATTTGATAAAAAAACTTCAATAGAAGCTTTAAATGTGAAAATATAAAAACACTATAACAAATAATAAAAATTAAGAGTTCTTACAGAGTCATCTGTTTCTGGGGTTTCTGCAATCCCGCTGTCACAACTGGTCAGCTGAGCAATTTCTATAAAGAAAAAGAAAGAAAAAAGATAAAAGTAGCAAATATGTATCAGTTTAAATGTGCAAATAAATAGCTGTTAGTGCATTTTGAGTCCAAAACTTTAAATGAAGCCTGTGAACACGTTGTGCAGTGCAGTTTTTCCAAACAAAGGTAACCTAAATGCTGAAAATCAGCAAACAACGAAAAAACAGCAGACTCTCGCCTTAATTCACCTATTAGGTTTAAGGTGCTGACTCCAAGATAATCTGAATTGAAAATAAATGGCGCGGAAATCAGATGTGGCGACACAAAAACATGTCTAACAGCCATTTTGAAAATCACTATTCCAGAACAAAGTGCTCATTATAAACCTCCTTGCATCTTTTAGCTTATTTTTTTCTTGTGTGTTTGTGTGCAGTCATGCCAAAGTCCATGTGTATAATGTCACAGAGGGGTGTTTGTCGTCCCTAGAGACCCTGTAAACACATTTCCACTGCTATTTAACATCTGTCCTTCCTTGTAGGTTTGCTGCGGGCACATACGGCGCTGGGCAAACGAAAAACAGGAGACACTCAGGGGAAATGAACGGAGAGATTGGCTGACGAGCCAGCCTGCGTGGATCTGTGTAAGGTCTGTGGGGAGGCCATTCCTTTCTAATTAGTCATAATGAATGTTGTTTGTTACTGAAACTGGAGAGACAGAGGGTCATTAGAAAGACAGTCTGTTCAGGACATTAGTCAAGAGTATCTTTGTCTTTTAGTTCCCTGCACAGCTTCATTTCTTTACAGCATGCATCACTAATTAATTACTAAAGAAGCATGAACAGTAATACTGAGCACTTTGGTGGAATTACACAAGATACTTGCAGAAATACATTTTATTTATTTCCTTAACAAACCCTTTAAGGGAAGAAGAAAGAGGGTAACTGATTTGCTGAATCTTCCCTCCTTTGTCTGGGCTAATAAAGCTTATCAGTTGAGCAGAGCTGTTGTTCAAAATGAAAGAGTAGGAGGAGGTTTTAAACTCCCAAATTTAGAATTGTACTACTATGCCTCACATACATGTTACATAGAGAGAAAAATTAACAATGCAGCTGGAGATCACTGAATAAACATTAAAAGCAAACAACTGAAACCTCACCATCCATTTACCTCTCTACTTGCAAAACATAAAATAAAAGTATCAAACTTTGTCATAAAGAGTAAATTAAAGTCACTGAATAGAATTAAAAACATATTAGTAGTTGAACTAAGTATCCCAGGAATACACAGATCTGTCCATCAATAAAACTTCAAATTATAGAGCTCAACTGGGACACATAAATGTTAAGGACAATGGAATTCACTCATTTATAGAGCCATAAAATATATTTAAATTAAGAACTAAAACTCACTAAAAGTGAAATAACTAAACTTTCCCCTAATGAGTGATTACATTTATACCTTCCAGCGGATCTCTTGTGAGTCCCAGCTGGCTGATGATGTAACGAGGGATGTCCGTTTTGATGCCCTGGCCCTCTTTAGCGTGTCCTTCAGCCGCCTCTAAAAGGTGGTAAAATTCCTCTGGGTCAAACTCCTGGAGACACAACAGGAAACACTCTTCAGTATGACAATGCACATTTTAATGGCATTTCACTTGTCCTTTTTTATCTGAACACCTAAATGCCTGATATGTGTCTCCATGTGCAGATGAAGGCTTGAAAAATCAACTGCTTAATTTACTTAATCAGCAATTAGAAATTGGCTTCTTCAGAAATACAAATACACATAGCACAACACAACATAAAAAAACACAACAAAACACAAAATATAAAACATTTAATTGTGCAAATGGGCAGATAGCAGCAAATATGTGATATAAATAATACTAGAAAACAAGTCTTATGAAGGTTGTTTCCTGTTGCCATTCTGTGGTCAATTCCTTCATGTCGAAGAGAATAAAATAAAATTGTATATATGCAGTTGTGTGTTTTGCCCTTTTGTGTACAGCACTGTAAATATAAGTTGTTTACAGTTTATCAAAGGATTAAAGGATGTCTATCGAATCAGAGGCAGCTCTGCTTAAGGTAGCAATGTGATTCTTCAGTGGCTAAATGCGTCACTAAGTTCAGCTTCTCCTTCGTTTCTGCATCTGTCCTATCCTATTAAATAACAGGAGATAAGAATTACATTCACAGCAATAACCACAAAGACGTATAGACAGGCTGTTTGGTGATATGAAACATACCAGGCATTCCAGCAGTCGAGCCGGCCGCGCAATGATTATGAGGATCTTCTTCACCAGCTCTCTGATGAAGTTTACCTCCTCGCTCTCCGATCGTTCTGTGGACTGCACAGCCACAGAACAGAAAAGAAGCAAGATCCCAGTTTACATGTTATCAAGTAACTTCTCAAAAGCAAAAAAACAAAAAACAAAAACAGCAACAATACATCACTTGTGTAAAGGTTTTCCCAGACCCCTAAAAAGACTCGTGTGACCATCTGTTGCACAGTAAACAAGACTAGGTGAAAACCTAGTATATGGCTGGAACACATCTGGATAAAGTGTTTAAATATGGTTAATGTGGGTCTGAGTAGTCGATGGTAAAGCATATGGATATTTTACACTGAAGTAGCAGATTAAATTACATTTGTAAGCTGTTTATGGGAAAAAAAAAAGGTTATGGATGCAGTTACAAGAGCAAAACTTTTTACTTATATCTATGGATGTGTGAATGGCTTTAATTCAGCACATCAGGGAAACCACCGGACAAAACAAGGAGTCACAGTTAAAATGACCTAAACAGCTCTGATTTAATACATGTAACTTTACGTTCTCCTAATAGTAGAACATAAAATTCATTTAGTGTGGATGAGAAACATCTGACATTTGTGACATTGGTGTGTTTCATATGAGTTTAAAAAATGTCAGATTTATAAGTGGAAAGCAGGCTCCACCCGTGTGTCTGTACGGCTGCTTCGTGCAGCTCCTGCTTGGGTCACAGCGTCTGTCACCAGCAGCAAGAAGCAGGAAGCACCACTGTAGGTCCTGCTGTCTACTCACAGTGATAATATGATGTGACTTCAAGTGAAAAAACGTTTGTCTCTGTGCACAATCATGTTGGGTCAGAATCTCAATCACAACACAATATAACAACATCTATGTGATTAACAGTTTGTGGAGACATTTTGGGATTTCACTTGTCTCGCTTAGTAAGACTGCTTCATTTCACTCCACAGTTGGGGAAATGCCATCCTGGCAACATACTGATAGTTCGCAGATTACTTTTGAAGTGCTGACAGTAATGGCTGACAAATCCTGAAATTTGGTTGCGTAACTCACTCAGCAACAAACACGTCTGTAGGGCTTGCTTGCTCTTGTGGTCCAGCCCAAAAAAGATTGAAACCAGTCTGCTTAACTGGTACAATGTGAACCAAAATTCAACATTTTATTATTAGTTTTATTGGTATATCGTGATTTTTCAAAATAAAATTGTTACAAAATTAAAAAACACTATTATTTGGCACGTGTGTTTCAAAAAAAGGAAGGATATGTTATTTCTGGATAGCTGGAAACAGTTGTAAGTTCAAAACTTTTTCTCTTTTTAAAAAAACAAAATATGTTTTCATTTAAATGGTTTGTAAAGTCTTCCAGAACTCTGGAAAAACCCTCAGAGCAGCAGCAAGTGTTTTTAATGACCTGGATTTTTCTAAATCTCTTTAAAGATTGGATAATTAGCGTTGTGGCTAAAATTTAAAATGGCACATCAGAAGTTCTACATGTAAGGATCTAAAAAGGTACATTATTAGCGCTGCTCACTCAACATTTTTGTGCAAGTTCTCAGGAAGCACCATGACATTTATTGGTGTTAAACATCTCTGTGATTTCTCACATGCTCACCTCCTGAACGAGCCTCTCCAGCTTGTCAGTGAGCTCACAGAAGTAGCTGGAGGTGATGAGTCCGAGCCGGCTCTTCTCCAGACAGTCGCGGGCCAGTTCAATTATCTGGTGGTGGGCAAAGCCAAGCACGCCATCTGCCAAAGGGAGGACACTCTCCGGAGAGTTGCTGCGGATAACGTCCTGAATCCGATCCTCCATCTGAGCTGTGGCCTGCATTGAGAAGGGAAGGTGTCTGCTTAGTAAAGCATAAAATAAATAATGGCGAGTAATGGTTTCAGGTAACTTATTGTGAGCTCTCACCTTGGGAAACCGCTCCTTGTAGACGTGATTCATCATAATAATCTCATGGTCATAGCATGATGGAGATCTTCCAGGGCTGCAAAATATTTGTACTAAAATCAGTGCCTGACTAGCCACCAGCAGTATGCACATTTTATCTGTAAAGGTGAACAAATACCTGAGACTGCGTGAACGCGGTCGCATGGTCGTTGCTCTGCGGCATTCCTCCCCGGAGATGCTCTCAGTGCAGAAGTGCTTGGAGAGGAAGTGCAGTTCATCAGGCGTGGGCTGGAAGGGCAGCTGGTGCAGCTTCTCCTGTGATGAACAGGATGACTGGAAATGAAACACATATATATTCAACATGAAAAGAAAAAAAAAAAGAGACGGCAAATTTTTTGTGTGGATAAATCAAAAAAACATGCTGACAGACAATCCTTTGTGAAGGCCGTTTCCTGCAAGCACCAGATTTAATGAAAGATTTAATTCAATTCAGTTCAATTCAACTTTATTACAGACACATCATTTCAGATAAAAGACACAACAAGAACACCAAGTAAGTTACATAAAAAATCACAATAAAATATCACAATTTTAAAAAAAAAATTTTATACTTTACATACTGGACATATTAGTGTCCCACAAAGACACAACTGTGCCAATGTCTCCATAACAAGGATTGTTAGCGAGTGGTGCTAAACTTTATGCTTAATAAAACCATCATAATTTCATTCTCAGAAGCAATTCAACGACAAATAAATTAGGGATGCACGATACTATCAGGACGTTATCGATGGTTGTTCTGTAGTTTGACTACAAGTGGGAAGTAAAACTGGTGCACAATATGCCCTAAACAAAGGCACTCTCACTTCATCGGTGCCGTACTAAACTTGCAGTATGCATGTTAGCTTGCGCATCCATCTTACGGCATTGCGTATAAATGTCATCATCATCTGTCATTTGTTCGGTGATAAAATGTCCAAGATATTTAACTTTATTTCTGACCTCAAGATTATTATCAGACAATTTGAAGTCAGGAAATTTTAGACATTTGTCCTCTTTGGTTCTACAAATTAAGACAACACTCCTGATGGCATTATATTTGATATCAGGATTTACGTCATACACAGAACATACATTAAGGAGCTGGAGACCAGCACTATTTGGACAAAAGACCACCAAATCATCTGTGTACATAATATGGTTTACTGGAGTATTGCCAGTCATAGAGCCAGTATCACAGGATTTCAGATGCTGCAACAGTAGATATTCTTGTATTTTTGAGAGTTGAATAAAAAGAAAAATCCTCATGGTCTTGTGCTTTACTTATTGCCAGGAAAGAGTTAGCTTAGCATAACAACTGGAAGCAAAGGGGAAAAAATGAGCCTCGCCATGTCCAAAGGTAAAACTTTATTTTAAAAAAACAAAAACAAAAACAAAAACAAAAAACTGTCCACGAGCATCTCATTCTTTTCAAAATTGAAAAAAAAACGTTTCAACAGAGCCAAGCAAGTAGTTTTTTCCCTACTTTTAGTCTTTATGCTAAACTAAGCTAACCTAACCAACTTCTGGCTGTCATTTGATACCTGTGCATGAAGCATGATAATACGGGTTCTTTTTATCTAACTCAAATTAAAAATGTTAAACCACCACTTCTTCAGAACTTATTTTAATTTTTTTGTAGAGAAGCAGGTGAACAGACTTTTTTTTTAAACTGTAGCAGTTACACTGTTCAACTCAACAATAGGTCTGACCATTAGCACAAACAAAAGCCAGCCACTGTTTCTAATATGACTTCATTCATGACTGATGTTTCAGAAGAACAAGCACATGTTTCCTGCAATAGATGGTGTGAATAGCAGGAAACATATTACGACCAAACAACACAAAACAAAACACAATGTCAATACAGCTGATTTGTAATCACTATGACACTTGGTTTTTCCTGTAAATGACTGTTCGTTTATATTCTGTTGGCCACTTAGAAACAATTCTGCTGATATTCAAATACATTATTGTTCAGTCAGAGTGAAAGTGATACAGAGTTGTAGATAGAGGAACTAAACACAATAACAGAGAGAGACACTGTGATTTTTTGTGTATTTTTTTCGGTGTACTTTCTTGACAAAGTCACGTTTACCTCAGAACAAAATAAAACTACAAACTGCAGTCAGACATGAGCTCATAAGCAGAGATATGAGAAAAACTAAATCCCACACCTATCAGTAATTTGGAACTTCTTTTTCTCATTTTTGTTTTAATTTTAGCTTTCATAATTTACTGTGTCTTGACAACCTAAAGCAAACAGAAGTTCAAAAAGAAGATTCATTTGTGCATTGCAATATATTTTTTCACAACTCAAAATCCTGTATCAGTCAGGCTCTATTGAGAACTTAATATTTTAAACATATAAGTAGAAGGTAGCTGGCTGTGTGTAACAGCGGGTTAACAGAGCCGTCCTTCAAAATTTTCACCTTAAAAGCTCTGAGTTGAAAGTTCTCAGCCCAGTGACACAGTCACCTATGTGAATCTCTGAAAATAAGATCAGCAATTAATCTGATATCTCAGAGCCAAATGAGGTACAAAAAAATTTGAGTGTTTGCTAACTTTTCTCTGGAAGACTTAAGTAACAAGCAACAGCATTTTTCTATCTTATTCTATTGATGCCGTATAAGTTTGGTACAATCACATCTTATTTACATGTGGAGCCAACAATTCATAGAAAAATCTTTCTTAAAATCCTACTTTCAAAAACTCTGTCATGTTGCTGTGTTTCGTTGTGTTGCGAGTGCAGGATTCTTACAGAGACGGTGGAGCTCGGCGTGTTGGTTCCATATCCAGAGGAGGGAAGGGAGGCCAACGACCAGCGGCGACCATCGGTCCTGTCACAGGACAGCAAACACAAACAGAGAAGCATCACATCAAATGCCGACGCAGAATCCGTTAAGGGAGAATGAATGAAATTTATATTTTCAGGTTGTCTTTGTTTTCAGACTAACTGTCGAAAAAATCTCAACATGAAATATACTTAATTTTCATGTTTGCATTGAAAACATGTAAATTAACTTCTCAAATTCATGATCACATGGTTATGGTTGAACGGTGACCTTTGGAGTTAAGAGAAAAATCAGAAACTGAAGGTAGAACTGAAACTAGATGCCAGAATGATGTAATGGTCAATTTCAGAGCTAAGACGAGACAAACTAATGAGGACAGGAATGAATAATATGGTGTAATGGGACACAAGGGGGGTTCAAGGGTAAACGGAAGCCTAACATGAAGTTACCTGTCTGCTCTGTGGCAATGACTGTGGATTATAATAAAAATACACAATTACATGATATCGTGTTGAGAAATGGTTCAAAATAAATACGCCATCGATGCTGTTTTCGAAAGCATAAATACACTCAAGAAGGTGAATACTGGTAGAGAAAATGTGTTTCTGACGAGGTTCCCTCCGGCCTTTACTGGACGATTTGTTCAGCTGCAAATCAAGTAAATATCTGTGGTTGTTTTTACCTTCGTGCAAAGGAGAAATGAGCAGAGGCACTGGGAGAGAAATTTCTAGGACTGTCTTGTGGGCTTGTTCCTGCAAGAAAAACAAGGAGAAACACAGATAAAGCAAACTGAATTGGAAACCAACCTGCAAGCAAAAACACTCTATTCAACTTTCACTTTCAACAAAGTGTGACAAGCTGCATTAAACCACTGACTGCTGCATTATCACTTATCAGCTCACAAAGATGTTTGACAGGCATCTTGTTGTCGTGTTGCTCTGTAAAAAAACATACATCATTTTAACTACCTTGAAATCTTCCTTATATAATATGAGCTGCATAGAAATTAACTTTCTTTTACTCCACTGACCGAGAAGCTTCAGCCAATCCAAGTTTGAGTGAAACAATTCAAAGTGTTTCAGAAAGTTTGATGAGAACAAACTCTTACTGCATTAGTGATCAATTTCTTTGTTTATTAAAGCTGAGGAAGGCAATATTTGGCACTCAAGCTAGCTGTAGCATGAGACTCCTAAAGGGGCAACTCCGCTGGCCCCTCCCCTCCCTGTTTTTGTTCTGACTCGTGTTTTGTTTTGTTTGTTGTCACTCTCTCTTTTAAGGCAAGTTTACACCAAAGATTCATGACAAGACTAAACGGTTGCAGGGAAAGTTGCAGCAGAGTACACTGGTCTGTCTCAGCTCGATTCAAGCCGGCTGACGGTGTCGTCTGCAGACACTGCTGTTGCTAGAGGCCAGTTTTAGAATGTAAGGCACGCCACTTGTTTCAACAGCCAATCAGCTCGTAGCAGCCTGGAGCAGCCTGAAATTACAGTGATTTGCCAAAAAGTGTCAGTCACAGTCTTTAAAATCTCAACACAGCATGCTTCCTGAATTTGCACAGAAAAGATGGAGAGGATTCACCCACAAAGTACAAAAAGTAATGAAAGCGCATCATTTTAAACCTTTTAAATCAGAAGAAAGGTTTTGCACTAGTAGCCAAAGGAGAGAAATCAGGGCAGCTGTTGCATGAAAAAACTTCTTAGATCTTCTAATGTCTCTGGCGGCTGCATTTCAGATCAAATAAAGACCTCATAGGCAGACCGGAGAAAAGCGCATTGCAGTAGTCGATTCTGGATGTTGTAAAAGCTTGTCAAAGGATTGTAGCACCTGAATTGGATTTTTTTTTTTTTTTAAAAAAAGAGTGTATCTTGTCTATAATAAGAGGGCAGTTTCTTTGACAAACATAATATGTTATCTGTAAATGGCAAAACCAAAGGTAAACCCATGCAGAAAATAGTACACTTTTAGGATATTTATGGTCTTAAGCAAATTAAATGCACCTATAAAGAGAACAAACCAATGCAGGACTCACTCTACCTTTATCACTTACATCTACACATTGTACTATGTTATTGGTTATGGAAGCTTTGGGCCACTGAACGCATTGGGACCCTCCAAGAGGCACCAGTTACTTGTTGTGTTTCCTCACCAGCAATATGAAAATAAACCTATTGTCCTGCATTAATCAGACATAATTACATCCTCCACTGAGAGAGGGATCTAACAGTTAATTAACCAGAAGCTACGACGCCACCACCTCCTGTGATAAGAAAGACAAGCCTCTTCACAGATCATAGAGCCACTGAATCCTGTTAGTGATGAATGTCACCTATTTGTGTGCACTGTAATCTTAATTACAGCCAATTAAAGACGATAAACTGTTCTTTGGGAGTAAGACTGCACCTGTAGAGACAGATTATCCACAGATGGAGAAGTAACGGGAAACAGTTCAAATAATTTATAAAATTCATGATTATTAGCAAATGTCTGGTCTGCTATAACTCATCTAAAGAGTTAAGATCAGAATCGATTGTTTGTGCACTCAGTTATATGACTTCTGTTAATGGAACCAAAAGGATGATATCTTACCTTTGCTACCAACATTTCGTATGAGCCACAGTCTCAGGTCATCCAGGAGCTCAAGGCGTTCATTAGCAAAAACATTGTGGCTTTGTGAGTCTGAGTCCATCTTGAAATACAGACCAAACACAGAGTTGCAGCTCTGCTTTTGCTGACCAATGCCAGGAAATAAAACGCCCTGTGGTAAATGAGCCCCCCCTGCCCCCTCCTCTGCTCCTGTGCATTTCCTCTCTGCAGGCCCCCACTTCCTCTCGGAGCACAATCACTGCCCTTCAACTTGCCACTGCACAGTTACATTCTCACTCAAACACCACATAGCTGACCTGACGAAGATTACCACTGAGAGAATAATAAAAAATTGAATGACTTTATTTTAGTGCTTTTGGTTTCTGTGCCAGATGAGTCTCATGTTGTTAGGGTCAGTCAAAAAAAGCTTGGGACAAAATGTCAATCTGGCAAGCTTTATTATAACGCCTCCTCTTGCACTTCGTATTGATACTCTAATGCCAAATACTGATGTTTTTATAAAACATGCAGGAACTCTATAGAGATTTAATTTGATGGAGTCCAAACTTCATGACCTAATTTTTCTGCTTACGGGAAGTTCAGCCCCTTTGAAGTTTACGGCTGCTTTACATGAGAATGATGTTGCACGTGGGCATAACACAGCTGCGTGTGTGTGTGAATATGTGTTAAAGAGGAACTTAACTGGGAGTCTCTGCACTCTTTTGTTCATTTCAGTTAACAAATACTGTGAAACTGATACGGTAATGCAGTCAGTTGCAATGCAAGAGTTACTGTGATTGTATTGCAGTCAGAGTAACTGTGATTTAGTCAACAATAATTAATCTGCACTAGAGTTGCCACGCTGGGGAAATTTTCCCAACGGCTAATACGCTCATGGTGCCCCCTGTAACAGTGGACATTTTACATGAGAAAAGGGATTTTCATCAGCAGCAGGCTACAAAGGGCACTTAATTTGACCTTTAATGTCAGATTTTTTTCAAGCTACCCCTCAGGGTTTACATTAGCCAGTACTTGGCAGCTTGTCGCCGGTATGGCTTGTAATTGTGCTTGTAATTGGCAGATGAAAATATCCAAGCCAAAATGTCCGGTCTGTGGGCATTTCATTACACTGCTCCTCCTTGTCTCTTTTCCAAGCACACATGGAGCTTATCTTTAGAATAACCTTGTGAACGTAAAAGGTATGGCTTTTGTATTTTCCTTGATAAGCAGGACACTGCTTTTCCTCCAGCAATGAAGTTAAAATGACAACAAAGCTGTTATGATCTGCAGGGGAAAACTCTGCTGCCTGCAGCCTGCGTTTCTGTGTCTGCTGCACGCTCAGCTCCAAGGAACAAATCCATAAAACACAATCACAAGCAGCAGTGACACTATTTTTAATACATAATCATGCCCGTGTGACATGCAAATAAAACAGAACTGATGCCGAAACGATTGTTAAAGATTGCAAGGTAGCAGCAGAGTTCCACTTCAAGTTGCAGCCCACTGAACAGTCCAACTGGTTCTGGGAAGAAAACAATCCTCTGTGCACTTTGCCGCTGCAGACCGGTGACTTAACCACTGTACAGACACACCACGCACAGCATTGGATTTGCGACATGAGAAAGGATAAGATAATGTGTGAAAATGAACTTAATGGCTTTTACTCCTATAAATTCCTATTATTTTATTCCTATATTCTTTAAAAAAGGAAAACACCGGTGGGGCCAGTGGCTTACACAAGTGATCAGTGAGAGCCCGAACACTATGTAACACCTTTAACACAGACTACCTCGGCAAGCCTAATCTGCACATCACCTGTTTGTCCATCTGATAACATCAGTATTACATGATGGTGCCACAGAAATGCCTCTATTTGCTTTAAAGCCACATAGACGGAAACAGAGGAGGACCATAAATCTACTTGTGCATTTTCCGCTGTTGTTTTCCAAACTACTTTATGTTGTATTACACAATGGACTGCATTCCTGTGAGAGAACATTGTGAATTGTGTGCACTTATGGGTGTGTCTCTACCACTGGGAGCAGGAAACAGTGCATACTCATTAATACACATGTAAAGACGTGTATTCACTTACCTGTAAGAGATGAGAGAGGCGAGTGAGGTCGCGGCAAACCTGATGATTGACCGCTTCCTATCAGGCTTTTTCTGTTGCTCGTCCTGCAGCTGGAAAACCACACAGTCATACATTAGGCAGGGCATTGGACAAAAGAAATCACATCTCACAAACTTCCTTTGGACACCATTTAAAATCTCAGTCGGTATGCTTATTAGTTAACTATCTCATGATTTAAATATGTTAATGCATGTGCTCCTCATTAGGACCTGATCAATGTTGGATTTTTGGGGGTCGATGCCTACACTGATATTAGGGAGCAAGAAAATTCTGATACCTGATATATCAACAAATTTTATACATGTAGGTGTAATGTTGGCTATATGTGGTTATCAAATACTTTTGACAAAGATTTGTAATGGAGGCAGAATATTATATTTTCACAAACTTTAATCCAAATATCAGAGCACTGAACGAAATCACTTCACTTATTAGTTATTCATTAACAGATCACCCTCTTCTGGACAAACGACATAATTGCACCAATTTAAATCAAGAGTCCAAGCATCTTCTCTGGCTGTATTAAACAGTTCTTACTAAAGGTGCATACTGGAGAACATATATGCTGATATCAATACATCTACAAAAGGCAAATACTGTCCGATAAAATCAGTAAACTTTCTTTCTTTCTTTTATTCGAATCCTCATTAGCACAAGCAAAGTATTGGCTATTCTTCCTGGGGTCCCCACATACATACATACACACTACATATACTACAGTCACATAAACACAACAAACAAAACAGCCCATCTCTTCTTAATACCAAAGTTCATAATGAAGAGAAACACATTCCTTTATGCAAACATGAAAATACAGTAAATAAATAAATGAGTCAATCACAATTCATTGAGAGTATAAACATAATTATATAATTTAAACATATACAAAAGTCCATTACAAATGCGACTGTTTATGCGACTGACCATCGTAAATTATAGTTATCCATCATATTCTTTCACATATTTGATTTTAAGGAAAAAGGGTATTGAAAAAATACACTTAACTGCCATAAATGAACTTTAGTTAAATCAAGATACACTTTATTTTACCAAACTTGATTCCATTATGGTTGATCAAATATTTAAAGATCTCTTTTTAGCAAATTTTTTGAATTGATCTTTCTGATTCTCTTCAATAATATTCAGTGGCAGTAAATTCCAACACACCATGGCTCTGTACATAATGGTTTTCTGAATAATACTTGTATTTGCTTTAGGCAGCCTGAATCGTCTCTCTGTTACATATCTTGTTTGATAACTATGTTGAGCAAACTGAGACGATAACTTATATAATATCTTCGGGGTTTTTGTAACCAATACATTTCCGACAAAAGCTGACAAAACAAAAATGGGTTCTTTGATTCACAGTTCAGTCGGTCACGCACGCCAATTACGTTAGTTCTGTAAGAGCACTGCAAAGCACAGCATGCTGCTTTATTTTGAGCTACTTTTAACTTTTTAATTTCTTTCATTGAGACATTAGACCAAATCACAAAACAATAATCGAGCTGTGACAGAACTAAGGCATTTAGAAATTGTCTAATGGCGTCTGGTAACAAAACTTTTGAAGCTCTTCTCCTACTGACACAGCCTTTCCTATTTTACACACAATATTATCAATATGTTTAGACTATAATACCCAAGAGATTTGTCTCCTGCACCTGTTCGACTGGAATATTATTTGTGCTTAATTTCAGTCCAGGTTCATCATTTAATCGATACTTTGACCCAATCATAATAGACTTAGTTTTTCAACGTTAAGCACCAGTTTATTGCTTGTTACACACAAGTACCAGTGTTAATTCCTTCTGTAAAATGTTGTTTAGCTCTCCAACTGATGACGCAGCTGCATATACTGTAGAGTCATCCACATACATAGCAATTCGGGCTTTTTCTAAAACAAAAGGAAGATCATTCACAAAAACTGAAAACAACAGATAATACATACTGATATAACTGATATATCAGTTGTGCCTTACTTATTTGATAATAATAGGAGCGTAAGAAAATATTGCTACATATTGATATTGCAGTATTTTGCTTTTTGGTATTATTTATCGATTCTCAAAAACACTATCAATTCTTAATTAATACTTTTGTGGAATGATTCATGGCAGTGGTTCACATTGTGTTTTTTTCAACCCCTCCGACCGCGATTGAACAACAAGTATTGCTATGACATTCTGATTGCATTAATAATGATAATTTAAAAAAACAAACAGTATTTTCATGGATATTGTGGTGTGTTCTTTATACTACAACAATTTAACTAAAATTGGATTGGAAAAATTGCAATAAATTGCCTTCGTTACAGCATTGCAATATTTCACAACAAATTGTATTGTAACCCCTGTATCTTGATATGAATCACCAGATTCTTGCCAATTATTTGATCAGATAAAATATGTACTCCTTTTTGTAGTGTCTGCATTTGTACTGTGTCAGTTTTGTCTGTGCACATTCAGCTAATTAATCCTGGTCTAATGGGTCATTATTGTGGACGTAGCAGTTCTTGTAACCATGGACACACTCTTTAAAACTTGACATGAAAGTTAGAATTACTTCAAACCCTTCTACAATTCACAGAGAGTCCCCTGGACTGCCACCGTCCCTTTACACATTTGATTACAGTTATTTCAAACATGAATTTCTGATAGAACAATACAGTGCATTGCCAAAACAAGCCATCCAAATAATAACCTCAAGGGCAGGTTTACAGCCCTTAAGCCAACACTAAACACTGGTGAACATGACACCATAAAACCAAAACTAGAACATCTCTGTCCAGTCACCAGAAAGCAGCTTCTTTGTACTGAATTGAGAATGTTCATGTCTGCTGATCATGTTAATACAACATTGTGACTCACGAGGGGCCACAACATGTGACTCATAAAAGTATCTCAGTTTTTAACCTGGAGAGAAAAAAAACTACTTCAACGTAAAAGCAGTTTCAGCGTTCAATGTCCCGTTTAGTTTGGATTTATACTTTCAAATTAGAGGCAGTAGCTGTTATGTGGAAACACATAATGCCTGAAGAGCACGAATTCATTTCAAGGTCAGAAACTGAATGACATCCTGTTACATAATCTTCTCAGAGAACTCAACAGTTTCCAACAGAATTTTGAAGAAGTTATTTCATAATAATTTTGAAACTTGTGGATAATACAAGCATCACAAAAACAGATTTATTCATTCCAACAACAGAGAGATAAGAAGGAGACTTTCTTTTTAAAAGAATTCAAAACAAGAATGGATGAATCTCACACAGACTCTACCTAAGTTATTTAACTTTTGATTGTTTTAATTAAGGCCTGGGCGATACAGCTGATAAACCGATCACGATAGTAAAGTTTTCTATCGGTAAATATAGATAATTATTGATCACTGACATGTCATGACTGATGATTTGTTGTGCAATTTAAGAGTTGGGAGCAGCTAAGGTGATATAATGGGTAAATATTATGATATTTTTGACCAAATACCTCTAAACTGAGACAGTACTGTAAGGATGACTATTTGTGATTTCACAAAATATTAACCCAGTTACATTTTTTGATAAATAATCATCAGTAATGTGGGTAAGTGGGTAAAGGAAACAAAAAGAACAACAAGAACAGTCTAGTAAGTTCAGATATACTAAAATACAGCCTTTTCATCCAGGAAAAAACAACACCTATGCCACATCATGACATAACGATATCCAAAATCTGTGTCACGATATCTTGCCTAAAATCACGATACCATACATTATTGATTTATTGCCCAGCCCTATTTTTATTCATATTTTGTTGCTATTTATTTGTGTCAATTTAGTTTTTTCTTCTTTGTAAGCTTCTGTCGTCAATCTTTTCACGTGCAGTCACTGTCACTAATTTTCTGATCTTTTTATCTTGCTTTGCCTTTTCTTGTTCCTTTGACACTGTGTGATTTTAAAATACTGTTGTTTTTATTGTTGTTGTTTGTGTGTCGACCCCAGGAGCAACAGCCACCACTGTGGAAGCTGAAGAAAATCAAGATAAAGAATAAGGAAACGAAAAGCCAAAAAGATCCATTTTAAGGGCAAACACAGTGCTGCACGGCTACAGTTTATACTGTACTCCCGCTAATGTAGGAGAGAGAAAGACAGAGAAAGAGAGAGTGAGACAGACTGTTGGTTAGTCACAGCTACAGCTCTCCTGTCTGTGTGTTGCAGCATTGATTGTGCAGAACGATCAAATGCTTCTGAGCTCTGGCCATGTTGCAAAAATGTGTGAGCTGGCAGCCTTCATCTCCTTGTCAACACCGCTGAAGAGCAGCGTGAACAGCTTGAACAGAAGCCACTGCAGAGCCTTAATGTCACATCAGCAATATTGACGAGCTGGCCACATTTTTAAGAGAAGTGAGGATGTTGTGCAGAAAGTTTGACACTTCACATTAACTCCAAAAGACTCAAGAACGATACAAAAGCTTTTAAAAGTTATAAAACTCCAAATCCACAAATCCAGGAGCACTCCTGCCATGTCTGGAAGAAGGCCTCACAAACCACTCTGAGGGAGCTAAGTATGATCCAAAAGAAGGCAGTAAAGATCGTTGGTGTGAATGAGGACTGTGGCCTAAAGGACTAGCCATCGCCAAGCCAAGCCTTAAAAAGAACAGTTGCTCCCACAACTGTTCTTTTTAAGGCTCCGACTACAGGTCGATGGTCAGGAGTCGGGACTTGTGAGTGCTGTTAAGCCGCATTTAGACAAGATGTGTCTAAAGTCTGGCCCGGGGGCCAATCAGGACACGAGATCAGATTTTATACGGCCCGCAGCTTCCGTCTAATATGGATTATTTATGGCCCACCAGCACTGTCGAACAGAATGAATAAATCATACAGGTTAAAAATGCAGTTTCTCTTTTCACCTCATGGTGGCAGCACCACTCAGTAACTTCATCCTGCTGTGTGACCCATGTCAACTCCTACTAGCTAGTTTCTGACATGGCGACTGTACATAAAAAGAGGAAAATTGATGCTGAGGGCAAGAGAGATGAAATTTACTGTATTTTTTCACTAAAATCGAAACAATTTTGTTTGCCTAATTTGCCAAGAGACTGTTGATGAGTGCAAGGAATTCAATGTAAAGAGACATTACCAGACAAAACATGCTAATGCATATGACAAGCTGTCAGGTAGTGACCATGCTGACAAAATGAAATGATCTGAAGTTTTCTTGGCCCAACAACAGCGGTTCCTCAGGCAGGTCTGAGAGTCAAATAAAAATTACAATTACAAACTACAAAGTGGCCATGCTAATTGCTAAACATGGTAAACCTTTAAACTTTTATGATTAAAAAAATATCAGGAGGGACCGTTGGTAGGTATTTTCACATTATCAAACCCCTGATTAAGACCAAATCAGGTGATCCGGCAGAATTCCGCAGGGTTGTCTGGCGGTGAAAATGTATCTTCACTGACAAAACAGGACACATTGTGTCACATCAAGTTGTGTTCTATATTTCTCTCCCAATCCAAGGGTGGCGGCTGATCGCTTGAGACAGTCCCTTATATGATTGGCTGCCGTAGGGCTGCGTTTCTCCTATAGCTGAGCCAGTTAATTTTTTTTTTTTTGCTGTGGCAGCAACCACTGCGGCTCGGACAGCTGCAGCCAAAACAGATGAGCCTCATTCAAATAAATGAGCAAAATCTGCATTGGTCTAGAAACAGCGTGTGAACAGCAGCGTCAGAACTGTACAGCACTCGTCTGAGGTTTTTTGGCCGATTCAACATGCAGAATAGGGTTGTGCCGATTGGCGATCGGATCGTCAATCGCCGATCGAGAGGACGATCGGCGATTGGTTGTTTTCTTGACGATTTTATACACACACATATTCACTATTTTGTTATTGATCCAATGCGCTGTCCGTTTGTTTTGTGTTTTGAAGCTGCTCCCAACATGG
>JAQLOL010000011.1:23188765-23201789 GCA_029783665.1 Naso thynnoides
TGAGAATAATACGAGTGCTGCGGGCCTTTGATAATTTCTTTAATATGAAGCTTATCATGTCAAGATGTCTTTATTTTCATTTACTTGTTTTGCAACAATGAAGAGCGCATTAAAAACAATTATGTGCATTGTGGCTATTTGTGGCTATATATTATTTATCTTAATGCATTGAGACCTTGAGATGAAGGTCCTGCTACACCTGCTCCGCGCACGCGCATTCGCCGCTCCCGGTATTCCTGCGCTGCGCACGCATCCCCCACCCCACCCCCCCCGGCGATTGAATCGGCGATCGAATGGAGTGAAGATCGGGCAATCTCAAAACTCCAAGATCGCCCAACACTAATGCAGAACTGGTGTTGACTCTGCGGTGAGAGAAAGCACTCTGATTGCCCTGAGCCTCTCGCCGTAGTTTCCATGGTTACACAAATTTAGCAAGGATTTCCTTATTTTTCTGCTTTGCCTCTTCACTAGTGAGATCTGTAACTTTTTATCGGAAACATCGGTTAGAAGCAGCTATATTAGCAAGAGTGATTTAAAAAATGCTGCTTAATCGTAACAACGGTTTGTTCATCTGTTGAGAGGGAGTTGTCTTGATGCAGGCGCAGCACGTATAAGCATGTTAGTTGCCAGCTGTTATCTTCACGGCACGAATAGTGCTAATTTTTGGCCCGACAGCGGCAGACAAAACACGACAAAGCAGCCAAATCTTTGTCGCAGCTTGTGCTTTGTTGTTTGGTGTGTAGGAGGATTTAGGATGCACACTTCCAACTGCCCAGCAGACCCGAAAGCAGTGCTACCCTCAGCTCAGGGCCGAGGTCAAAACACCTGCAAGTCACCAGCAAGCCACGCCTTGTCCCTCCTCAGGGCTAACACCTAATGCCTCGAAAGGAGCTTTCGTCACTCTGCTGTAAGAACGTGGGGCAGCCCTCTCCCTGCTGTCACTGGACATGTCACATCTAGTGTCCATGCCTTTACGAAGGGACGGAACACACACCCTCCCAGCATGAGACTGTTATCTTAAAACTCAAGTACACTCAATGGTAAAAAATATCAGTTGCATATATTCCAGAGCAGCTACAGACCAGTGATTGGCTTTATGTATGATATTTATGAAGCTAGTATTGGCTGAAGCATGAACAAAAGTTTCTAGGATATTTGCTTTACCAATCAGGTTCTATGTTTTTGTTTTTCCACCACAAGTTTTTGTATTTAAAGGACTTTTTGTGTCCGTGCTTGCTTTTGTTAAAAGCAAACATTTAAAATCCCTCTCAGTCCGCCCACAGCTGCTTTGTGCAGGTTGATGTCCAGTATCATCCTCTTTACCTTCACCTGCACCAGCATTCTCTGTTTTATTATGTCTGTGACTGTCCCATCCCTCTCTGATCGCTTCTTTTATTTTGCTTTTACAACATTTTTTTCTTTGCTTCCTATGCTGCTGCTCTGATGACATTTTGTTGACAGCTGTGCTTTTCACATTTTGCAGTTTTCTTTAGGTCCACTGGCACCACTGACGCAGCTAAACTTATCTTTTAGTCTGCTGATTTCTGACAGCAGGATTTGAAGCTTTGCAGTGTGATTTTTGCATTTTGCAAGTTGAAATGCATAATATTTTGTCTCATATGGCAATTTTAGGGGCATGGATAATGCTAATAATGAAGTATGTCCAGCAAGACACATTTTAATGAGCAACCTTACAGAAAAAAGTATAAAAAATATTAGGAAATTAAAATGAAAATGTTCCTGGATGAGACCAAATGACTGGGCACAAAAGCTGCTGCAGCACAAAATCTAAATTCAATTCTCAGAATCAGAGGGGAAACCCTACATTAACTGAAATCTCATCCATTCCTGTTAAGTTGAGTGGTTTCACTGGCTAACCCCTGCAATCAAGAGTGTGGACACGTGTCATGAATCATTTATCACACACGGGAGGGAGTGAATGATATCTGGTACACAGGTGCTCAGTCAAAGAGGATCAGATTTAACAAGATCTATTTATACCCTCTCACAGTGGATTAGGCCGAGAGAATGCCACCGTGCTGCCCAATCAACCCTCTCACCACCAGTCCCAGTGTGTGTACCATTACAACCCCTATTAGAGAGATGAGTGCCACTCACGGAGAGACATTAAACTGACTGCTTCTGGATTGCTTTGCAATAAAAAAAACTCACGTTGGGATAACACGCGGGCCATCTTCAGCTCGTCTGATGCTAAGCTGAGCTTTGAAAGAGGCACCTCTGTGGCCGAAAGGCGGAGCCAGGGGAAAAAAAAAACGTGTCTGTATCGTGAAGCTTTAAAGAAGGGATAAAGGAGCCCTGGGCGAAGATGATAGGGAGAAAGTAGGCCAGTGTTGGATGCTGTACCACAGTCGTGTGAGATCTCTGGAACGGATCCATATGAGATTTAACCGTCTCAGTTATATGCAAAACCCTCAACCTCATCAAACCATTGTTGTAATACACATGAAATCTCCACGAGTGAGACTAAAAATATTTTAGAAAGGTGTTTTTTCAAAGTTAGAGATACTTCACATATCACGGTAAAATATGAAACAGCCTTTCTACTTAAAAAGTTACATTTATTTCATTTTCTACACTGATCTACATTACTGCAAGTCTTTGTTATTACAAAGAAATCTGAATCTGTCAAAAACAATTTCTTAGATTTCAGCTTCCTCACTTATCTTTAGCACCGGAAGAGGCAAAAATAGATAAAAGCCTCTGATTTACAACCTCCAGATAAATCTGAAACGTCTAATCCTGACCCACGTCAACAAAAAGTCATGATTAATCTTTTTCACGAGCTGAGTTTTGCTCCCCAGTCGGAGCTGTCAGGTGAGCTGACAAAGCGCAATGCCACATAAATTGCTGCTCCTCGCTGACAAACCCAAATTCAAAGTCAGACGTATGACACTCGGCTCTATTAATAGTATTTAAAACTTGCTGCTTCGGTTAAAGGCAGCTCATTTTTGAGCCTCTGATGATGCTGAAATCATTTTATACATCTGAAGACGTACAGTATTGCAATTTAGAGACTCCGCTTTGACAAAAATCTTTGTTTATTGTATATTTTCACAATCAGTGCATTTATAGTTAGCTCAGTGCCTAATAGCAATATGATTAATGGTTGGAGTAAAGTTCTTCCATCTTGGGGTTCTTGAAATATTCATTAATTATCATAGAAAACAGTTAACCGCATCTTATCTTTTTTGACAACTAGAATACAGATGAGTTCAGATCAACTGTTAAATTTATGGTATCTTGTTATATGATGAACATAGTATTATCTCATTATTTAAATTAATTGAGTGTTAAATGCATCTGTATTAAAGCACATCAATTATCAGATAGGGGTGTTCTGACATAGAGACTAAAGCTGCGATTCAAACAAAAGGAGCAGAGGTGGGACAAAGTCCTTGTTTTTCAAGTCACAAGAAAGTCAAAAGTCTTTTTTCTCAAATCTTGAGTCAAGTCAAAAGTCCTAAACTTTGAATTTCAAGTCCAAAACAAGTCATTAGCACTCTTCTAATCTATTAAATTTACCCAAAACTGTGAACGCCCTCTAAAATTTTTATTCACTTCTAAAAGTAACGCTGAGACACGAAGACGGTGTAACCCACTCCTTCAAGGTTTCTTCTTTGACCAGATGCTTCAAACAAAGTGTTAACTTGCTGGAAATAAAAAGTGTTAACGTTAGTTGATTCAGGAAATGAAGGGAAATATGTTGACTCGTATTAAAGTCCAAGTTGAGTAGTAAGTCTTTTGTGACTCGAGTCTGACTTGAGTCCAAGTCACACGACGCCAGTCCACACCTCTTCGTAGACAATCACAAGTCGTGGTTCTGTTCCATTTATTTGTTTCAGATATAACTGGTTAAATAACTTGCTTAATGTGAAGATGAGTCTTTTGCAAAATTTATTTCTGATTAGCCTACGTAAGTTACGCTGGCCAAACTACATCAAATCAGCACGATAACAGCCCAATCAGGAAGACGTAGGGTGTGGGTGGACTCGGAAACAATCAACGCGACAATCAATTGTTTTATCTTGCGTAGTGTGTCATAATGACGACAACTGACGCCGCATTTAGGACGCCTCACAACCTCACAGGAGAAAAACTAGCATGTTTGATTTTTTGTTTACTTCCCTGGAAGGCTTATCAGTAATAATAGCAGGTGCATTCTTTCTGGTGACATCATGCACGTCCTGAACTGCAAACAATGACTGATCAGGGAGCAACGTGTAGTCTGTCATGTCTCTTGGCCATGACAAGAACTTATGACTCCTCAATTGCCTAATCTGACACAGTGACCATTTTAACAGACGAAAATGTCTTGCAGTCTGACCCCAGCAGTAACCTACCTTTATAGACTTATAACAAAATCCCAGCACGCTGTGCGGAGAACAATGGAATTGGAAAATCATCATCTTAACAGTCAATAATCATTTTATTCTCAAACACACAGCAAAGATCATGGTGAATCTGTGCGCCTGTTCCTTTACAGCATGAAGCCTCAGTTTATCTGACTGTGGTTTTCAAATGAAAAAATATTCACGCACTGATGCAAGATGTCCAAAAAAGCCAGTATTTCATGTTAAGCTGTTCTGCACTATAAAATGGGTCAGGACAGGGATTAAAAATAAATATCAGTTGTAAGGGCTTCACAGCACCATATACAAAAACTGGGATCAAGTGGCTTAGCCATAAACCAGCATCTACACACTTATTATATCGCATAAACGGATGACACATTTAATTTGTTGTGTAAGGAATGTTGTTAAAATGTCACATTAAACATATAGTTGGTTATGAAGCCATATTTTCAAACAAAGAACAACGTCTCAGTTGTGGACAGAGACTGTGACACAACCAGCAAACAACAACCAGTAACAGACACATTAAAAAAATCTGCATTTCCACTTTCCGACTGTTATTTAATAGGGATGGCACAAAGGAGAGTCGACATTCTGTGTTAAGAACAAGAGAACGGCCTAAACAACAACATTCAATTATCATTTGACTCACAAAGCAAATAATAACAGACAATAGGCAAGAAGGGAACACCCAGCTTCTTATTCACTTTGGCCTCATAAAACAGCTCAACTGACCTACTGTAAACAAAGAAAATCATCCCTCCTCCCATTCAAGGGTCACAAGCTACACAAGTCGAGTTACCTGCTGTTTCTTCTCAGGTCTGACTCATTTCTGCATCCAACTTCACTGTCAAGAAGTTTGTCTATGAAGAAACTAAACAGGTTGCAAAAAGAAAGAAGGCTGCACCTTCAATTGTTTAAAAGGTTACCTTTTGGAGCGGCGCAGGCGGCTCCCACTGAAGAAATGTGGCATGTTAAAGTTGGACAGCACCGTCCACAGACTAGAATCTGACATTGTGTCCAAGTCATGCCAGAGTGGGAGATGCAGAGGAGGCTTTTGAAGACCGAGGGAGGAGAAGTGACGTCTTTCAGGGTTCAGGTGGCTGTGACCCCCCGAGCAGTCCTGACAAGTACTCCTACAACAGCTCTCTTGCGGTCCAAACTTCCTCTGCACAGGCACATCTGCAGCCAGCTGCGGCATAAACACACTGGCAGAGAGGACGCTTCGTCCTCCTCTGTCCTCAAATCAGAAAGTAATCCAGTGAGGATCCTTAGAGATCCAGGGCAGCCTCCTCTGTTGCAGGACTATGACACCCAACACAAGCTGACTTTTTGTTGTAGCGTCTCACTGCGACTGTGCTCTGTATCCCAAACACTCACCCTGCTCCCTGCGCTCAACATGCTTCGTATCATGTAACAGGCACCTACCACTTCACATCCTGTGACGGGGGGTTTGTGAGACGGTGGGGTGCTGCATCATCAGCAGATGCTGCCGTCCACTAACAGCTTTCACACACTGGCACCCCTCCAAAAGTTTGGTGGGTCAGTATTTTAGCAGGACATGTGTGAAATGAAAATGTGGCGCTTTAGCATGGATTTTTGTTCTGTTTGTGTATGCACTCCTCCCTCAGCTGCTTCCTGCATAGACACACCTCAGTCATGCATCTGATCAGAGCCTCACCTTAACTTCATCACCTTTGATCTCTGCAGATAAGCAGCCAAATGCAAATGACTAATGAAAAACATACATATCAAAGTGTATTTTTTCTAAATACATCATGTAGATTAACAAATATTTTTCACTTTTTTGTTACAAAAAAACCTTGACTTAAGGAAAAGAAAACTACACTGCACTCACACCGGTGTGACAAACTGGTTTGTTGACAGTTCAGTGATGAATTTGACTTTGAGTCCTGCGTGTATGTGTGAGACTTTAGAGTCAGCTGATCATAACTGCCTGCAGTGAGTGCATTATGCAAACTGAACAAAATAGCTGAACAAAATAACATTTCAATTCACATGAACCTCTTCAGCCTATCTGAAAAAAAAATCCAACCTAAGGACCGAGACACTGATTGCTTTTATCCAGGGACTATTCTCCACAGCGGAGAGCAAAGTTCAGCCCTGCACACACTCGCGTGTGCAGCAATAATAAAACTTTAGGGCTGTAATCACATGATTCACGGAGTGACGTGCATGTTTCAGTTTCACAGCGTTGCTTCAAAACATTCATCTTGTCTGATCAAGCTTTAAGTAACCAGAAATATCTTTCACCCTTAAATGAGTGAGTAAACACAACTAATTTAAAAACAAAAGATGTCTGATTATGTGGATTTAAGTCTGATATTATTTATGAATCAGTGGACTAATTAGTAAGTCAACTGAAAGCAAATTATTGTCAAAACTTTTGTTGTTAAATTATGGTTTCAGTAGTAAAATAATAAATAAAATAATAAAAAAAATTAATGTACCATAACTCCATTAACCATCTTCTCTTCTGTAAATGTTTGCTGGCTTTCCTAGATGATCACAAACTTTCTCTGATTGTAGATAAGCTTTGGATTTTGGAACAAAGGTCAGACAAAACAAGCTTTTCAAATGTATAAAAATTGGAAATTAAGAAGTTGTGATGCTTATTTGTCATTATTTTCTGTCATGTTATACTCTAAAAAATCAACTGAGTAATATGAATTATTGAGAAGTTAACTGTCAGATAAATTGATGTGCCTCATTAAATATGCTATGATGCATTTCCTCTGTATATCCAGCATGATGTACTGAAACTGTCTTAGTGTTTGGTGCTAATAATTTGGGACAATTCCTTGAAAACTGAATATTGTGAAGGTTCAGTATGAAAGATTTAGTGGCATCTAGTGGTGAAGTTGCAGACTGCAAACAACTCAATATCCTTCTGCTCACCATCCCCTTCCAAGCATGTAGGAAAACATATAGTGGTGACGAAACTGACCAAAAGAAAAAACTTTAGAACCGCTATTTGGTTTGGCTATTCTGGGCTACTATAGAAAATGGCAGTGCAACATGGAGGAACCATGGAGGTATTAAGACAATGGGATAGTACGGAGCCGCTCTGCCTTGCCTCAAAACTGGCTTTGTGTTTGTAAAATGTTCCCTGAGTTGAGAAAAGTGATTTTACAATCAGTGAAGTCACCACAATAAGGTTGCATCCAACGATTATTTCATTATTGACCAATGTGCAGATTATTTTAATGATTAATCAATTAATCTTTTATTCCACAAAATGTCAGGAAAGTGTGGAAAATTAACAATTCTCTCAGCAGCAAATCTTCACATGTAAGAGGCTAAACCAGCAATTTTTCTTACTTTTTTATTTTAAAAATGACAAACGATTGTTTATTAAAATAGTTGATTAGGTTTCTACTGATTAATTCATTATTTCATTTAATCATTGCACACCACACCACAACACAGTGCAAAGTCTCTGGGCAGGGCGGGAACTCTCAGGTTGGGGTGGGGGAACTCAATTGTGCATATTCAATGGGCCCCTTAACCAGGAAGTAAACCCAGAAGCCAGAATACTTTTTCAATATGCACTGGCTGAGCAGTTCTCATTGGTTGGAATGGGCGGCCATCTTTGCGTACTGTATCCAGTTCTAGCAATACATCCACAGGAGAACCCCACAAAAATAGACTCATTATCAATATAAAAGGGTTTATTCTAAAGTAGTGACAAGTGACAATAGTTGGGTAATTCAAAACTTAATACCAAAAACCAATGACATCTTTTACAGAGCTTTAAAGCCTCAGTAACTTCAGCGATGATGTCGACTTCTAAGAACAATTACGCAACATGTCTGCATTACATTTTCTGAATTACCAAGAGATAGTCATGCCATTTGACATTAGGGTTGTAACAATACATCAATTTGTACTGAACCGTACAGTGAACATGTGGTGGTTTAGGTGCACAGCATGGTGTGGAGAATATACACAGTATACTTATACACAGTATAATGTATTAAGACTGATTTCCAATTCTTATACGTGATTTTCACCTGGAAATCTTAAGCAGCGATAAGACTTTAGCAAGTTCAGCATGTGCTGGTTGAGCTCATGAGCTAACGTAGCACAGAGCCTTTTAAAAGAATAAATGGCTCTGACGTAGTAGACCCGCCTGCTTCTTCTGAATCTTGTGATCGTGAGGCTTCTCCTGACTTTCCAAGTACACAGATTAAACTCTGACAGTGAAATGAGTCATCTTGCAGATAATCATGGACTGAAGCCACAATGAGGGAGAGGTTAGCTGCGTCAAGCTGTACACAAGAAGTCACAGACACGGCAGCGAATTCAGTCAATTTTCAAAATAAAACCCCCTGTACAAATCATTGTTTTACTAAATAACCTACAGCAAGCTATGACATATGGACATATGCACGTGTCAGAAGATGATGCTAGGGTGACATTTTTGTATCGGACTTGTACTGAAAACCGTGGTATCTCCAAACTATGACTTCTGTGTACCGTTATATGACATGCTTCCATTTATCAGCAGGGATAAAGACAAACAGGCCATAATAACGCAAAGTTGTTGACAGATTCTTTCCACTTATAATACAAACAGCAAACAGGAAAGAAAAAGAAGGAGGTGAGAGCTTCTCTAAGTAAAAGTACAGTCAGACTTGAGGACCATCATGATGCGGCACATTAGACCATTCACTTGCCTAGACAACTGACGAGAAGGGATTCAAAAGCTCAGGAGGAGAGATGGAGAGCAAAATCAACAGAGGAGGAACACCATCATGACTGGCACATCACCACTGGCTCTACTTACATGTACCTCTCCTGTAATAAAGAGCTATCAGAGGCCATTTTTGTCAGTGTGTGTGTGTGTGTGTGTGTGTGTTCTTTCAGAGAGGCTCAGTCCATCTCCCTGCAGGCCAGTGTGACAGCCTTCACTCTAATTATGGCTCTGCTCTGTTTCTGTGCTCCACATAAGAAGCGATGGGTCACATGGTTCAAAGTCAAACTTGCATAGAGCAGCATGAACAGAAAGGTCATCTGCATCACAAGCATAACATTTATGTTCTTGTCTTACTGACTTGTGACCGGTTTATGTCAGTTCTTTAAAGATTAACAATAGTTTTGCTTCTGTAGGATACGTGCATTATATAATGTGTATATGCAGTATTTCTCAGTGCATATGATGATATTTAGCAAAAGGAGAACTAAAAGTGCTTCATATAATCAGAGACACCCCCTCTCACTATAATGACACACGGGGGATAAAATGTAATTCTTCGCAGCAAAGTCATTAGCACAAGCAATAATCTGTTACCATTCATGAATCCTAGGAAAGGTCGGTGTATTCTGTGAAGTCAGTATGAAATAGGCAAGTCAAAAAAACCTAAACCTTCTAACAGTTTAACAGTTTGTGCATTTGAACATTTCCAGGTGATGAGCATGTGATTAATCAAAGGTATCCTGTGGGGTATTCTTGCAAATAATCCAATGGTATATTTACATTTACTGTTTCTCAACAATTAATATACAGGGTCACGTACAGCACTTTCTTATATTACTGAGCAGATGTTACCCATTTTAAGCCTGTATGTGTTTAATATTAAACTGATAAAAAGACAATTTGACTGTCTGAAATGTAATAACAAAACCTTAGCAGGATGAAATTATTAAGATTCAAGATGTGTTAGAACAATAAACTACTTTTTAATTACACAAACTCACTTGACAATCCAAATGAGCAACTGAAATGAAGAAAATAGCCTGTTGGCTATAGCAGCTTGTTAGCTAAGCTAGCACACTGTCATACAGTCTCTCTGAAATCCACCGCCAAAAGTTCAATTTTTTGAACGTACTTGAGGCGAATCCTGGACCGAAATATTACAGAGAGGAGGGGTTCTGCAGTTTTCGCAGAATAAATGAACTTCCAGTTGACTTGCCTCCATACACATACGTAAGTGGAAACCAGATGTGAAGCCCTTTCATTGTCTGTTTATTGACGACATATCGTCAGTCGTCATATCGTCTGTATATCAGACATGCCTTTGTCCTTGACATTTTTATTGTTATGGTGAAAACTTGTTCAGACTTTTCACCATTTGTCTACCCTGGTCAAGGCGTAAGTTTTAGTCCCAGATGTAGCACTAAGCCGAGAGAGTGAATCAAGCGTAAATTTGAGGTCAGACTTAGAGCACCAAGTTAGGCCAGAAATAGCTTAAGACCAGGCGTACGACCACCTGGTGCAAACGGCCCCTAGGGTGTAAAATCAGTCAAAGTATGGTATTATAAAACACTGCAGAGTTCAAACCCATATATCTGTAATTAAAATAAAAATTCCAGGATTGTATTTTGTGTCTCAGGGAGCTGTTTTTGCCCACTAGGTTGTTTACTACCTTAACTAGAAGGTCAAACTTTGACTACTCCTGAAAACTTCTACAGTAGAATAGACACCACCTGTTCATTATAAAAAATGTACTTAAACAACAAAAAAACATTAAACAAAACCTTAAAACAATACATTGCAATCACTGCAAAAACTAACCCCACAGATTAATTAAAAAAGAAACTCTCAGCAGTTTCATGTCCACCTATGAACATCAAGGCTTAAATGTGCACCTGATTTTAAAATCGTTACCCTGGGATGTTAAATTATCATGATGTCGCATTAATTTTACCACCAGCTTCTTCATCAGTCACTAATCAGTCACTCTCAACTTTCGCCTCATATGTAGATTAGGTTGGTGCAATATGCTGCTGTCTGATGGTCCCTTACTGCAGTATATTAACAGTGTTGCATCCTTCCCTCTATAAAAAGGGGGTTACAGGTTACTGCAGCGTTCTTTGAACATATGAATCGGGCCTCATTTCAGTTCATGACCCACACCACCGCAAACTCAACCTGATGAATTGTACACGGTGGAATAAAAGCTGAAAACCTGTCAATAAAAAAAAAAAAAATTCAGCAAGCACACTCTTGTATGGAGCTGACTCACTTAAACGCCTGCTCCCCTTGACTCTCTATGAAAGCCGAGCAGAACAAGAGGAGATCAGAGGTGACGTGGGTGTTTCATGCTATTCATTGATGCAGAAAAAATTCTTCAAAATTGAGAGCTTTGAATGAGTTGGAAAAAAAAAAATTCAAGTTTCATTCCAGCTATGGGCAAATTCTGATTCACAAGGTACCAAACACAGCCAACGAAAACCCTGACAGAAACCAAAGACTGATTCTTTTTAACATGTAGACATCATTGTGCAGCAAAGCTTTCATTGTTTCCTGTTTATTCCCACTTGGACTGTTTAAGAGAGTCGGCAAATGGACGAGTTCCTTATAACTGAAGCATTTCAACATTTTAATATAATAAAAACAAAATACAGACATACACGAAACTAATCAATTATCATCATCATCACCAGTCATCAATTATGGGCCCCTGGCCCTCATGTGTGGTGGTGACTGTGTCTGCAGCGCCCCGCCCTGTCCTTGTATTTTGAGGTTTTTTTGGTGTGTTACCCCTAGTCAGTGACAGCACACAGGTTAGGTTGAGAGTGGATATAACCAGGGCCCGACCGACATATCAGATGGCTAATATTATGAGTCCATATTGGTCCGTTGCAGATATACTGGCATCAGCATGTTTCATGGTTCACCAATATATGCCGACATCACTGTTTTTAAGGCTGGATAAAATGCTTAGACGAGTAATTTAAAATGGGGTAATCACGTAGTTTGCAGCTTGTTACTAATAACTAAAAATTAAGAGTTAGGTTTGGAATAAAGTTTGTTAAGATGTAAGATATACTGCCTCAATTACATGTCTTTGTTACAAGTACTTGATAACCACATTCACTGGATATTATATATGTAAAATATCAGCTGATATATATCGGATATCAGAAATTTCTTACTCACAATGATTGGTATCGTCATTGACTCCAAAAATCCCATGTCGGTCGAGCCCCCAATAAAACATAGTGACTAGATACCATTCAGACCGAAGAAAATGGTGAATGCAGACAGAGCAACAAAGAAAAGGAAATAATGCCCTAATGAGGCAAAACAGCAAGCGGATAAAGCTCATTCCAGAACAAGAGTGAATCTCGATTTGGCTTTCAAGCACTGAAGGAGAGGCTGGGGATGAAGAGCAACACTGAGCTGGCCTGATTTCTGTTGGACAGGTAAGTGCCAAACAGCAGTTAGTTTGTGCTAGCTTGCTAAATTATTGACTTTTCCATTAAAACAAATGTAATGTTCCTACTTAGCTTGCTGTAGAGGTACAATCAGTGTACGTATAAGCTAAAATACTTCTGGTGATGTTGACAGCGGGAGGATGCGCCCAATTTGAATGCTGCGTTTACAAGCCGCAACAAACAAATGCTGTCGGCTCTCTTAACTCTTTTAATCAGATGACACTGACTTCCTGTTGGGTTTTTGCCACCTTTTTATCCATGTATCAAAGTAACTAATAATTACATAAACACCATTTAAGCCACGACAAGATGGCTTCAACCTCAATGACCCATTTGAGAAAGAAACCCTGAAAGAGGCTTTTCACTGAGCAAAGATGGCCTCAGAGCTTCTTTGTGGCTGAAATGCGAAGTTCGATAAAAGGACGAGTTATCTCACATTAACAGCAGTTAGGAATAATCTCTTCAGT
>JAQLOL010000011.1:23201889-23214432 GCA_029783665.1 Naso thynnoides
TCTCTTCAGTGACATGCGGATAAAAGTCTTGATATTCTTAAATCTGAAGCTCTATCAGCACACTCAAGTTTTTAAACACTAATCATAAACTAAGCAATAAGCTCGGATCGGAAGCCATTACTGAGAAATTAAAAACTAGCTTTTACTGTCTTGAATGCTCTTCTTTCCTAAATGAATCAATCCAGATGGGATTCAGACAGATTGAGATCATTCTTCACTTTGATGTTTTGCAAACGCCACAAATCCTACTTAGCACATGAAAGAGGAGCATAAACCTCTGAACAGAGAGGGGCAAGATGGGGGAAGGGGTGACACTATCAACATTATATAAGACCCATGTCCTCCTCTTTCAATGTCATTTCAATAGCAGATGATTTTAGGAGGGCAGAAGGAAAACCCTGTCCCAGCCTTGTGATGCATGAAGACCAGACGCAGACATGCACTAACAGGCTTTTCACAACAAAAACAGCCGCGGTGAGAGAGCTGTCGCTTACCTCCAGAAGTGAAAAGCATGCAGCGGGCTGCACGGGCTGCAGGGGCTAGTGGGAGTGGGGCTCAAGCTTCGGGGAGTGAGGCTGTAAGTTAAATGGAGGGCAGTGAATAGTTGTCTGTTTATCACACACAGCACAGAAACCCCTCATATACCCCCCCGGCTCGCACAGCCTTGACACGAGCAGCAGCATCATGAAGAAGAATGATTCCTGTCACACGAACCGAAATTGTGTTTAAATGGCAAGGATGTTAAAATCTGTCTGCTAAAAAGCTGCAGATTGACCTCATTTTAATAGTCATTACAAAATTGCGTCTACATTTATTCATATGATACAGACAGACTTTTGCCAACGTGATGTCATGGACTGAGCATCCCTGCAGAGCATGAGGTCATATAGAGGTGAGAAACTTTTACTGCAGTGTCAGTTCATAACAGTTCTTAAAGGAGAAGTCCAGCAATTTTTCTGTGTTTTCCCTCATTTTAACAAAAGCCATAAAAAGACCAAAACCAACAATGAATTGATGTGACTTACTAGTATCGACTGTGTATCCAGTGACCGAGGAATCTTATTCCTCCGAGCCACAGAGCCTTATTGTTGTCTAATAACACAGCAATGAGCCTCACTGTCGCACTGAGTGTTTTTTCAGTAAGAATATGGGCAGTGTAGTTTAGTTTGAGTCAATACACGAACACCATCCTGCAGCAGTACACTAGCACACCAAATGTGTATTAATCCACAGATGAAAATAGTCCCAGACAAATGGAGCATTCCCTCCTGTTTGAGTAACGTCTGCTCAAAACTGCAGCTGTTGCAAAAGAGAAATGATATATTTGTGACCCATTTGCAAAGATTAATATCTTAGTTAGTAACCAATGAGCTTGAGGCGAAGCCAGAAGTATTAGGCTAAGAGACGGACTAAAGCCTCATTTCAAGTGCAGGACTCTTTGTAGGAACTTAGTGCAGGCAACAAAGTACATTAAATGCAGGGGACATCATTTTACCCCTGAAAAGTTGCTGTTTAGGGGATTGCAGTTTCCAAAAGTACTTGAACTTTTGAGGTGGACTTACAGTACAGTTCTGTTTGGTCAAGTACTCTCACAATTTGTATTCCAGCAACCATTTTAAATAATCTGCAGCTTCAAACAGGTTAGTTTTTTGTCATTTGTGCTTTGACACATGAACATGGAGTTACAGAGGTTGGCATATGAACAACAATTAAGTCCAGGTTGTTTGTTGACAGGCAAAAACAGCCGTCATTTTTAAAGCAGACTAATTTGTCTAATCTTCACAAGTCTTCAGGCAGTGGTGGAAGCAGAGACATCAACGGGTGGAGGAATCTTTTTGTTTCCTTGGACCGAAGTTCTAGTTAACATGTCGTTGATTTTGGTCTTTTAATGGGATATACTGATAATTAGAAAATCATAAAATATCACCAGTCTCACTATAATCAGTATTTTCAAGATTCAGTTCAGTCCAAATTTCACATTTTAAAATGCTGTAAAACACAAACCAGTCCTCATTACTGGTATTGTGTTATACACAAATATCAATTAATAACATCATATTTTGGAGTGTTCACAGAATCTTTATAAAAATTCCCTGCAGTCACTCATTGGTCCAATAGTTCTCTCTCAGTTGCAGCTTTTAAAGCCTCAAATGGAGGAAAGCAGAACAAATTCCTTGTTGACCTAAATAAAAAAAAAATGTACCAAGTCAAACAAATGAATGCAGCTCTGATGAAAGGGGAAACCTGCCGTGTAAACACACACAGCCTTCACTGATTCATTATTATTGATCACAGCCAACAAACACAACACTCATCCTACAATAGGTGTGTGTGTGTTTCCTGTGTGCATACGTGTGTCACGCCAGCAAATAAAGCATGTTGTGCAGTTGCGGCACTCCTTTGCCTGACACGTTATCTGTCTGTCTATCACACATACGCATGAAAACACAAATACGCACACACGCATACACACACATGCACACAACCACAAGTCTGCCTCTGTTGCCTAGCTGTGCAGGATCTGACATGAGACTTCCTGCTGCAGATGCTGCTGCTGCTAATGCTAATGCTGCACAGAGCTTAAAGCAACAGTGGAAGACAGCAAGAAAATATGACACAGACGGATGAAGCACTGCAGAGGAGCTGCCACCCTGGTAGGATAACGGAGGAATATACTCACTCTAGCGTCAGCCCTGGAATTCTCAGCCTCTCTCGCTGGGCTTTCATGGCTGAACTGTGCTCGTTTGCTCTATTGTGGTCATGATATGCATTCACACTGCCTGCCTCCCGCCCCCCCTGCACTGACAAAGAGCCAAACCCAGCCACCACAGTGCGATGAGACGGATTGGTTTTCTCTCCCCCCTACAAAAAGGGAGGGGGGCAAAAAAAAGGGGGGGCTTCTCTTCTTGTTTTGGTCTCTCCACGTTCCACCTTGAAGCTGTCAAATGAGATCCTCAGCTGCCTGCGGAGGGCACGGAGGCAGGACAATGCCCCTTTTCCCCTCCCCTAGCACACGCCCCCTTCTCCTTCACTAACGCATGCACATTTGTGTACCCCCACCACCACCACCACCATCACAAGTCCCCCACTAGCTGGTGACTTGCTACATAGCAGAAATGAATGCAATAAATTAAATCTAGATTTTGTCTGCTCCTCTAACACGTAGTCACCTTGACAGACGCTGACATGAGGAGCGCACTGTACGATGCAATGTCACCACAGCCACAGGGATGATGTCATCTTCGCAAGAAAAACATAATGCACCACTACCTGCCAGTCCACATCAGTCAGTATACAGGAAGACACATTTATAGGTCAGGTCCTTTTTGTTCAATAAATCATACAAATAAAAAATAACAAAGAAAAAAGTATAAATGCATCTTGCAGTGGAATTTGTTTATAACTTACAACCTTGAAATCAAGTGGAAGAAGGAATTGAGTGTTTGTGCTCAGACTAGAGAGGCTATGAGTATCTAAGCTAAAGTTTCCTGACCCTTGTAAAGGTTTTAAAGACCCCTGAGGCGGCTTATTGTTAGTAAAATCATTTATGATGTATTTTATCTGCACTTATTGCTGCAGGTGCTCCTTTAAGATCCCAACAAGTTCAAATGAATCACTGACTCACAGGCAGGAAATCGCCTAAGGATGAACTGCAGGACAAAAGAAGCAGCTTATTCAGATAATTTGACAACACACTGTAAAAAATTAAGGGTCTACAATGAGTCAGCTCTCCGCAGCGGCTACCCTGCTGTATGATGATGCTTCTGTTAAAACTGGAACGATAGGAGACATACAGAAAGCAGAGCAGACAGACACTGAGATGCTGCCTCACTCACTCATCAAGCAAACCCATGAATTCTTTATTACAGCACTGCGAGCACGTTTAAAAAGACACTGCAGATGACACCAAACGTTGAGAACAGAACTGGTAGATGAGGAAGGAACTGGAGCAGAAGAAGATGTAGCGTAGCGCAGGTCAAGAGTCATTTCCAGACTCAATCAACACAATTCCCTCATATGGTTTACTTTTTTAAAAATTTGATGACTTTTCCGGCTTGCTTTGTGGGTTCAATTGACTTTTATATTGGAATGTAGGAAAGTAATAGAAATGCCAACAATCCGAGCTCGCCTAGTTAATTCATACAGTGTACAGAGTCTGTATTTGGAAGAAACCTCTGACCCATGACTTCCTGTCAGTAAATGGACTCTGTGGGCTGAAGGAGATTCTTTCCTCCTTCTGAAAGTCAATGAGACATAACACCAGTGTTTTCAGGGTGCTTGGGTTGCCCTCTGCCCTGAATGTCTCTGAATATGCAGCCGAGGAAGAGGATCGAAAAGACATTTGCATAATCTAAATATCAAGAAATACAAAGACATATCTACATGTTGAGGTTCTCTCTTATCCGGAACTACACACTGCAGTTTCACTTTATTTATGCACCTTAAGCGTGCCACTAATACAGATACATGTCATCCATGAAGTCAGCAGCTGCAACATCTTAAGCAAGAATTTTTCCGTATTTGACAAAACTTTGTCATGAGCCACGCAAAAGTTCTGCTGTACCTGCAGACAAACTATCAGTGATTCACAGCACAATTTGCAGAGGAGCTTCTATTGTTTGGCTTGAACTCATGAAATCAGTTTTGCACTAATGCAAGATCAGTAGATCCAATCATCTCTGCAGCTGCATGAAGACTGATTTCAGTCGCACAGAAAGGGATAAAAAACAATTTATACAGCACTAAAAATCAGTACCATATCAATTCTAAGTCTACACCAGGGTCTGGTAAACACATTATCAATCAATATTCCATGTAAGGCTCTTATGGCACATTATATCCCAGGCTCCTCAATTGTAGTTCAGTGGGCTGAGGATCACACTGCTGCTTTTTGCAGATGATGTGATCCTGATGGCACCATTGATCTGTGACCTTCAGCACTCACTAAATGGGTTCAGAGCAGCTGGAATGAAGATCGGCATCTCTAAATCTGAGGTCATGGTTCTCAGCAGGACACCGGTGGATTGTCCACTCCAAGTAGGGAAAAGGCCCTTCCCCCAAGTGAAGGAGTTCAAGTATCTTGGGGCCTTGTTCACAAGTGAGGGGACTATGGAGCAGGACACTGGACGGAATTGGAGCAGTGGGAGCAGTTTTATGCTCGCTTTTTCACACTGTTGTGACAAAAGAGCTGAGCCAGAGGGCAAAGTTTCCGATCTACCAGTCAGTCTTTGTTCCTTCCCTCACCTATGGTCATGAAGGACAGATCATGACCGAAAGAATGAGATTGCGGATACAAGCGGCTGAAAAGGGTTTCCTCAGGGCTAGTTGATGTGGCTAGGGAAAGGAAAGTCTGGGGTCCCCTGCTGAAACGGCTGCCTCCATGACCCGACCCTGGATAAGCAGTTGCTAATGATGACGTGTTCTGGTACATCAGCAACGAGAGGGCATCGAACCAATCTCACAAGCCTCATAAATATATGCATGCAAAAGGAAGTCAAATGCAGTCAGTGGGCGTTGGTCTATTTGATTATCTAATGGTTCAGCTCACTACCACCCCTAATGTAAAATATTATCTGTAAGATGGTGAAAATCTCTGTGGGACTGAGGCAAAACGCAGAGTCGTGAAAGAACAGCCAGTGGTTTTTGTACAAGTGCCACTATCTATACTGAAAATAATAATTTATTCCTTCACAAAAATATTTATAGTGCCGTTTTTAAGTTAAAATCAGGACGTTTATACACATCAGGTAGGATGACAGAGGAGTTGTAGAGGAGTGTATGAAACCTGCTGAAACAGCCTCTGCAAAACAAAACTGAACAACTTAGTCAACTGCAACACGACTGCACAGTTTTAAGATACAATTCCGAAAATGTAGATGTAAATGTGCTGCTAAACTTAAAATAAGAAAATTTCATACGTTGATTATAGTAGATTAAGGATGTGATTGCATGAGGGAGGAAAGACATGGCAAATACTAGAGATTTTTATTAGAGAGAGAAGAAGAGAGGCAGCATATTAGGCGAGCAGGAACTCCGGGAGGAGGAAGGTATTTGAACAGTTCAAGGCAGAAAGAGGTTCTGCTGATGAGTCAGGTAAGTCCTTTCATCACTAAAGCAGCTCGAAGCAGTCTGGTTTAAGATTTCCTACCATCACAGTACCTCAGGACTGCTCATCGCTCATTGGCTGATTAGTTTAGCAACAAAAAAATATGTACCAGACTTAAAGACTCAAACTTTGTTTAATGCTGACGAGAGAAGAAAATACTGTGTGTATAAAAACTGCTGGGAGGACTGAAACTGCTAAAACCACAGCTCAAAAAGACTCAAGTTCATGTTCAAGTTCATGCAGGATGTCTTACAACATCTGTTAAATCGAATAAACCCATAAAAAGACCATGTAACAGAATCTATCGTCAACAACTCCTCCTCAATATTCTGTTGCATTTCCAAAGCAGCTGATGCATTCGGGCAGCACAACAAAAGCCGGCCCTCCAGAACAGACTGTGTTTTTGTGCTGATGATAAAAAAAAGAAAAAGAAATAATAAGAATAGCGTCCAACATGACAGCCAACAAATCCAAATGAGTCGGCCTGGAGGTGCCAACAAAGACAAATTTCTAGTTAATTAATTGGACCCCGCAAAAGACTTCCAGTTATTAAGGTCATCCTAAAAATAGGCTTAGGTCATTGCTCATCTAAAATGACTCAGGTTAAAAACCAATCCACCTATGACAAAACCTGATAGCCTTCCTTCTCGTGGCTGTGAAAAGTGAATTACAACAACAAATGCTCTGTTAAGATAACCGTTTGTGGAAAAGGCAAAACCTGGCGTTTAAGCACCATGTTGACAGCAGGCAGCATGTTAGTGTCATCAAATGTTCAGCAGATGGCTCCCTGTCACAGGAAAACCTTTGACAAACACTGAGCCAACACTGACACCACATTAAGAGAGATAAGTTCTCTTTCCTTGCACTTTTTCTTATTAAGAAAAAAAGATAAATAGATTCTAGAGACTGGCAATCTGATTTTATTGCTTATTCCTACTCTGTCACATTAATAATCATCCCTGAAAAACACTGTAATCAAGAACATGTGTGACACAGCGGTCAGAGATTACAGCTACGAAATCATCCAAAAGATTTAAATACTTTAATTTCACAAAATACTCACATAAGACAAACTGATTTACCACTTTTCTCATTTTCAAGATGACAAATTAGTCTAAACGATTTATTACTTTTAGGTACTTTAATAATCTGCAGTTAAGATGAATATGAAGCTGTTTTATCAACACATCCAAACAGCATTTCTATGGTTACCAAGGTCTCCAAAAGCTCCAACACTCTAAATATAAACCACTTGGTGATCTCACAGCCTGTAAGTAATGGCTCACCTCTATTACAGTAGGTGCCCCCTCTGGTGAGGTGCAAGCCAGAGCAGCAAGGTGTCATGGGTAAATCTTTCTCCTGCACCATCAAACTAAACCAGAAATAATTTAGTGTATTATGGCTCAATCTGGTCTAAAAGATGTATCTATCAGTGGCAAAGTAACACCTGAGATCTGACAGTTAATACACTGTGCACATCCTCATGTTGTAATGGCAAGACAGACTATAAAAGAATAGAACTGATTAACATAGCCTATTTTAATGTAAAGAATAAATTCACTCTTTTTGCCCATATATATATACACATATACACACACACACACATATATATATATATATATATATATATATATATATATATATATGTATGTATGTATTAGAATTTTCTTGCTCTCTTGTATCAGTATTGGCCCCAAAACCCATTCAGTCTTTTCATATCACAACCATAAATTATATTAGCGTTCTTTGAAAAATAGAAATTATTCTTTGTTCCACTGATGTATTGAAGTAATCTTACTTATTTATCTAATCCTTAGTTTTAGTATGTGGTGTATTCAGTTAATTTAGCAATTTAAATTTATTTTATATTAAAGTCTTTTTTTTTTTTTTAATTTTAAAATAAGCAATCAGTTACTGGTAACATTCAACTGTATTTCTTGCTACTTTTTTCAAAGAAGAAAATGCTGATGCATTTTCACTGTTTCTGTGTCTTTCCTACTTCCTGCTGTGTCCATGTGAAACATATCCAGTCTTACGGTTGTGATAGTGTCCATGTGTGGAGCGAGATGGTGGAGAGGATGAACCAAACATTGCACAAGTATTTCCATTATTCAAATTAATGGACTAAAGAGAGACCAACATTACAGTTTGATGCAAAGCACGTCTGGACTTTTCTTGTATAAAATAACTAGTACTAACAGAGACCTACTGTTTTCTAACTTTGAGGTACTTCCAGAGAAAATAAAGGCAAAAATAGTAAAAATGCAAATTGACTGCGCAATCTGCTGGCAGCTGACACTGACTGAACACAGAGACATATTCTCACTGTGTCACTTAGATCAAAGGTTAAAAAGTAAGAATTTTTAAATTTTTTACATATAATCTGTTTTCCAATTAAGTTTACTTGAGTATCTACATAAACGACGTTATAGGCAGTGTAACAGCTGGTACCATTACATGAGTTTCTTGTTAAACAACTTATTCAAGCATTCAACGGACAGAAGATGACTGTGAGTAACATGTACACATATCTGGGTACTTACAAACTGCCTCTTCTAGGAAGACTCAGTTCTTTCTGTAAAAGAAAAGAGAAAAGTCATACAAAAGTTACAAACTTTCACAAATTTTAAACACCAGTGAAACAAAGAGTGAATGTGTCTACAGCAACTTTTTAGAGCTTTACTTTTCATGTAGAAAATTAAAAAAATATTAATCATATCAGAGTAGCCTACTTTTACTTGGCCTACTAAAACATGTCTATGGAGGGACTTTGACAAGTGTATACAGAAGTTTTTTGTTAACACAGTGTTGTGTTGTTCCAGTATATCTGTGCTAAAGATTCAGAAACTCTACAGCCAGTGAGCATAAAAAGCACATTGGCATCTCTCTGTTCTGCAGCGGCAGCATCGACTTCACAGCCGGCATATGGAAGGAGCTCACAGAGCAGGTGCGAAACTCACTTACATCCAATCAGTGAGAACTGGCGAGAAGTTTAAAGCAAACATCTGGATTTAAATCTGTTTACTTAAATCACAAAACAGATGAACTGAACATGAAGGCTTTTCTCCAAAACCCATTTCCTGTCATGTCCATACTGCAAGACACATGTCAAGATCAGAAAGATAAAATAAGAGCAAAATTGAACACGGCTGTGATTAAAACTGCAAATGTAAAGCTACAGTAACTTTCCACATGATCTAGAAGAATCAGTTAATTTCATGAGTCAGTCAAAACGCAAACAGTAGGAGTAAATTGTAAAATCTGTTCTGCTTGTGTTTTCATTTATTCACTTAAAGTAGCGGTTGAGGGAAACTGAAGAAGTGACATGAGGTCGAGGTTTAACAGCCCACAGAAAGCACCAACAATGCCCCCATTGATTTCTTCAGGGATTATTTGCTCTCACAGGCTTCTTAGAGGATAAAACTGCTGCCACACACTTGAAATTCTGCAAAGTCCTTGCAGTCACGAAAAAAACTTTGACTAAATGTCTTAACACAATGTTTAAGTTCCTTAATCCCAGAAACATTTTCTTTATGCAAAGATGGAAAATTCTTATCACACAAGTTTTATCATTTACTTGGTTCTAAATTTGAGTTTAAGGTTCTCCGTTGCTTTCTGAGATGGAAGTAAATGTAATAAGTTTGTAAGACAAATCAAAGGGCTTGGTCTAAAGAACAAGAAAGGGAAACAGTTAAGGTAAGGTGTGAAATGCAAATGTTTATCGGCCAAAGCATCTTATTAGTCGTTATTTTTAATCAATACAAAACCGCAATCTTTTTACATTTTTGTTTAATTAAAAATTATCTGCTTTTAAATCATCTACCAGATTATAAATGCTTTATGGGGCTACAAGTTTGGAACAATCCTTCAGTGTTTTTTAAAGAAAAGAACATAAATGAAAATGGCTGGTGCAGAGAGAGAGAGGAGCTCATATTCATTTGAGCCAGTTCACCAACATTTAGAGTAATCATAACATGCCACACAAAACATTGGATCGGATGTGTTGAATTCAGTAGCTTTGGAAGTTTTTTGGAAGTGTTGAGCATATGATAATATGCAGATGACTTGTGTTATATCACTCGAAGCTGTTGGGAGTTTTTGATGGACATTTTTAGATGCTTTTGATGCTTTCATGAGTGAACCTCTACAGACTGCCAGCCAAAGGGAGTGTGAATTTTAGAAATCACCCATTTACCAGGGAGGAATGATGGAGGGGGAAAATTTTTCTTCATCTGACAGTCCTTCAGGTCAAAGTCTGTTACTTGTTACAAAATGAAACATTTTATTTTCATGCGTCAAGTTGATTGCAAAGCTACTGTTTACATATTTTACGTCATGAACTTAAAATCTTTTTATATTTTTTGCAATTTTTTTTCTATTTTCTATTATATTATTTCACTTTTAGAATTCCTATTTTGCTTTCACGTCTGTTACAAATTGTTTTTTCATACTCATACTGTCAACTCAGTTACCTTCAACTTATTGAGTTCAGACACATTGAGACAATGGAAAAATTAAGTACCAAAAAGAACATGACAAGAAAGGCTTAGTATTGATATTATGGTAACAAGCAATTGCAAAACGTCTCCAGTCAAAAGAGCACGGTGAAATCTTTAGGGTGGACAGCTGCACTGTCCTCACAAGTCCAACAACTAACTCGATGAGTCACAACTGTCGATTACTTTACATAAAAGGTCGACTACGACACTAAATTACTCACCTGTGTGTTAAAACTTAGCTTTAGTCTTACTCAATTGAAATTTTGGCTCCAGTAGGTTTGGGCACCTTTAAAACGTATTTGTTTAAAAATTATTATGAATATGAATAAGTATTGTTGGTACTTAATTAAAGTGAATGATTCCGGGGCGCCTGCTGGCTCGGTCTCATAGAACAGGCGTCCCATATACAGAGGCTGTGTCCTCGCCGCAGCGGCCACGGGTTCAATTCCACCTGTGGCCCTTTGCTGCATGTCATTCCCCCACTCTCTCTCTTCCTGTTTCCTGTCTACTCTTCAGCTGTACTGTCTCAGAAATAAAGGCCCAAAAATCCCACAAAATATCTTAAAATTTACACACAACAAAAGGGAATGATTCCATTTTTCTGATGAGTATGGGTACTATTATTAGTGCTGGTAACGTAATTTTTAAATGACGCCCAGCTCTTTAACTGCAGGCCATCGGCCATTTCACCGGTAAGTCCACATTGTAGAATGTGAGCAACAAGCGTTCAGTTACTCTTTGTAATGATACCACTTTCTAAACATGGTATTCAAATATATTTGGTTGATTGGTCTCAATTTTAGAAAATTATGACTTTCAATTTGCCTCTAACCTTGAATTTAATCTACCTGAGTGTCTCTCAAGAGCATGTGTTTGTGAGGCTGTGGTTTAGACTCAACAGCTCCTTCATGGAAATCCAGCGACATATTTCATTAAAAAGACTCCAAGAGATTCTCCTTTTTTTTCCCTTACAGCTGTGAGGAAAAAATATGTAAAATACATCCAAGCACAAAAGATGCTGCAGCAGCATCTGCTGATGCGTCGGCGCCACATGGAAAGTCATGCAAAACTACGTCAGCCACAGTGACAGACGAGCACACTGTGTACGGATCGCTGTATTCCCCTCAGACTTAACACAACTGTTTATTCAAACACAGTTGTTTCCTTTAAAGAAGCAGGTTGTTTAATCATCCTCAATACATTTCTCTGTACTCTCGTATATCTGTTAAAACGAAAACAAAGCTCTCCTGCTCAGATGACTTGAAATCTGTCCCTCGGTTCTGTCCTCTCAGTGCTTAACAGCACTGATAAATAAGCTGTTTTGTTATGGGACTACAAATCTCCCTGATTTGATCATTAGACATTTCATTGTTTTATAATAACCTGATAAGGGTGAGGTCCTTTGTCTTCCACAGTGTCGGACACTGGGTTGATGTGTATTGGCTGCTCCCATCAGCAGAAAAAGTGCTAAGCCCCGCTCTCCCTTTGCTATCAATTAGAGCTTAATGTCTGGCTTCCTGTGCTGCCTGCTGAAGACCAAGGGCACACAGTTTCCTTGGGAGACATGACCGCAGCTTACACAACACTAATTACTGGCAGTGAATTACCTACATCATAGCACAACAACCAACAGTGTGAAGTCTTTAATGATGCAAGACAACTTAACAGCAAAAACTATGTGATTATGCTTCAATTTACTGAAATTACTTCAAATCAATTCTTAAGTGAAATAAATGCCTTGTAATGAGATGATTGATCATTTTTAATTTTTGGTAGTTTTGACAATTCTCTTTCTGCATAAGAAACTAGGGCTGCACAATAAATCGTAAAAAATTCACGATCTCGATTCAAACGTATATGCGATCTCATTTCTAAATGACAGTGATTTACTTGCTCGTATTTTCCTGTGCGTTCAGATCGCGCTGCATTCACGTGTTC
>JAQLOL010000011.1:23218718-23232245 GCA_029783665.1 Naso thynnoides
GTTAATTAAAAAATTTAAAGCTATTAAAATCCACGTAAACTGATTTCAGAGTTTTGTTTCTAAACACGAAATATGTAAGAAAATTATCACAGAAAACGTGGAAAGGCTGAGAAATATGTACAACAGCACTGTGGAGTCAGAGCCTTAAACTTTCTCCAGTTCAGGATTTTTTAGTCGTACTGAAATCGTGGCTCAATGTCGCACTGCAGCCACCTTACGACCCTGCCTCATGCCCGTCTGGTTATTACAGTGGTATCTGATTAACAATTTTCTGCTGCACTGGCACAGCACTAATGTGGCTTGGAGAGAGATCTGGCTAAGTGATACTCATTGATGAGCTTAATCCAAAAATGCCTTGATGAGCTGCTGAATATTCACATAAATGTTGTTTTATTGTGTTGTGGTTGAGATTCTGACCCACTGCGCATCATCAAAAGAGACAATTAGACACATTTTGCTTGAAATAACATCACATGATCACCAAGTAGACAGCAGGGCTAACTGCTACAGTGGGAGCTTCCTGCCTCTCGCTGCTTAGGAGGACGCTCCAGCCCCAGTGGAGCTGACAGAGGCATCAGTAAAGACAGACAGGTGTTTTTTTAAAACTCATATCAATTGCCGAGGACACCATGTCCTGCCGCATCACTGTTTTTTGGTCCTGCAATGTAGCTTTGTGACTTTAAATGTCTGATATTTCTCTTCCGTAATGAAATTTTGGGGGGAATTAGATGCATTTCATCGGAACTATTTACCTCAGTTTTAGTGCTTTTGCGTGGTGTTTTTTGAGCCATATCCTGCCTGACACTCTCCTACCAGTGGGTATGGGTTCATCGCCTGCAGTGAACACACCTCCAGCCTCTTATAGCAGAGAAAACTGCTCGATTTTCCACGATTTTGAAACCTAAATTTATGTCTTGGTGATGTTTTCAATCAGTCAAATTTGACTAGATGGCTCATAATACATTTTCTGACAAACTCAGAAAAGGCTCTTCTCTGCATTACTTATCAAAAGAAGTTCTGCTTTGGCCTCGATGTGATGCTCAACATGCACACTGCATGGTTGTTGCACACACACGGTTGGTTGATAACTGCCTCTGGTTGTTAAAGAGGTTTTGTCCATATATCAAAATGTATACAGAATATATGTATGAGCAGTGTGCATATCAGTAAGCGACATGTGTATCTGACAGATGTCTTTACTCGCTGTTTTATGTGAACCAGCATCTGTTAAGTGATGAACAAACACAGTGATGAACAGCTGGAGACGACTGGACAAGAAACTATTAAAGACATCAGTCCAGTCTGAGCAGAAGGTACTGAGAGGACGTCGAAGTGCAGCTAAAAATATAAGAGACTTGTTATCAAAATGTTATCGAAATTGCTACAAGGCCAAGTGCAGTATCCGAATTGCAGAGGCTGCAATTTCTAAACTGTATATATTTTTTCTTAGTCTTCATATTTTTTTCTTAGATTTCTGTTGTTTCCAATTGCTTAAATTGCTTGTTTCCTTTCCTTATTTACTATTTATTGTTTTTGCTCTCCTAATGCATCATTTCATTTTTTAATATCCACTTTGCTGCTGTTACACTGCAATCTCCCCCATTGTAGGACTAATGAAGGATTATCTTATCTTTTTTGAAAAAGGTCAAATGTGTCACAACATATACAGTTAGGGAATGAAGCAGAGGAGCAGGTCTACAAATTAAATTGTCCAGATGTGAGGAAACATGCTTGTTACCGACTCCACATCATTCAGCCTTTAAAATGAACTTTCACAAATGTAAATTAAACTGTCGGATTTATTCAAGACAATGACAGTGAAGGAATGTTCAACTTAATAAAGCCAATGCTACCATAAGACTATGGCACATAGATTTTAATATTAAATATGGTTTATATTTTAGGCAAGATAATGATAAACTCAGAAATACAGAGAGATGTTGTTAGATTGAGAAGCAGATGTCTAAATAGACATAGTTATTGTACCTACAAGCAGTTTGTCTCTTACTCAGTAAACCAGATTAAATGCAGAAAAATAATCTTACACAACTTTAACCTGCTAGAAAAGCAAACATGAGGCAGCCCCGGGCATCCACAGCAGAGGCTGCTATTGTACACAATTTTACATCCTATTACCAGTAGTTGTGTGTACGCCATTCGTTTTGTCTGTACATATTTTCAATTGTAGAGGCGTCTTTCCAGGTCATCCATTTTTTAAGTTACTGAAAATTTCCAAATGAAACTTTCACATGCAGTTCAAGACAAAATCAAAAGAAAAAAATCCAGAAAGAAATAAAATGTTACAACCGTCTGTGTTTGACTACTGTGACATCTGGCATTATACTCCATCCAATTTTATTTCCTAGGGATGATAAACGCTTTTCTTTTGTGATTATTCTTCCTCAAGGTGAATTTAATCTTTTAGTCTGACCACTTTCACGGCGTGGATAAAGGGCGGCTAGAGCTCAAAGGAATTCAAAGTCTTGCACAAGGACACTTCGGCAGAGAAGCTGCTCACGTCCTCTAGCTAAAGAATTGCTGCCCTATTCACTTGTACCACTTAGATGACAGCCTTCTTTGGAGCTTCAGTAAATAGTTGTTCCTGTTGTCAAATTAGCACAAAGAACTTGAATAACCATCTTGTATTCCTTTAACAATCAGTCAAGCTGCAGTTTACATTCATGTCTGTCCAAATTCATGATATATGAAAGACTTTGAAGGAATTTAATGAGAGGATTAAGTGTATTTATTAAGATATCACCATGTTCACATGTATGATTCCACTAAGAAACATGCTGCCTTTACTTAGAGACTATTTTACAGACGACTGATAGAAAGCTTCATCACATGATGCAATGGTGAAGCTTTCTATCAGTCGTCTGTAAAATAGTCTATATAAAATAGTAAAATAGTCTATATATAAATATTGTTCTATCACATGATGCAATGGTAGAACAATGTGATGTCACAGTGGAATTGACTTTTAACTCTTCAGATGAAGTGTCATCACTCCATCCGTTCATCCTGTTGGACAAATGTGTAAAATTTTGTCATTATAAGTGTACAAATTCTTGAATTACTGTCTAAACATAAGGGCCTAAGCGATACTGGTTTGCTGATATTATTGACCGATAATGGCCCATCACAGACACATCTGTATCAGTGTAAATGTTCTCAGATACGCCCTGATATTAAAACAGTTTTTTTAAGGCTGGGAAATAAAAATACTTGGACTAGTGATTTAATATGGTGTGATTACATAGTTTGTCCAGCAGAGAGCGGCCTGTTATTTAAAAACTCATAAGTAAATTGTTAACTGATCAATGCACTGATGTTTGGAATCAAGTTTGTTAAAATGTGAGAAATCCTGCTTCCATTACATATCTTTGTCACAAGTATTTAATAATCACATTCAGCTGATATAAATGGCAGTGGAGGTGCGAAAGGCAGAAACGTCCTGCAGGTAATAACACCAACCTGTCTCTCATCTATTTACATACACATATACATACATCAGCTGAATGTGGTTATCAAATACTTGTGATAAAGAAATGTAATTTATCTATCAATATATCTGTTACTGGAATTATTGCGCCCTAATATTGGTATTGGCCTCAAAAAACTTGTCTTTCATGTTAAATACAAATAGAATGACTTTTGACCTTTGATCAGAAAAATCAACTCAGTGCATTTTTGTATCCACGTGGGCATTTCAGCAAAATAACAATAATTTTAAAAAATGTCCTCAGTGTGTTCTTAAGACATTGTTTTTGCTAGAATGTGACAGATGGACAGAAGAGCAGAACACATCATGATTTTTGCCACAGCTGTCACCAGCGCACACTAACAATATCTCAATGAGAGCCTCCCCCGTGGAAATACCGGTTTTTACCAACTGTTATGTTCACATGAACTTAATTTATAAGTAAGCCTGAAAAAAGTGCCTGAAAACGTAAAACTTTCAGGTGCTGCATCATCTTGTCCTGTCAGATGAACCCTCGTTAGCTCACACTGCTTCATTTAAATGGTTCTTTAGAGGCATACAATGTCACTGAACTCCTCTGGATGGCTACCTTTTATTATGAAGTGTTAGATGTCAGAAGTACAGTAAAGCTCACATTGCAATGCAGCAGGTTCTGGCAGGCTGCCCCTAATTAAGATGAAGGGCATGCATGGCCGCTATAGGCATCATTAAAATCTATATAAATCCTACAAATTTTTATATAATGAGGGAACATGCCGGCCACATCCCCTCAGAACCAAACTGCGAACCTTAAGAGACTAAAATAAAAGATAAACTAAAGGAAATCATTTGAGATGTCGAGGTGGAGTGCAGGCGTGCATGTTACACTTGAAAGTTAAATATTCTACCTTCACACAGACATCATGACAGATACTTTGCTATAGATATACTGACATATTCTTCTGTTAAGTGGAAGTATATTGAGATTATCTATATTTCTCTGGTCTAACTTTTGTTTTATATTTCTTAAATTTAATTCATCATCGAGGTCTATTAAATCAGGAATTACAGGTGAATATTATTAGCATATATCGGTAATGCATCACATCAACCGGTTAATTCTCAACTCACTTTTATTTAACATAACTACAAAATAAAAAGGAAATCAAGAGAAATGCATTAGAACATAATTTACATCTAACTTAATCTCTGTCTCAAATCATTACGTGTATTTGTCTCCAGACGTGCACACACGCGGCGCCGACAGTGATTCATTCTGAACTGAACTGAGCGATTTATTTAGAGAACTCATTAATGGTTCTGATACTGGGAAAGAGTAATTCTCCTGCGTATTGCTGGTTAGTCTGCTGTTGTTTTCAACAAGTCTAAAAATAAATTCTGCACACTGTCACAGTCATTAAGCATCAGCATAAACACGAAGCTTTCAGTTCTTGTTCATGACTGGAGATCAAGTCAAAGTTTTGACATTTTCTGTACCTGCTTCAGCATAATAAATTCTTTTTCACGTGTACCATTTTACAAGCAACGCAAATGCACATCTAACAGTGCACAATGTTACTTGTTTTTATTACTTCAAGTATATTTCTTCACATTGTACGTTTTTCTGCAAATGTTGCTGCTCAGCTTTGCTGGATCTCTTAACAAAATGTAACTTTAAAGTTGCAAAAGATATTTGAGGATGTTGTGATTCACTAAACTGAGCAAAATAAGCTTAGTTGCTTTCTTGCCTTAGTTGTTACAGAAGACTGATTCACTCTTAACACTAGCAACTTGTCATTTTTACTTGGGCTTTACATGAATTAAACACACAAAATCAAAAATGTTAATGCTTATATGTATTGAACTGAGCCAGGCTAAATGTTGCCACAACCACTGGAGGTGTGTGTGTGTGCGTGTGTGTTTCTACAAAGTTCAGCCATGTTATGTGAATCCGTTTAGAAGTAATGCACCTCTTTGTGGCAGGCCACTCTCACTGCCACGCCCCTTTTTGCCAGTTGGCCCGAACAGTTAATCAGCTGTTCCTTGGCTCATGACCAACCAGACCAGAGCTGCTGGTGGCAGCTAATAAAACCCATTTTAGTATCTCTAACTGAGACCAATCTGTAAAACTAATAATAAAGGGAACCACCTCCAGCCAAACTTAAACATTACTCAATCATAAAAATTTTCCAATCATGATTAAAAAAAGAAAAGCAACAAGGCAGCTAGAGATTAAAATATGTCAATACTTTTTCTTTTAAGCTCACAGCACAGACACAGTCTGCACTGTTAACAGTCAAGCTCAACATAAACAAGCTCTGCCTGGGATGATGTCATTCCCTTCCCCGCCTATGTATGAATGGAAATTGTGGAGCTGAGCCGGCTTCATTCATTTGCCTGACAAACTAACTTCCGTGTTTCTTTTTGAATGTGAAAGTGGGAGCCGCAGCAGTGACCGTTGTGTGCTGCAGTTGTTGTGTGTCAGGGCACAGAAAGAGGTCTTGTGTGGGAGAGAGAATGCAAGAGAGAAGGTGGTGTGTCAACAAAGAATCACAGAGATTACAGTAAACAGATAAATGAATAAATAAATACTATTTTGAAGCCCTCGGTAAACCCAATTACAAGAAATGTTTTTGATTTCTCCAGAGAAATCCATTAAGACCATCAAAAAAAATTCTAACAGCACCTTAACTGTCTAATTTTTAGAAAGATTCATAATCACAGAGAGACACACTGACACTAAACTCGTGCATGAAAGTCAAATGTTGTGCCTTCGCTCTCGACAGCTGCATAAATAAAACATTACAGAGGAAAATTTTGCTCTCACACAAGCAAAACTCACCTTTGTTTGTTATGAAATGAATTGTGGTGCATAACAGCGGTTTCACTGGTTTAATTCAGCAGCCTAATTAAAACAAATGACACATACATGGATCACAGGGAGTTTGTGATTCACAACACATGCAGGAGTTTGAGCTGAATTTAAAAAAGGATTCCTCTTTAACATGTGTATCGATTACACTGTTAGTGTCCCAAAGTGAAAGAGGCAAAATTACAGATCAAGCGCAATTTATTCCTCACTGTAGCATTTACAGCAGTTTGTCAGCTCAGCTTGAGGGAATGATTTCTGTCCGAAACATCCTGGATTAAACATGACATGGCATGTCAAAAAAAACAAAGGTAATTCCATGTTTCAGCACACCATGTCCTTTCTTTCCACCTGTATTTATATCTCATGTAATGTGTTGGTAATATGATTAAGTACATGATTCTTTTAGGACTGTTGTTGTGCTCTCAGCTACACCTCAATTAGGATTTTTGTCAGAGGGGCAAAAGCCTCGTAAAGATACACTCCATTATCATGAAAAGTCAATAAAGCAGCTCTCATTGTTTCCTTTGGCAGCCAACACAAACTAAATGTGAGGCTGTTTAGAAAGTGTTGTTGCCCGTTTTCACCGACATGAACTCCTTCAGCTCTGGTTTGCACAAGTTTCATCCATTAGAAGCATTTCAACGTAAACAAAATGGTTTGAAATGTGAAAAGTTTCTTCCCATCTTGAACCAAAAATATCAGGTTTTTCTCGACCTGGAGTGGGCGTGTAATATTCTTCCGAGAGTTGTGCATTGTGTAACGCTCTCCATTGATGGTCAGAACCAGTGAGAACGTGGGCTGGTTGGCAAAATAGCATCAATGTTCCAAGAATCTTGAATGAAGCAGTTTAAAAACAGATCATTTTTGTGGAAAACTGACACAAATCTATTTGTACCATTATTATCTCCCAATCTGTTCAAGAAAGAAAAGATTAAAACACTTAGTCTTTTTTTCCTGTCACCTGTTGGTGAAAATCCTTATTATCCTCTTAAGCACATCTACTGAAAAATGCCCTCATAGTTTTGCCATCAGATTCTCTCACATGCAGGACACAAGCACCCACCAGCTGAGCCACGATGCTGCCCACTCTGTGCTGCCAAGTCTCAACACAAACAGGTCTCAAAGTCCTGACTGTGCTCTGTTAAAAGAGCAATACAGGAGCCTCACAAGTCACGCACGCATACAGTACAAAGTCACCCTGCAGCTCAAACCCATACAGACTCCAGCTCCACACACACACAGGCACGGCTACAGCTTCCCGCCTACCTGTAGCCCTCGTCTCCTCAGAATGCTGGACTCATCCATGGTACAGAGACCCGACTTAACATGCCTCCCTACCGGTGCGAAGCCACGCTGCACTGCCTGGCTCCTGCCTCCTGCTCCTCCCTCCCTCAGGCTAAATCTGATCTTAGCAGCTGCTAAACACTTCCATCAGAAATTATCCGATTGGAGGGGGCAGTCAGCTGACACCTCCTCTTGTTCCTCTACTCTGTAACTTCAAGAGTGAAAGAGAGAGATGGAGCAAGAGAGAGAGAGAGAGAGAGAGAGGAGGGGGAGAATGAGAGAGGAGGGAAAAGATAGGCAGGTCTAATTTAGCGCAGCAACGGGCGGGGGTGAGGGGGTGAGTAGGTGAGGGGCTGCTGGAGACGAGTGGGAGCCCCAAGACTCATTTCTCCGAGCAGCCACGCTTTTTGGGCACCCTAGGTGACCATGAAAATGAGAGGATATCCTTCCCAGCATTGTTCTGCCTCTAACTCAACAATGAATCCGGCATCCTGTCTGCTGCAGGGAGGCAAAATCCTCATTGGTCTTATTGCAGTCAATGAAGCTTGGACCAGTGAAGGAAACATGACGGCTGAGACTACAGCTGACATTAGAGACAGTAAAGTAGATTTAATGGTAAGGGGGAAAAATAATAGAATGGCACACTTTTAAGTCAATGTATTGCTGCCCAAGACCTTTCAAACCTGCTGTGAAAATGTCACACAAACTGCTGTGGGTCCATTTGACCATGAAGTCACCTCCTTCATTCCAAAATCCAAACACTAAATCATTACCATGCAGAAATCGACCACACCTTCTTGCTTGACCTGCTATGTATACAACTGATGTCCTGAGTCAATTTCCAGCACTCTCATGCGCTCCTGCAGCTCCACACGGAGATGAGTTTCAGGCTGTCAGAAAGTGACCACAGATCTTCACACACAAATCACTCAATGTCCCCACACCCTCCTGCATGATTAGCATTTGGAAAATAAGTTGTTTCCAGAGCCACGCTGCCAGTTCTCCTCCAATTCTGCATTCTGTTTCGGTCTGTGTTTTTTGTGCGCTCCCTCCCTCTCACTTTCTTCACCCTCTCTTACTCATTTCCATTCACTGTGCTTCTGCTCTGTGAATATTAAGTGGGCCCCTTCCATTCTCCTCCTCTTCAGCCAAGCTCAAATGATTTCCCTTACAGAGTGCGGCCCGGAATGACAGCTACTCACTACCACGGCTGCTGGAGGAGGTGCACGGGACTTTCAGACAGGTGACTACTACATCAACTTTTCCCATTTGGAAACCTGTACAACATAAAGCTGATTGAGCGTTGCAGAAGCCGAGGCGACAGTCATTTGTGCCGCTGTGCTGATAAGAAGAGCTGGGAGTAGAAAGCCCAGGTCCGCACTCGCGTAATCAGGCTGTTTTTGAATAAACCCCTTAAAACCTCAGAGGACGAAGGATTACAGTGGTGAACTTTTTCAGCTTGAACAATGCCCTCCAGATTACCTGAGGGATTTAAAGAATCCTGTTCTGTTCAACTGACTAGTCTCAAGTCATTGCTCAGTCTGTGGTCGCTTAAAGGAACAATTAAGAAAATTCTACATTTGACTAACAATGAAAATGAGAAGCAGCAAGAAACACAAGGGAGGGTTCATTTGTCTCACTGAATACAAGAGGAGCTTATTTGCCTGTTGTACATACTTGCTGGAACATCCACTAGTCAATACACTGCAGCTGAAACAATAAATCAGTTATGAAGCGAAAATTAATCAGCCACAATTTTGATAATCAAATAACTGTGTTTAAAAGTTGTTTATCAAGGAGAGTCTACAGCCAAAAAAAGAAAAACAAATAAAGCTGAGGTTGATGGAAATGTGATTCATTTTTCAAGTCCTTCGTAAAAGGTTTGAACTATTTGTGACGTTAGAGAGGATCACGAAAGTACTTAGGCTACTTAGGCGTCATGAACGGCTGTACAAAATTAAGTACAAATTATTTTACAAATTCTAAGATATTTTACAGAATTGGTTAAAATTTTAACTTGCTGGCGGTGCAAGAGAATAGTCATAAGATAAACAAGTTCATCAGGATGCATCAACCAAGAGCCTGAAACAGCTGGCAAACATTTATGACAATTTATCCACCTGTTGTTAACAAAAGTGACAGATTGACTGACAACATTTTCATGCTGCTAACACAGTTTAAAAAAACAATCATTTGCTGTCTCAAGCTTCTCAAATGTGAGGATTTTCTGCCATCCTCTGCTTTGTCTACTTGTAAATGGAATATACTCAAGTTTTGCATTATTGGTTGAACAAAAAAAGGCTGTTGCAAAAGGTTATTTTGAGCTGTGACCATTTCAATGGTCAATTTTCATTGTTTCTCTAACAATAGGTGGCACGGTGGTTCAGTGGTAAGCATGGTCGCCTCACAGCGAGAAGGTCATGTGTCTGGATGTTTTTTGATGGTCTGGTTACCCCCACCACGAAAAAACATCCAGTCTCCAGTCAAGACCCTTGACCAAGGTACGATCTAATATCTGGAGTCTGTCCCCAGGTGCCATGCTGTCGCTGCCCACTGTTCCTCAGGGATGGGCTAAATGCACAGGCCAAATTCCACTGTACGCTGTACATGTGACCGATAAAGTACCTTGAATGCATAGTGTACATAAGAATAATTTAGGCATTTTAATTTTTTGTTTTAATATTTACTTCTTGCCTTGTTGCACAAAAAAGAAATGTTTTTAGACAGAAAAAAGACACAGGAAAGCTGTTTTGAGTCATGTTTCAGGTCAGTTATGAGGGCTGACAGTTCTGCCAGTGGCCTTGGAGCACAACCACAGAACAGCCTCTGGGAAACGTCCAGGGGTTGTCTGTGACTCATTTCCTCCTGGCAGGTGGGCAGCTGAGGTTGTTTCCTCTGCCTTTGGAGAAAAAATGGAGAGGCTGGCACTGAAAGCATGCAGAGAGTGCTGATTGAGTGACCCGCAGCCTCTGCTCCGCCTGAGCTTATCAGACCAAGAGGCAACCTGCCGATGTAAGGCAAGCAGAGGAGGACAGCAGCCTGTGAAAAGAGCGGTCAGGAATGAATCAATTCCCTCCATACAAAGCAGTGCAAAGGATCCATCTGTCCAAAGCCAAAGGAGTTAGAATATCTGGCCATGATAAAACCCTGCAGAGCCAACCTCCCAATGGATGAGGCAGGTCTTTAACCTTGACAACAAACACAAAAATAGTAGCCAAGATGGACCAACAGTTGCATTACATCCCTCTAAATTGCACTCCTGTTTTTAAATGTTAAGTAAAATGGAATAGCCATGTAAATACATGCATTCATAAAGAGAATAAAGATGCACAGCTTGAGTCCACTTGGTAAATCAAATAGGCTTTCTTCTCAATTCTTTTTCCTCAGTTTCAAAGAAGCAGAAAACCACACTGTGCACAAAATAATGTCACAACTGAATCTCAGAAAAGGGAAAATTGTATCTCAAGCAGAGCGGATGACAGGTTGAATGTCTCAACTGCAACTCCTTTATCTGGAGTGACAGTTTCATTTATATCCCACCCTGTATGTTTACAGTAATGTGTCATACGGTTGGTAATTCTGGACTGTGTGAAGTAAATTTATTTCCCGAACTATTCTGGGAAACATAATAAGGAAGTGAAAAAAAAGCCACAGAAGCACCTCATGAATGTGAAGCTAAATGTTTTTATACAGTGAGGAGTTTTTTTTTTCTCTAGTTTTTAATTGGGTGCATTGTTTGACACTGTGTGTGTGTGTGTGTGTGTGTGTGTGTGTGTGTGTGCGCGTTAAACTGGTTTACAATCACAGTAATACATGAGCATTTTAAGATGGAAGCAGGCTAGATTAACATCTTTATTGTAAAGCTTGGAAATATCTGCGGATTAAGTAACTTATAGACACACAACAGCACGATATATATTGTATAAATACAAAACACATTTAAATTAAGGGTCAAATATAAACCATAACATATGCGTTTGCTGATATTATTGGCCAATATTGGCCAATCACAGTGTACATGTTTTCTGATATGCGCTGATTTGAAAACTGATTTTTAAGGTAGAAAAAAAAATGCTTGGACTAGTGATTTAAAATTGTGTAATTACTTAGTTTGTCCAACAGGGGGAGATCTGTTACTCAATCACTTATAAGTGAAGTGTTTACTTTTCAGTGCACTAGTGTCTGGAAAAAAGTTTTTTACAATAAAAGATATCCTGCCTCCATTGCATATCTGTGTCACATGTATTTAATAACTGTATTCAGTCAATATTATATATTTACAATATCAGCCGACATATTGGATATTGGAATTGCCTTGCCTCCAAATATCCATATCAGCATCAGCCCCAAAAATCACATTTCAGTCAGGCCGTAATTTAAACATTACAAAACACAAACTAGAGCTCAAAGCATGGACCACAAAACAAAGACAGGCAACAAATCAATAACTTGAGAAACTTATTTTCCTCTCTCGTGTTTTCAGTATGGTGTTTTTATATTGAGGTGTGCTGATATTAAAAAAACAAGACAGGTTGTTCAGTCTTGACTGAAAAATCTATGATATTTGTTAAAAAAAAAACTTTATGGCTTTTCTGACCAGACACCACAGCACCTTCTGTTCTATACACAGAAACTGCAGCTCCTTCCCTTGCAACAACAACAAACTGCTCCAGCAACAATGATATCAGCAGAGGACATCACTGACTACAATTATGAGGGAAAATGAGAGTCCACAAAGGCACAACATCAGGATTATGACAGTCTTATCTCCATATCACACCAGAGGTGAAGTATTGATTTTTCTGCCAAAGAGCATCACAGTCAAGAGAGATGTGCCACGCTTGTCAAGGAGCCATGCACACCCAGGGGCATGATGGGAGAACATAAAGGGGAAAAAAGGCAAAAAGCAATAACATGAGTCCTGTGAGGGGAAGGGCCTGGCTGATAAAATGAAAATAAGTGCTAAACCTGCAGTAAAGGTGCAGACAAGTAGAAAATAAAGTGGTGGATTAAGTAACATTCATATACATTTTTGAAAATGTTTTAAAATTAGTGTTCTTCCCTACAAAGAAAACCAAACAATAAAAGCACTATTATTGATTTAACATGGTACTCAAACACTGCCTTTATTAAACTTAAGTTAAGTGCTCAAACCAAAAGTTAAAGCTACAAGTACGAAATAAACCAAACTAATGTCCCATCTGTGGATCAGAAGACCAGAAATCTGCAAAATACAGATGCAAAGAAAATAAAACTGCAACTAGTTTGATAATTAAAGTAGGCAACATCTGGAAATCAAGCTAGCTGTAGCGTGTGTATCCTAAGAAAGCAAAGCTGCTGCGCCCTCCGTGAGCTGCTCCAGCTCGCGTATTCTTTTGTTTGTTGTAATTCTCTCTTTTAAGTACATTTGACAAACAGACAAAAAGGTTGCAGGGAAAGTTGCAGTGGTGTAAACTGGTCCGTCTCAGCTCGACTCAAGCCGGCTGACGGTGTCGCCTCCGACACAGCTTGTCAAGTTGCCAGAGGCCAGTTTTAGAAAGTGAAGGACATCACTTGTTTTAACAGTCAATCAGTTGCAGCCCAAATTGACAGTAAAAAAATCTGCACAGACACTCATTGATGCTTATGCGGCTGTTAATCTGTTTTAAATAAAGAGATATTTAACTAAGGAACAGATCCTTCTTTACAATGACAGAAACCCTTTGGCTTCTTTAGACACTCTAGAAACAGACAGAAACAACACAAATGACTTTTGTGGCCTGTTGCATAAAAAAAGGACAAAATCTCAACTTTTGCTCCACATTTTTCTGTTAGGCCTTGAAATGAACCCTTCACAATATTGCACCTTTTTTGTATTTTTGAGACAGTGACAGTAATAATAGGCTAAACCTAAAAAAAAAAAAAAAGC
>JAQLOL010000011.1:23241635-23262645 GCA_029783665.1 Naso thynnoides
GTGTTTGTAGTCCTAACTAAGAGCCAATCAGCTCTTTGATCAGGGACAGCCAGGCTTTTCCCATCATGCCCTGAGGTCTTGCAGTCAGTGGCAGTTGGCGAAGAGCAACTGCGGCGCCTGGCTCTAAAAACTGCAGCCGCCTTGATCTCGTGAGATTATCGTTGCCGGCGCGTGCGTGACATCAGAGCAAATCGGGATCAAGTCGGACACAAATCTAACCGGCATGCATTGTGCGATGGTCGCCGGTGATCGATTCTGCGCAGGCCTGGCTATGGGCCGATATTGAAACGATTTGCTGAGGCCAGAAAAAATGCTTGGAGTAGTTATTTAAAATGGTGTAATTACGTAGTCTGTCCAGCAGAGGGCAGTCTGTTATTTCACGACTAATAAGTGAAGTGGTCCCTGTTTAGTGCACTAATGTTTGAAATAAAGTTTGTTCAAATGTAAGATATCCTGTAGTACCTATATTAAGCTGATAAACTGGATATTGAATTTTTTCTTACACCCTGATATCCAGTTTATCAGCTTCAGGCCAGCACATCCCTTATCGGTCACGCCCTAAAATTCAGCAAATTCATAAAATTTTACAAAAATCTCATCAAATACGGAAACACGGGTCAATATGTGTCGAAGCTCTCATCTATATGTTTACCACGCGTCTTCCTAGTTGGAAGACTTTGATTTACGACTGCATGGGAAGTTAAGACCACATGGGTCAAGAAAAAGGCAGCTGTTATTGTAGCAACTCTCCAGACCCCAAAGGAAAACATACAAATATAGATGTGCGGCTTCACTCATTGTTACATGTATAAATCTGGCAGCCTGAATGAGCCCAAATATGAAGACCACATATGAAACTGTTACCGGTGAGACCTCCTCCCAGACTCCTCCTCCGAACGTGTTTTCCATCGTCACTGAGTTGTCGTCTGAACTTGAGAGCTGGACTCAATCCATGAGTCAACTCGGGGTTACTGGACTTCCGGAGGCATGTGGAGGGAGGGTAGAGGATGTGGTCCAACTACAGAAAAAGACAAAACACAAAATGCGTTCAATTTCTATACGGGTTGTTGTAACCACATAAGAATGAGGTCCACATTCCAGAGATGGTTTCCTCTGCCTTCCTTTGTTTTCTGTGCATGTTTTTGGAAATGTCTATCTTGTTAACCAACACACAAAGCTTTAACAAAGAGAAACTGTGCATAAATGAAGCTTTGTAAAACCACTTTCCCTTTTAAGGCACCACAGGCCTGGAAAAGTGCAAAACAGCATTTCTTTAGAATCACTTGCTTCTTTGAATACATTTAAAGATCTTTTAAAATCTGCCCTGAAGGAAGCACGACAATGTCTTACATAATCCTCAGTGGAATGTGTTGTGGGCATTGTTGATATGCCCCTGTTTTGTTTTGTTTCTTTTCTCTGTTTCCCATGTGATACTTTTATGTGAGACTGTTTCAATATGAAACTGCTTGTGCTGCCTTCTTGACCACGATCACATAAGAGAGATATTGCATCTCAACTGAACCTTTCTGGCTGAAGAAATGATAAATTTTAAAAACATGAAAGCAAGCTTCTTTATAGATCTTCACAGAGCTTTAAATTAAAAAAAAAAAAGCTGATGAATAAAGATACACTTTCCTCCTCATGTAGATTTTTATGGATGGATAAGAACATATTGATTAACCTTGCTGTGCTGTGATGTGCTGTACAGCAGAAAAACGTTCTAACAGTGCTGGCAAATCAGTCATTAAATGCCACAATTTCCACATAATTTTTACTAAATTATTCCTTCTTCAGAGCTTTGTTAGAGCCTAGGCTTTGTGCAGCAGATGAAAATAAACATACAACTGAAGTCTGCCTATTTGTTTGATTTAAACAGTTGATAAAAGGTAAAAATCTAGAGAAATATAAGTTCTTTATAGTTTTTTATAAAGTACAGAACTATGAGAACTAAAGCTGCAAATCTGTAAACCCAAGGTGAAGAGGAGAACTTTACTCCTCAACGGATTTTTCAAATCAAGGGGGATTCCCAGGGTGTCCTCAAATAACGGTCAGCTCATAGTTAAGCACAAAATGCAGGTTATGAATCAGTTTCCCAATCCAAGACTTAAAAATGCCACACCCATGTCTGTTTCAGCTTTTCAAAAGAAAACAGGACAGTCTGAGCAGTGAGCCAGGACCCTGAACCTCCATGACAGCATTAAAAATATTATAACAGCAGTTGCAAAACATATTTCCATACAGTCCAAGTGAGAAAAAGTATGCAACCGTCTACATGAAGAAATAAAGATGATCCAAAATACATTATAAATATGCTACATTATATGGCACAACAGGTTGCACCAGGCTGCTGGAGTCTCTGGAGATAATGACCTTGCATGAAGCTCAGACTTCATAACAATGCCCGGTGGCGAGGAAGGGGCCCTCCCTGAGAATACAAAGATATATGAGGCTCAGAGCCTCATGTGGAAGGAAATACCCTCTGATCCTCTAAGGGATGAGTCACGATTCAGCACTGTCGAGGACAAGTAAGAGCAATTCTTTGCAGGGTGGCCTGACCCCTCCATGAATGCAGAAATATAGAAGAAGAGTGACAACAGCACAGACTCGGGACAGGCAGTACGAGCAAAAGAAAGGAATTTGTTTTCTTAACGTTTCTGCAGACACAGAATTTTATGTAATAGTGATGATCTTCAGTCATAAGTAATAATCAATATCATAACTAGAAATGTAGAGTCATAGGGCAATTGATTGTTAGGAGTTCTGCCTTAAGGACAAAGATCTCATGATGCTGACAATCCGGAGCCCTACAACAGTGTCATTCATTGTTTGTGTGAATGTACGATACTATTAACAGTCACAGAGATATAACTAGAGGTGTGGACACCGGTCACATGATTTGGACTCCCTTCACAATTTTGAAGACTTCACATTCCACTTGACAAATTCAAATAAAGACTTTACCACACATGACTAGGGCTACACAACTGTGAGAAACTTGATATTGTTGTGATATTTTGATTTAATTACGACATATTTTAGGAAGTAAAGCCCAAAGTTAAGGACTTAGGACTTAGTCTCACCTCTACACGTCACTGTGCATATCTACAGTCTTCAGCCAAAACTAAAGCAGTGTCACTGAGACACAAAGAGAGAAAAAGAAACAGCATTGCATAAGGACATTTACTCCCAGCTTTGTCTTTACACAGGCATCTGCTCCATTTATATTTCTACTTTTTTTCATGCAGAATGGGCAGATATATGTACTGTATGTGCTCACAATAGACATTTGCTTTAATTCCACTGAGAGTACAACAGAAAACTCCAAAACGTTCCATCTGGGCAGAACACTGAGAGACACAATAAGGTCGACCAGAAAATAGTTTTTTTTTTTAAATGAGAAGGAAGCGAACTTTGCTTCTTCAAACAAGTCATTTCCTCAGTAGTAGCTTTTTAAAAAAGAGGAATTCATGCAACATGGCAAGAGGCCCCTGCAACTGGATTTTATTACAATGAATTCAATGTCTAAACCCAAATGAGCCTTTCCTGCACACTGTAGCTCGTATGGATGTACTTAATAAATACAAACTGAGTCATTCACACCCACCTCCTGATACTTCGCCAATAATCACAGTTAAGGCTGAGATGAAATGAAATTCATTGCACTTCTGTTTCAAATTACTTGGTTACATTGCAGTGTTCAGAAATTATTTATTCATGAAATTAGCACTTAACAAGCAGCCTCAGCAAGAAATTCTTTAGTGTGAATGTTCGACTAAATGATTATTTACTGATGTTCTTTGAATTGCATCCTATGGAACACAGTGACTGTCATGTAGTGTAAAAGCTTGCAGATGATCTGTTGTGCAACCTTTAGTTCCTTGTCTTAATGACTGTGTCGCACGCAGCTGTAAGACTGAAGCTGTGATGCCAGTTGTCACATTTTCTGACAACACCTCCTAAAAACAAGAACAAAAAAATTAAATAAACTGAAATAAAAAAAACTTAAAGACCCAATTTTACATAAAGTGAAGTCTAAGCTTGTTAAGACTTCAGTAATATGTCACTCAGTTGTTAAGACATACCTGCAACAATATATATAAAATATTAAACTTAAATACCAGTTTAAATAAAGATATATTATTAGAACTGAATGAAGAGCGAGTGAAAGTTTTTCCAGGTGTTTAAAAGCAAATAAATTAAGTTTAATCAGTGAAAAAAAGAAATAAAGACACAGTTAGGTAACTTTAAAGCAAACAGATAACAATCACATACAGCCTCTTTAAGCTGCTTAGAGTGACACTGTGAAACAATCACTGCTGAACTCCTGCGTCATCCTGTTTCATCGTTTGGAGCCAGACGCATCTGACGACCTTCTGAGGTCATTATGACCTGAACGCTTCACCACTGTGAACCATCACAGCACATAGTACATGAAAGCAGGCCTATCACGACAACAAATTTTGTTGCGCAACATACTGTCCCAGAAATAAATGCAATTAACAACATTATTTTCATCAACGTTTTAAGAAAATTTTATGCCACTTATATGATAATATGGCATTAAAATACAATTGCACACTTTCAAAGAGCAATTAACTTCTGATTCTCAATTAATTGTTAATGATGTATTTAATGTAGTGCAATTATTATGGCCTCTTAGGCTCATTCACTCACTCACTGTTCCCTTTGTGGTGTTCATTGAAAAGTAAACTGTATGGGGAATGACCAAGCAAGATTTTGGACACTACAATGAAAATTTCACAACATCACTGGGTGAGTAGATGTGCCGGATATTTGTGTGACACAGACAGGGGCACCCAGCATCGTGTAAACAAACCGAGAGGTCAGGAGGACAGTACTGAAATGTATGGAGGTTGTACTGATGGAGCTTGTTAAGCTGTCAATGTTAAATCCCAAATAAACAGCCCACAATCAACGTAGTTTACAAACTCAAGAGCTAACGTTGGGTCACTCACGAGCTAATGGCTAACTTAGCTATCGTGGCTAAACTGTTGGAAGATGATTCCTCTGAACGTTTCGCTGTTTTTGATACAGATTTGTTTATCACCTCAGGTGTCAAAAAAGACGTCTTTGGTTAATTTACCTACTAACTTCTATTAGCTAGTATGCTAGCTAACATGAAACAAACCAGCAGTGAAATGGGACTCAGCAGTCTGTTAACTTTGCAGCAAATAGTCAAACTTTCAACTGCGATTAAACAAAGGTCTACAGACTTTAGCTGAACTGTCTTTGCCCACACAAAAGCATCTTAACATTACTTGGGGTTGTTCTGGGTAATGTCGCCGATTGTAGCGTGTGTAAAGTCTGTCTATGAGCTCTGATGGCGACGAGACGTTGTGTCGCTTGGTGACAGTAAAATGGCAACATTAAGGTCAGAAAAATTATCAAGGTCATGTCCATATATTGTATATGAAGCTGATATATTAATTATCATGACAGGCCTTTATGTAAGATAACCTATTCTATTGTATGTCTGAAGCTCCTTTATATGACTGCAGAGCTGCTGTGTGATTTCTACATTTCACAGGAAACTGCAGAAGTGCACAATTTCTTCACATTATTTCAGCTTCTGTTGCCTTTCACCGTTTTCATAAGAGGGCTTTTTATTTACTTAAAATACCTTCCTTTTTCTACTTCGTTTGTTTTGAAATCGGATCAGATCACATCCACCATCAACAGCAGGTGATATTCAGCTCATAACGGAAGTAAGATTATCATCTGTGGTATGTTTTTATATGTGCAGTGTGCAATCAGTCTTTAGGGGCATGCAGAATATTTTGTTAAACATTTGCTTTTCATTTGACTATGCAAACATTAAATATAAATAAATTGATATTTTCAAACAAGGGAAAAACAGGCCTATGTGAGGAGCAGTAACTTATTTTCCTTTCTCCTGACAGAGGCTACTGAGCTTATTTTTAGAAAAGAATAACTAAGGCATCTTACAGTACAATCAGAGCATGTAAAACCCAAAACAAACAACAAGCAAACTCAACTGTAAAAACCTTGAAATCCTTGCAACCTTTTGCCTTCATCCTCGTGACTCACTTGATGCACCAAAACAGAAATTTGAGCCAACTATGGAGGGCTGCCAAAGCTGGCCAGAGTTTGATCTGTTTTTTTGTTTGGCTGAGCTTATCTGTAATATTAAACGGTCATCCTCGTTATCAGTAAATCAGTATTTCCTGTTCCTGACATCTGAATTTAAGTAATTTTCTGAGGATTTTTGTCCAATCTCTGCTCGTTCAGAACATCTGTATTGACTTTAAAAGTGGGTGTGAGACCTTTAAATGCCTGTTTGATTACATGTAGAACCCTGCAGTAAGCCAATTTCTGTTTGCTCACTGTGCACACAGCAGGTCGCGCACACGTTGCAGCTTTGGCAGCAGCTCGCCACCTTTCACCTACCATTCCTCTCTCCCTGCAGCGAGAGCCTCAAAAAAAGCTCCTGAGAGCGAGATCAAACCTGAGCTGCCCCTCCTTCCTCCATCCCCCGTTCCACCCTCAGCTTCACACACAGTGGACAGTACCAACAAGGCTTTGTTGTCAAAGCAAAGAACAGACAGCAAACAAGTGAAACAAAGATGGTGGACACAACAACAAAGTCAGCTGTTTACTAATGGAAAAATGGGGCAATCTTTGCTGTTACACCTTCACACTTTTGATTGAGAATACTGAATCTACTGTTGACAAAAACACTTATCACTTTGATTGTAAATAAGATTGCACATCATGGCATCCTGATGCCCCTGTAATCAACAGTACCATGTTAACCACAATATCCGTTTAGCTTGAGACTTGACACCCGACCCCCCTTTTAATACTTCCTGTCAGTCCAAAACGCATAGAAGTGCAATATGTTATACTCGTCTCAAGTATCAATCCTGCAATACTCAAAAGTTAGAATCTATTCAGCAGCTATGGAGCAACATGAGTGTCCATCTGGAATCATCTCTTGTAAAATAGGTTCAATGTTTGCTCTCTTTCTCCACCAACTCCAGAGGGAAATATCAGACGCTAGCCTGTAAATGCTCCACTATGTTCACCAGCTACAGCGTGCTCTCACTGTGTCTGCCTGCTGTTTGCTGCTGAACACGTACAGGGTTCAGCGAGGTTTTTTGAAAACAGCGGCCTGCTGCAGCTATTAGAGCAGCAAAAGAGAAAGAAACTGTAAAACTGAAGGCCTGACAGCTGAAGATTGATCTGACACTCATAATAAAGCTGAAGCAAGCTCCAAAATTGATTAACTATATTGCCTATAGTAACTTTAGGCTGCCAGTGAGCCTACAAATGTTGCACAATGCGGTAAAAGGCTGTTATTGTAGAATCAGAGGAAAGAGGGGAAAGTAAACACAGCAATGCACAGACGGAACCGTTCCAGCATACTGTGGATACACTGATAGTGCAGAAAGCAGAGCAAACACTCAATAGTCTTTCCACACCTGCTGTCGACCTTTTACTAGCCAAGACTACAAAGACTAAATACATTGGAGGAGACGAAAAGGCAAAAATCTACAGAGAAGAGAAACACGACTGGTGAAACACAAACAGCTTCCAAAATAAACAAACTGACAAACAAAAGGACAGAGCAGCAGGAAGAGTTGCATGTCCTGCACAAATGCAAGGATGAAAGGGCAGAAAAAGCAAAGCAGCACACAGGGACGACGTCCGCAAGGTCAAGAAAAAAACCTCCAACAGCACAAGTCAAGAGAAACTCTGTGGGATTCGCATTCTTTTATGTTGTCTACGCTACCGGACCACAAGCTTGGCCAGAAAACAACAGAAGTGATACACATAAAACACGATTTTTAGTATTCTCCCTGTTGAATATATGGAATATATTATGGTCCACTTTACAAATTAGCATTACAAAGGAAGAGAGGAGAATCAAGTCACGATTTCCACATTAAAAAAATAAATGTAAAGCAGCTGTACAAAGAGAGAACCAGTAAACGTATTCACAGCCCAGGATATTAATTCCCTTTGAAGGATTTGTAAGGAAGTGTTGTTTATCATTTCACTGAGACGGATGAAAGGAACCTGTTACAAGTGGGAACACATTGTTATTAGTGTCTTTCATCGGTTGCTAAGACACAGTGAGTACACATTTACAGTAAAACAGGAAGAGAGACCCCCATACATCGAGAGGCATTACACCTTTGCTGGCCTTTGTTCCACTCATCGCTCTCCCTGCCATTGTTTCCCCCATCATATCCTCTCTTAATCAACAACTAGAGTAACATGCATCTAAAATCCTACAACCAACTGACCATGTTTAGAGAAACACCTTCAAGAATTTCCTCATGTATCAAAAACATATTTTTCATCAGAAAGTCTCAACACAGACTGTATCTTTTAAGACAAAATCTGTCACTTCCCAAAGTGTTGTCCAGCAGTCCACCAGTGACGGCAGAGCGGTGCTTGTTATATAATCTCACCTCACTGTGGTTGTTTTTTCCTATCTAACAGTGAAATGCCATCAAACAATTACAATTCAGTTTTTATCTTTCCATTAAAGACACTTTCCATATTACTACAAGTCCAACAATGAAGATAAAACACCCCTCTTACAAGTCTTCTGTTGTCTGTTAGCTTGTTGGATTTGTAGCAGTGCCCATCACTAGACAGTAAGTCCTGCAAATGTATGCTGATAAAAAATTTTGCGTATAATCAATGATTGTTTAGAAAGAAGCTCTCCAGTCCCTCTAAGGTGTCGGTGTAGAACCAGAACACAAACTCCTACTAAAGGCTCGTATTCTTCCCTACGTGTCGTAATCACAAAATAAAAGTCTTTGCTGGGTGGCTAAGGTCGATATGTGTCTTGTTGGACCATTCCTTTTTGTTTAGGCATAGTTTCAATAACATGGGGATTTTGGTCTGCTAGAGCCTATAATTTCTCTCAAAACAAACATGGCGCTGGCTTTGTAAACTTTCACTCTACAGTGGGAGACGGACATCCATTTGCTCCGCACAACCATCGTGATTGGTTGATGCTTTTGTTTGCAGTGAGAAAGATCGGAAAAATTGACTCTGATTCAAAATGATACTGGTGTACTGCATGAAAACACTCATGGCCCAATCAGCAGTTCAAAAAATATTAGTGATGTGCAGATTAATTGCACGAAAATAACACATTCAGTGTGCGAAGCCTTGAGTCATCACAAAATTAAAAATATTATCTACTGAGAAAAAAAGACAAGATTTTGATGTAAAAATAAACAAAAAAAATTTTTTAGACATGCACTTGGCATATAACATGAGATACATAAACAACACATGGACACAGAAGTAAAACTTTTAATTTTTTATTTTTTTATTTTTTTAAAGCTTCTCCAGGCTTCAGTTATCAGGATACTTTTGAAACTGGCATAATCAAATTACATATGCTTATAAATATTGACATCAATCAAAATGGAAAAAAAATGTTGTGGCCCTGTTTTTGCAATATAGCCCAGCCCTTTGGAAAAATCTGTTTTTTCTTTAGCGCTACAAGAGAAAAGGACTTCAGATGAGGTGTAATCAGTGAGTTAATGAAACCTTTTAACTGATTCACGAGTTTGGATGTTCTAAAAAAAAAAAATGGCACCACTCTCCAAACTTACTCCACGCTGAACATCTCTCTCAGAGCAGCCTCCGTACTCACTGCACTCAGCTTTAACATGTGGAGAAATCCAAAGCTTGACAGGCTTGTTGTGCCCAGTTGCAGTTGCCAAGTTTTGACTGGCCATCACTGCTCGAGGGAGGGGCTTACAGAATGGTCAGTGGGTATGTTTGAAGAAATGTATGAGGAGGATTGTTGTTAATGTTTGTGCAAACACTGAAAACAGCATTTCCTCTTTATGCAGAAGCCAAAGACTGAAACAAACACCTGGTGTGATGATATAATGCGATAGTCATTTCATGCTTTGCTTACATTCCAAACTCTTGAGATAAGACAACATGTTTCATCTTTTCAACTGCAGCAGAGCAAACTCAGCTCCGACCTCGTCACCCAACATCTGTCTTCTTCAACTCTCCCCGAATTCCAGCTCGGCCTGAATCTCTCTTCCTCTCGCTGCACTGAAGGTCCCAGTGTTTACTCATGAGGAAAGCAGAACACTTGAAGGTCTCACGGCTTCAATCCAAAAAACACTCCAGGGAATCTGGGAACTCCACATTTCAGACATCCAGTGGTCACTTTACTTTTCTTCCTTTACCGCTCCTTGGTCAGCTTAAGAAAATCTTCAGCTTTGAGTGTTTGAATTTTGCGAGGCGTCACATGGGAATTCAGTTTCCTGTGTTGACTTGATCCAAAGTGAGGACAACACAGTACTTCTTTCCCTCTTCAATTTCAACCATTGGCCATCAGAACATTTTGTTATTCTCTACATGTAAAGAATAACCTGTGCATTATTTCCTCCAAAAAGGAAATCATGTTTTCCTGTATTTTCAGCAGAGAGCCTTAAAAAATAATGCATTCCATAAAACCAAAAGCTGTTTTTACACTGATAGGCCAAAGGTCAAGCAGCATCTGATCACATTTGGTCATGATGTGCATTCAGGATTTCCACCGTGAAAATACTGGAACAAGTTGACTCTTTAAGTGACCACAGAAAATCTCTAAGAGCTGTGTGACCACATGACCGTTCGGGTTGTTTTTGTGTCCTTGATTCAGCCGCGATAGAGAGACAGAATGTTTCCATCAATCTGATTTGAGCCAAACTTGTGTAAACTAAAGCAACAGCTAATGACAAGCTGTGGTATGTTGTGATTATATCACAGCTAAAGGGTCCTTGTCTGACCTCATGTTACCAAGTATGGCAATATGCTAGGCACAAACTTAAACTGTTGGACTAGCATGTTCGTAAAGCATCTTAAGTCAGTGTTTTTACAAAGAAGTGGGTCCACCTGGCAGCTTAAACATATTGGAAAGAGGCTGCTACGCAACATGCTACACTGTTGCTTGCTGTGTCTCAGTTTGTGCACTTTCATACCAACACTTGCTATTTTGAGTGCAGGAGTGCGGCAGTACATTCTCACTGACAATTATGTCAAAATGCAGTGTGCAATATGAGTAACTGGATGCTTAAACAGTCAAAAAGTTGAGTGCAGAGGGCTGGACACCCCTTGTCTCGGAAGAAAAGGGACCACAGATGATAAAGAAGACTAGGCAGAGCAGACAGATCAGTTAGCAACAGAAATAGACAAATTTAGATGTAGACAGAAGGAGAGATGGACAGCTTTAAAGAGAGACAGATAGATTTAGAGTAACGTAGTTACTTACCATTACTGGTATGGTACGTAGGAGGTAGTTAGCTAGCTAGTTAACTTCATTAGCAACATGAATGTAAAGTCGTTTGTGTTACAAAATGAATGACATGATAATTAGTAAGTATGAAACGTCTCTGTCAGTGACGGTTTTTTACAGTATTAAAGGAGCTCACGTCTCAGGTGAGGTGGAACTAACCCTTTCAACAATTAAACTTTCTGTGAATTATATATATTATATTATATAAAATCTTATTTCTTTATACATCAGTGAGCACTTAACAGCTGCCAACGGGACAACTTTTGCTTGTTAAAACACTTAATATTGGCATTGCAGTGTCTTGAACCTCTTATGAAACAATTATATGATCCCAAGCTAACCAGGCTTGAACCAGTCTGGATCAGTGAAAGAAGCCACGCAGGCTTTTTACACTTGTTTCCTGGGAAAGTGGTCTGATTTTTTAGGATAAAACACGAAATATTTTCAGTTTTGTCTCCAAATAGGGATTTAAACTTAAATTTGTTCTCACAGCACATCCAAATTAAATTGATAAAAGTCTCTACATTGACAGTTTTAAGTTTGCATGTAAGCATGTTTGCATAAGGAGAATTAAAAACAAAAAAGCAATTTATTTGCATCTTACTTGCAAACTGAGATGAAAGAAAAGTCATTACAGGAACGTCAGATCCCCTCCCTATTATTTATCCAATCAGCAGCGTCACTGTTGGAGGTTCTTACCTTGCTTCCCTCCGACGAAGAGCACTGACACACAGGTAAATTGCGACCAAGAGACATTTTGTTAAGGCTGCACCAAATTTAAGCTCCTGTATCACTTTGAGTTTTCAGTCATCACAGGCAGCGTTGATTAAACCCAGACGTGCACGCACACGAAGAAGCAAAGAGAAGAGTCAAAAATCAAAGATGGATCCAGGAGAGACACAGTCCAACGTAGGATTGAAAAGGTCTTAACCAGATTGTGATAATCCTCTTAGGCACAAAGCATACAGTGACACTGGACGTCCCTCTTATCACCCTGACTGGCTGCCTGCTGCAATAAATGGCTGCTTATTTAGGGGCACGCCACAGGAACATTACCGCTGCAAAGAGAGTTAAACATTGTCAAACAGAAGCAAATATTTACACACACAAGTGACCAATGATGCAATGTGCGACAGTTGCAGAGACAGCCCTCATGGGATTACATCAGATAGAGACAGATTGTTAAGAGGAGATATAAGCTGTCAACAGCTTCACCTGGCTGTTCGGAAGTAGGAATTACATTGAGAAATTGTTCAAAAATCTCTCAGTCAAATAAGCAAGCTCCTATTGGTTCTTTCTTGCCTTGACATGAATGAAAGATAAGATGAGCACTGACATCACAGTGTGCCACCTGAGTCACTGTTCATTTATTAAGCACAGCAAAGCCCCACCCAGCAGCAAACACAGCTCATCTTCAGTTTGCTTTAGGCTATAAAATACTACTTGTCTATGAGGGCAGCTACTGAAATTTAATCAAAATCAAAATATGGATTGCTGAAATTTTTACACTGTAGTGGGCTCAAGGAAAAAAAGTGTGTTTTAAAATACAATGTCAACCAAATATTGTGGTGCTGCAGAGTTGTCCTGGCCTACACATCAAAATCTTCTGACGCAAGAAAACATGTTTCAGTACAGATCCTTGCAAAGATCACACCATAATCATTTTACTATGTTTGTCAATGAAAATATGAATAATGATGAAAATGATTATTCTGTCTAACATTACAAATCACATTGCAATTGCAATATCAGTCTAAATAATGGCATTTTTTCAGTGTTTCAAAAGTGGCTGAAAAAAGTTCTGAGTTTGAAATGTCATAACACGGTTCAGAGCACAGAATGAACTGAAAGAAAACTGCTCCATCAATGCATCAATAAGACAATAAACTCTTTTCTGAGTCTGGAAGAGCCTCAAACGCAGTAAACAAGTTATTAGTCAATTTATTACAAAAGACCAATGGCCACGTCTGGTCCTGACACAATTTACAGGGTTCACTGATCGAGTCTGATCTTAAAGGGCTAACAAGCTAGTTAGTGTTATTGAACGTCAGTGCGGAGGAGGGAGTGCAACGTGTAGATATTTACACTATTTAGGATTTAGGACTGTTATTTGGTCTTTAATGTGTCAAATGTATGAATATAATGACAACAACACATTCCTATAGATCAAGGTGATGTTCTCCAAGTGTTATTATTCATTTTCCACAATTAGGTTAAATATTTTCAAAGTTCGAAAGCTAATACAGCTAATTTTCTGTCAACAAAATAAACATTTCAGCACAAACTGCTTCTGCAGGAATTGATCAGCACTATATGCGTGAAGAACAGAGACCATGTGTTTACAGCGAGCTCACAGGTGAGCCAGATTGATGCTCCTGCACTGGCTGCACATGAGCCTGCGCCGTTGAGAGCATTTATATCTGTGCGTTGGCACGTGCGCGTTGCTCTGCAGTTAGATCTTAAGATAAATGCCATCGTGTTGACTTCCCAGACGTGTTCTTCGTTACGATAAACAATAGCGAGTGCAGCTGAGCAGAACATGTTGGAGTTTGAGCTGATAAACATGTAATATGAGATACTTTACATCAGGAATTGCAACGCAGAAGAGAGAAAAAGTCGGAGCTTAGAGGTGGAGGAAAAAATCATTACTGTTATGTTGCGTGACGATATTTTATCAATTCACAGACACCAAGTATCGATACTTTTTTAAAATAAATTCTTAATAAATGCAAATTTAACTTTTTAGGTAAAAGATTAATAAATATCAATTGATTTTTCCATCCACTAGATGGTGCTAAGCACTCACTGTCTGGTGAGGTAAAAAAAATGCAATAAAAAATTACTGAAGTGAGATGAGTAGACTGAAAACTTTATGCATTAGATGAAATCGATGATGTTGACAAAGTTTTACTTTAGGAAAATTTTTTGCATTTGAAAAGGGTGGGGGGAAAAAAAATCGCAATATATGATATCGCAATACTAAACATATCGCAATATCATGACAATATCATATTGTGGTGCCTCTGGCAATTCCCAGCCCTATCAGATCTGTATGACTACTGAACTGTTTGAGGCAGAAGGGAGTAAACTTTGGGAAAGTGAGTCTTCCAAGTGGACGCAGAAGCATAAATCAGGTTTTAGAGAACAGCTGTGGTATTGGGGGCTATGTTGGTTTTGTAAATGTATGAAAAAGTAATCTAAAATAACGTGACTTCCATTCTGTCTATACTTCTTTTTACTAAGTAAACAAATTTCTCTTAATGATCAGGACGTTTTTAAACAAACGAAAAGCTTTTCTTGTGTGCTTAACTCAGCCAGACCAAATGAACTGAAGTCTTTCATGTGATGAATGAGCGTCCTGCTAACCTAAACAGAGCAGCACCGATTCAGCAAACCTTTCTGTCTGTTTGAGTCCTCCAGTTAATGCAGTCTGCTGAGTGCCAAGTGTCACACATGGCTGCTTCCCATTTGAACAAACTCATTACTCACTGCAGAGGAGTTTGCCAGTTTGCTCAAACCAAACTGCTCACCAGGGAAGAGCTGAGAAAGAGATTTTATCTCAGCGGAGTCATTTTTTGATGTTTTTTATCTCTGTATGTGGGCTGTTTTGGTTTTTACAGCCCTCTGACATGATTGATTTTGCTTTTAGGGAAGTAATTTGTTATTCGGCAGGTGCAATAATGCTGTAAATAAGCTGACTGCTCCGTGCAGTGCGTCACTTAGTCTAATACACGGGGATAAACAAACATGGGGCCTGCTGGGTGATAAATAAGTAAATAAAATCAATATCACAGAAATTTATCAAAGTAAAAGGAGGCTCAGAAGTGAAGACACCCTCTTTCAGGCACAGAAACACCAACATATGAGCACCTTTTTAAGTCAACCTTGGCAAACAGCTGTTTATTTACACACCAAACAGAGCATTATTATTAGCCTACTTATGTGGAGTCGTGTTTGTGTCCACCTGATGAATGTAAGTCCAACATTTACTCTCCCTCTCTAAGAATGTAAAAGTGTGCCTGCTGTTTGCTGCTGAGCAGGTAGTGTTCGCTGAGTTTTAAAAGCTGTATTTCTAACAACAGCTGCCTGCTGCAGCTGAACACAACAACAGTCAGAGTCAGACTGGCCCAGACAGGACGGTTACCGACTGGGCAGCACAGCAAGGAGTCACTCTAAAACCCAAAAGAAGGTACAGATCTATAGCTCTCTGAAAATTCATCATCATTTATCAGTTTTCTCTGGGTCGACAGATAGATCCATTTGCTGATATTGGCCAATTCCCAGATATATATTCTCCTTTGTGCGCTGAAATTAAAAATGTCTTTAGGGGGCATATACAAAGGATAGGTCCTCACTGCAGGGGCCGGGTTTGATTCCATCCCCGGCCATTTGTTGCGTGTCATTCCCCTTCTCTCTCTCCCCCATTTCCTGTCCATATCTTCGGCTGTCTGTCAATAAAGGCTCAAAAAAGCCCCCCAAAAAGTCTTTAAAAATGTTTTTAGGGCCAGGAAAAGTGGTTGGACTCATTATTTAAAATGGTGTATTTACACAGTTTGTCCAAGAGAGGGAGGTCTGTTATTTCATAACTAATAAGAGAAGTGTTTACTGCTGCACCGATGACTGGAAAAAAGTTTGTTAAAATGTAAGATATCCTGCCACCATTACATATCTTTGTCACAAGTACTTGATGACCACATGAGCCCATGTTATACATATATGTAGCCTATAATATTGGCTGATTTATCAGATATCAGAATTTTCTTGCTCCCTAATATCATTACTGACATCAGCCCCAAAAATTCTATATCAGTCAGGCCGAAGACTGGACAGCAAAGCAAGGAGCTAAATCTCCATCTAAGTCCAAGAGGAGTGACAGGTGGTAATTCTATAAATTCATCATGAGCCATCGTTGTTTTCTCATCGTCATTTGATGTATCATTCCAACAAAATATCAGGTGTACCTACTTTCAGTTGGTCGTGTTTAGAACCTGAGTGTTCTTTAATGCTGCTGGCATGAGCTATGCATGACGTAACACATTTTCCATCTAACCCACCACAGGGGGAAGCCATTCAGTTTATGTTGGTGCTCACTGTGTGTGCTGAAGGTAATCCACCTGATTGTCAAGTAACTGCTGCAAAAACATCTGCAGTCACTATCACATCTGAGAGAGCTGCCATGTGGGAAGAAAAAGAAAAGGTGTTCTCTTGGGAATAATCTGTCTGTTGTGTTGCAAGATGTTCACTGATTTATGCCAAAATGACTCAACCACTGCACTTTTTAGTACCTATCCAACACTTCAAATACCACACATTGCTGAAAACATTGAATTCCTGCAGAAACAGAGAATAACGCAAGCATTTGTCTCTATAGGAAAAAAGCATTTTGTTATTGCAGCAGCAAACACAGATGCGTGAACCCAAAGAGGAAGTGGTGGGATTAAACCCAACACGACTGGAGATTCCCATACTGTGTTTACACAACTTCAGTGATAGAGATGAAAAACACTGGATTTATGAATATGAGAGGATATAAAGTCACTGTGACTCAAACACAACTAACCTACCACTATGGTAAATATGGGAGTCCTGCATGCAGTTATTGAACAGAATAAAGTATCAAGTCACGTCTATAAAGAAAAGACTTAAACTCTGCTTTACTATGTGAGGAGTGTTTTTACAAAAACGCATGCAAATGCTTAGATGAATTCTTTTTCTGACAAACTCGTCTATAAATAATCAGACAGGAGCTGCGTTAGTTAGTCGTTTAATCAATTAGAAGATTATATTAGGATTAATCTGCAGTTATTTCAAAAGCTGATTAATTGTTTCAGTCAAAAAATGCCAAATATTTTCCAGCTCCAGCTTTTTAATTTGCTGCTTGTTTTTGCCAAAAACAGCAACTCATCACAAAAAGAAGCTTGAAATAAATATTTGGCATTTTGCTTGGGAAAAAAAACAACTAAAGTGATCAAATATTTTGTTAACTGTTCAGTTTCTTTGAATAAACATTTGTTATCCACATATTTAGATGTTGAAAAACAAACAACTCCTACTAACACTAATCTCAAACTTATAATTAACAACAGCAAATCACATCCAGTGTGCTTTTTCAAAATCGGTGTATAAATCTGGAATGTATGCGACTTATTTTAATCTATTTCTATTATTTTATCTTGTGCATGTGAAAATGGAGGATGTGTGGGATAATCCCGAGTGAGACTGCAGATAATGTTCTGTCCCTGCCCACGACACTGGACGGATTTAGATGTCTGAGACGGACTGAAGATGCAACGACGACACTGCAGATTTGTGACGATAAGCATCAAATAAAAACATTGGACAAACTCCATGAAGCACAGCCACAGTTGGTCTCTGACTCCTTGAAACACTGCACTGGTCTAAGTCTGGAAAGGTGACGTCATGCAAGTTCTCATAAGACTTTCCGTCTTTAACTCCACAGCAGCAAAACAAAGGTCAAAGCTCAAGGTTCCCTGATTAACCCTATAGTGTTACCACTGCAAGGCTGCTCTGCACTCGCAGGTTATCTGACTCGCTTTGGCCGGAGACGTGTCTATTTAGCTCAGTGTAACAGGTCCAGTTACATCTCCTGTAGTGTGGGGGGTGTCAGAGAGGTCACTGGTTTTAAATGAACTTCAAACTGACATTTCAAAAGGATCAGCAGCAGAGGGCACACGGTTCATCCAGTGCATGATTCTCTACTGCTTTAAGTGTCTGTTTAAATTTGATTTGATTTGGTAAAACTTTAATTTCTCACCCAGTAGGGTAAAAACACTGTATTTCAGTTACAAATACAGTATTTTTTTTTATAGCGCAGAATATTTAAGCTTGAGAGAGCACCTGCCTGTGGCCCTTCAGCTGTGATATCTTAGCTTTATTAAGCTAATGCACTCAGAAACTGTCCTTCAGCCAAACCAAATTAGCTAAGCACCCATGTTAGCTAACATGACACCAGCCTGGGGGCGTGGGTGAAAGTCGCAGAGTCTGATTTGCTTACAAACACTAGTTCAACAGGTACAACATGGAGAAACAACGAATAACAAAATCCTTCTAAACAAGTCTTGCCTCTCAGCAGCCATCTTGGCAACATCCCCAAGCAATTATTTTGGGCTAACAACACCAGGCTCCTATCTCAATGAATGAGGGAGAGACTCAGAACTCCACTTTCAGTGGTAACCACAATAACTGCAGGTACAAAATCACCAGTCAAAATTAATAACAAAAATGCTTATAAAGTTGTCATGCCACGCATTTGTTCATGTTTGATTTTTTTAGTTATTCAGTAAAACACTTAAGTAATGAAATGTGATGCTACAGAATAGGAGTGTGCGCACGATTTCACAATCGTGAATGATTAGAATGCGGCCACAATCTGCCATGACATAGAGAATGTTTGCATTGTGCGTCACTGCACATTCTAGGGCTGCAACAATTAATCAAACAATCGATGATCAATAGGAAATTAATCACCAACTATTTTGATAATCGATTAATCATTTCAGTCATTTTTTTTAAATAAAAAAAATTACAAGAACCGCTTGTTTAGTCTCTTGAATGTGAAGATTTGCTGCTTTTCTGTGTCATTTTTGATAATAAATGGGAAGTCTTCGTGTTTTGGGCTGTTCAAACAAAAGAGGCATTTCAAAGACATCACGTTGGGCTCTGGGAAATTGAGATGAGCATTTTTCACATTTTTTTGACATTTCATGGAATAAAAGATTAATCGATTGATCTTGAAAATAATAGGCAGATTAATCGATAATGAAAATAATCGTTAGCTGCAACTCTTGCACATTCTATCAGTTGCAGTTCTAGGCTCAGACACACAATACATTTTTTTCTATACCACATCACACTACCTGCTACTCCGTTCTGTTCAATACTTCCCACAGATACACGCAGATAAACAAAACACAGCAAACATGTGGCGCCTTCCTCCCTCCCTTTTCATGATGTAGTCTTGTAAAACAAAATGAAAGCAGCATGAATGAGTCAGAGCTGAGTCCGCTTATATTAGCCAGTTTGGAGGAGAAGAGACTTGACCATTTCTGCCATTAATTACGGCCGATATAACCATTTTTGCTGCACTATATCAGTTGTGGAAGTCCACAGGTTGGAAAACTTAATGACATAGTGACCGTGTTCATAAAATCATCTGGAGGTGGATTAAGTTGTGTCACACCGTTCCATGTATCAAGACACACAGCCATAGTTTGGATGTTAGCATTAGCTAGTAGCGTCAGGAGGAAGTGGGGGTGCCATTTCTTTTGGCAGTAACTACGGCCGATATAATCTTCAATTCTGCACTGCATCAGTTGTGGAAATCACAGAAATGTTATAGCCTAAGTTAGGACTGTCTAACAATTCATTTTACTGTTAGTGTGATTAATTGCTGAATTTCAATCGTTAATCACAATAAACAGCATTTTTTGAATTCTATTATTTTGTTTTCAAAACAGTTTTTAAGTCCATGTTAACAACTTAAAACAATTTTTACCAGTGTATCTTGATTGGGAATCAAAGGCCAACTGGAGTGCACCTTGTGTTAAAAAACAAAACGTGGTAAATAAACACATCACAACAAGCACAACAGATCGCTTAGAGTTGTTTGAAAGTTTATCTGATGATCTTAGGTGGAGGCAGGCTAGCACTTTCCACTGACTGCCAGTATTTGTGCTAAGCTAATTAATTAGCGGTGGGCGAGCTCTGCCCATCCACTCCTTGTTACTGCACGCACAGTCAAAAGTATAGTTTCTATCCAGGGATGTCAGGATTAACTGGTTTCACTAATAACCGTGATAACTATTAATTATCTTAATTAATTAGGATAACCGTAAGAATTGCATAAACTATGGTACCTCGCGTCACACGTCATTTATGCAGGAGTCGAGGGAAATCTCTTGCGAGTCGCGATGGGACTCTGGAACTCGGAGGGAGGCAAATAACAAAAAGACAAAACGAGCCATTCAGCAGCATGTTGTTGTCATTCTTCTCCATGACAGGAAGCAACTGCTGCTGCGGCATAAGGGTGCGTAGAAGGGACAAAACAGCAGCACGCCATCAGCTCTATTAAAAAAAGAATGTGTCATGCTCGGCCTGTTAATCAATGGCAATTAATGCATTAACGCTGACAGCCCAAATATATATCCCATATCTGTCGGACCCTATTACTGAAATGAGCTACATTTTCAGTTTATACTTGTTTCAACCCATTAAACTTTGTGCAGAGCTGTGTATTTCCATCTTCCATGACAAAGTAGTTATTCAGTGCAAAAATTTATGACTGTAGTACGTGTCATGCCAAAAAGTCAGAATTTCCCACCTATTCACCCCTACTGAATTAGGCCATGGTGTCCAAGACAATGTGGAGTATTAGAGAGATAATGTTGCAACATTCTCTGTATTCTCCCATTGTTTATTTAGGACTTTTTCAAGGATGACAGTCAGCCACACCTATAGCCTGAAGCCGCGCTGCATGAATTTATGATTTATAAAGGGTTTGTAGGTCAGGCCAGAGCTTGAAATCCAACACACCCTTGCAAACACCAGGCTGTGTTCATCAGAGCCAGTCAAACCAGAGTGGTATATGAAATAAAAGGCTGAGACATGAGTTTTATCTTCCTCATTCTCCCCATCTGTTTCCTTAGTAAACACCACAATAACTGCACACTGTAATAAAACATT
>JAQLOL010000011.1:23262745-23276390 GCA_029783665.1 Naso thynnoides
TGTAAAATAAAATGCTAGAAAAAGATTAAGAAGATTCATCAGCAATCATACAAACTTGGCAGAAAAGGAAAATAACTGAATGAAATGTTTCTTTATTGAGTGTTTTAGGAAACAGATCAGATGGATTTTTAGATTTAATTTAAGGAGGATCGCATACAAACATACACCCAAGCTCTTATTTTACAACGTTACCAAACCTCTACATCAAGTATCAAACACATGAAGTGCCTGATTCCCCATGAACAAACCATGAATCATTCTGAAGTTTATACCGTACAGTGGATATAAAAAATAAAATTCTTCACACGTTGTCAGTTGTGTTGGAAATGCTTTTTACTAAACTTTTATCCCGAGTTCACCACTTCAAACTGAACTGAAGTATTGTGTATGTAAAAAAAAAACAAAAATGGGGGGACAAAAAAAAAGCAGAAAACCAAAAAAAAAATACAATCAGATTAGATTTGAAAAAGCCATAGAAGTGGAATTTGGCAACGACAGTCAAAGTCTTTAAGTCTCCTTTTTAAAAGTAAAGCTTTTAAAACATATGCCTTTACAGAAACTTAAAAAAAAAAAAAGATGCTGACCTAGATCTGAGGCCAGTTTTCACAAAAATGCAACATTTTCGACAATCACAATACTGCAAACTGCGACAGCTACACCAAGAAAGACAGGAAATACTAAAATAAAGAAATCTACAAAAGTCCCATCAATGTCTAACTCTGCTGTTAATTACTAATAACAAATGACAATACTTTAATAGAACCTCTTGTTAGTTTACCTATTAAAATTCATTGCATCTGTGAATAAGTCTCCATATTAGAATATTTCTGTACAATCTTAGTCTAGGCACTTTTTGACCCTTCTGTGCTTGCAAGCAGTTCTGTTGACCTGTGACACTGTGAGCTTTGTTTGCATCTCACTTTCTCTTGAGCAAAATGAGCCGACAGACATTTTGCACTCTGTCATTTTTACAGTATAGGCCTGCACTGTCAATCAACAAAACTGTAATTTTTTTTTTTTTTTATCTCACAGCAATACAAGAGTTACAGGAAAGGGAACATGATACATTGCCATCTCACTGCTTGTAATAAAAAAGCAAGTAAATGTACATCCACCCAGCAAAAAAAAAAAAACAAGGAAAGGAATAAAAACACATGTTCACCAAATGAGCAATGTATGATCTACTTAAATACATGAGTAAGAGATTCACAGAAACAATAGAATACGGTTCTGGCTGCATTTTCATAATTACAGCACTACAAGTTAGAAAAGCAACACAGAAATTTTGCAGGGTTGCCGAGCTCCCACATGACAGAGAAAAAATGGTGCAAAGGGAATAAAGAGACACATCACAGACTTTTTTTTTTCATCCTTTCTCACCACACAAAGGGCAAAAAAGCATTTTAAGATCAGCCTGTTTTGTTTTGTTTTTTTTCTGTTTCTTTCATCTATCTGCTGAGAGAGGCCCTCACGTACTCTTACATTCTTTGATCTGGTAACACGTATTAAATATGTGATATAACATTTGTTTTGCTCAGTAAATAAGCAAACAGAATATGAAAAGTTACTGTCACAGTCAAACCAAGGCCCAAGTAGCAGCTGCACCCTATGAGACCTCAGCCAGAGAGACACACGTTTATTTTTACCTCACAAAGCATCAAATGAGAACATTTCAGCTGGCTGTAGTTTAATTTGAAAGAAACTCGTCTTTGACTGGTACTTCCTCAGCTTTTAGGTTTATTGGGGAGCAGCAAATGCTAAATTTAGATTACAAACCCAACATGATAATGGTCTGGATTATACTTTAACTAAAGTTGTATCTGCTGATGCAACATATGTTAATTAACCAACTCAGTGGCTGTTAGATGAATGAAGAAACTTTTAAAATTGCATCGCTAATTACATTTTTTTTCCATCAGCTCACTCAGTTAGAGCTACAACTGATATTACTCTGCTCTCAACTGCCTGACAGAATCAGATGTGGATGAGCATTGCAGAATGAGCATTTACTTCCAATGATTTTAACACTTTGCACATTTACTCAGGCAGCGTTTAATACAAAGTGTGAAATGTGTTGCAATCCAGAATTTGCTGCCAGTTCGAGCCTTTCTGTGTTTGAGCCTTCATTGGCTGCTTGTGTGCACATTTTGAGCACTGACATTTTCTCACTTCATTTTTTTTTTTTTAAACAAAACAGCTCCCCTCCCCATGTGTTTCTTTATGCATCACTCAGTCATTTGGGAACCCTACTTACCCATAATCCTCATGCACCACAGGCACGTAGCACCTGTGAGGCAGTATTATTTAAAAAGCTCTCTGTAACTGAAAAACTAAGCATCGTGTAAGACAAACATTTTATCACCGCCAATGTAGACTGTGGCTGGAAATAAACTAACTGTAATATTAGATGAAAAATTTTTTGATGAAATGGCAGTGTGACATAAGTACTTATAATCTAAGAGGCATACACTGAGACGATGGAAGTGTGTGTGGTCTAGATGGCTCAAGAGGAATGGAGGGAAATATTTTTTCCAATTAAGTTTTTTTAATGATACCAGGGATAAAACTACAATTAAAACCTGTAGCTGCTTCAGGCCTACATGTTTTTCATGTATGTGGTCTGTGGCTACAGTCTTAGTATCTATACAGACATATCAACACGAATTAAGTTCTTTAAAGAACACAACAAAAGATGGGCAATATAGAGTGGCTAAGCTACGCTCCTTCCAGTGGACCCCATGGGACTTTTTTGGGGGGAAAAAATAAATGGTAGTCAAATTATTCTCTGATCTGATTAAATTGTACTGCCAATATCAAATATGTGCTTTGTCAGTTTAAAAGATAATTTTGCAAGTCAAGAAAGTTGCAGTTTTTCACAGAACTGCTGGAGTACAAGACTTTGAAAATACGCATTTAGAAAGACTACACTCCTGATTGTCGCCTGACGTCTTAACAACGATCTCTCACAGAACCGACTAACCGTGTTTGCTTAACAGCAGCTCTCAACATGTCAATGCTTTTCAGGATTTTTACTTCTTTTAAAACATCTTTCTCTCATTCTGAAGGCTCCAGAGAAACTGTGCTGTCCTGAGTGGTTATCAGCCGTGTTAGTGTTGGTGACATATATGGCATGAGACAAGAGACGTAGTTCACTGAGCGGCCTTACAAGGAACATATTTTCACTCTACTGTTTGAAGACAACTTTTCAAATTCTCCCTTTAATTCAAACTATGTGTAATTCATAGCACAAGCCAAATTTCTTTCTTGCCCAAGGATTGCATTGTTTTTTGTTTTTTTTTTCCTGAATCAAGGTTACATGGACCAGACGCAGAGAGGCGGACTTTGGCACTTTATTATACAAGCTAATCTAATAGCCTTGCCACAAAGAGTTTAGTGTCTATTGTCCAGTTATTGTTGAGGTGTTGAATCAACTTTACGTTAGTCAATGAGCCTGCAGCACTTTGCGTTATACTGTTACATTTCATTATATGATGCGCACATCCTACATGACTCCACAGGAAAGCTGGGGTTTTCTCTGCTGTGATGGGTGCTCAATTGGCCTTTAGATGGGATACTGAGTTGAATAGCGTTGCTGAGAATGTACAGTAGGATCAGGTTGTACAACAGGAGACAATGATGGGAAACCGTGCTGTTCTGAGTGGTGATCAGGTGTCCGAGTACATGTAAGCACACGATGAACGTTGAGATGGTTTGATGGAAAGACGTCACTTCTCATGGTGTTGTCAAAGTCACTTGGTGCCGCCTGCACCCACAGATCTGTCCTCGTTAATGTGATGCTTGTAGCTGCCGTTGTGCTGGGGGCATGGTGATGACATCATGTCCTCGCTGGGTGTGACTGAGCCTTCTCGGTCACTTTCATAGTCGTCTTTTTCCTCTCTGTCATAGTCCCTTTCCACCTGGAATTCAAACAAGTAATCAAACTTGCTCTGTGAAAATTAATTGAAAATGGAAATATTTTTGCATCAAAGCAGTAGTAAAAAAGCACAAAATATTAGATCATATTCTGTGCAGATATGTTTTATTGGAGTCTCTCCCTTTTTTATCAACTTCCATTAATGTTTGCGGGCGACTGGAGGGACAATCGCAATAGGTTTTTAGCTGATGCTATTTGAGGGTTTGTGTTTAGTGAATGTGCGGTGAACAGAGAGCAGGAGAAAGTCAGACAGACAGAAGGAGAGAGAGTGAGAGCTTTTTCATAGTTTTGCTTTTTTACTTTGAGCGATCACTGACTTCATTAGGCAGATAATATGTAACAAAACGGCGCGTTGTGCCAGCTGGAGACACACCTATGGCGTCTGAACGGAGACAGAACATAGAATTTTTCTCAGCTTAAAATCATGACTTCTAAAGCGCCAAATGACTTGCTTTAACAAATTTCATTAGTTTATAATAAGAGGAATTGTAAAATATGGATTCTGTGAGGCTGTTCAGTCAGAAAGAGACAGATCATAAGTGATAAACTTGGCATTTCATCCTCACAGCATAGTAACAGTAAGCTTAAGTAGGTCAAAGCAGTTTTACTGCAAACAATGTTTTACACAAAATACTGCACATACACTAGGCCATAATAATATTAATATTACCCTTAATCTTACATTAATATTACACTCAATTTCCATTTAAGTTTGTTAAGATTCCTTAACTGGTAGAACTCTCCTGCAAAGTTTGCAAATCCCCTTTGTGACATTCAGTGGCTCGCCTTTTACATAAGACGTAAAGCCGAATTATTCTCAAGACCAAACTCGAGACCAACCTGACCTTTAAATATAAATATATATAAATAAAAGTAATATCTAAAAACACATGTTGTATGACATGTGTCAGTAGAGTCGGGTGCATCACTTCCACCACCACCCGACTGAATTGGGCATCAGTGATTCTACAGGGTGGTAACACACTGGACAAGATCGCCTGACTTCAGTTTTGTATGGATGCTTTTACTTTTGTTTCAGCTGCAGCAGCTGTTATAAAACTTAATGCAAGTTAAAAAAACTGAAGAGGGAATTTTTATTCAAAGAGGATTTTATGAGTCGAGCATCACCTCAGAAAGGTGTGAAATTAACTATGTGAACAGGCTGTACAGACTTTGCACTGCAGCAAATTTTAAAACTGCAGCGGTTTTGAGGAGAACATTTTCTCAGCTGTTGTTGTAAAATGTGTAGATTGTTATCAGCGGCAAAGATGATGTGAGATAAGTTTAAGATGCATCACCTTTTATCTCAGAGCGACTGGTTTACTGTAAAGGTGCAAGCTTGCAAAAGTGGGTCATCACATGCTTTGATGCTCAAGTTTGAAAGAGGTTAAAACATTCCAAGAAACAAGATAACTGGGGAAGAAATCTAACATTTGCAGACATATAATGTTTTTTATCAATTTTAGATGATTAATATAGATGCAGAGTTTTTGTGGTAATTTCAAAAGACAATGTGTCCTTTAGAAACAAGGCATATTATTACTTAATAAAAGATGGATCACCAAAAAAAATTAAATAAGTCAAAGCTCGGTACATCACACTATCAGCAATAAGAAAAGTTGACGTCCATGACAGGAATGAGGAAGTGATGGGTGAACGGTGCAGTAACAATGTGATTGCATTATTATAAATTAAAATATGCGATGCCTGTTTAAAGAAATTAAGAAAATTGCTTACAAATTTAGCCATAAAGAGGTACGGAAGAAAAACAAGGTCACCAATAATGTCTTCTTCCTACAAAAGGAGGGGAGGAGCAGAACTGCCCCTCTCTTTTGCAACACTGACAGATTCACTTCAATTTTCCTGCGTAACAGGTCTTTTACCGAGATAAAGCTCAGCTCTTAAAGTATCAGCAGTGCGACAGCCTCTTTGTCTGTTCAGTCAGGAGAAACTAATCAGCTGATTGTGGTATCTGCAAAGAGGAGTGTCATTTTTCAGGGAGGAAGTGTGAGCTTCATTACCTTCATCGGCTTGGCTTTGCTCTTTATCCTCTCCTCGTCCTTGCGGCTCCTTTTCCTGGATGTGGATCGTTCCTTTCTGTCCCTGCTGCGCTCCCTCCTTTTGTCTTTCTTTCCTCTGACAAAACGCAAACACAAACACATCAACAAAAATAACTATCACAGACTTGCAGACATAAAATGACTGATATAAATCATGCACATGTACTTGTAAATCACAGGAATAAGATAAGTTACATCTAAGCGTCTCACGGGAAATCAGAGGATGAGATATTCTGGATTTACCTTTTTGGTGTCGGTGATCTGGCTTTCCTCCGAGGGCTTCTGGACCGATCTTTACTCCTCCTCCTGTGGCCCCTAATCACAACATATTAAGTACATTAAATACAGGTTTTAGAGACAATATAAGATACCTTGTACAGCAGCAGTGAGCACAGTGTGCATGCACTGCCTTTTATGAACATAAGAGTTCAGAGAAGTGATTAAAAATCCACTGATGCAGATGTGTTATATATGAAACACCTTACTGAATGAAACAGTTTTTAAGATCATAATATATTTTTTTGCCCTGAGGTGCCAAATGTAGAACAGCAGCAGCCAAATTCAGGCAACTGGTAGACTCATTAAGTAACTGGTGACCCCTAGTGTGAGAAGCAGGAATGACAAGGATAATTACAGTAGCTTTCATTAAGAACACATTATGTTTCAACGAAATGAGTCCGTACATCCTTAAATATTTTGTATAAAAGTACAGCAGATTGTCCTGCACATCCAGCTAAGCTCCGGGGCTCTGAACGACATTTTTCCTGGTTGGTAGATTCACGCCAACATACCTTGAGCGACTACTACTGCGCCTCCTGTCTCTGGAGCGAGAGCGCCTCTTGTGGCTGCTTCGGGAACTGTGGGAGTCGCTTCTTGGCCACGTCCTCTGTGGTGGTCTGTTCCAGCAGGAGGATAAAAATGTCACTGACTGGACTTAATTACAATCGTGTAATCGGAGCATCGAGTCAGTGAATTCTAAACACACTACCTGTGTTTCGAACGGGATCTTTTCCTGCGCGTCCTTGAACGTGAACGCGACCGTGAATGTGAGCGGCGTGACCTTCTAGACCGGCTTGAGGAACGTTTCTTTGTGTCTGCTAGAGTAAGAGGAGTAGTCTCAGCATCAGAATGCAACAAGACTTCATTATTTTATTACTGAGACCTTGACACATGCAGCAAATCTAAATGTTGTACCTGGCTCTATAGCAGCAGCAATCGTAGACTGGGCTTCCCTCACCCTCTTCATCACACTTTCTAGCTCCTTAGCAGCTGCCTGTGGCGTCATCTCTGGGGGTTTTACTATAGCGTTGTTGGAATGATTTACCCTGAAAGACAGACAAAGAGAAAAGGTACAGGTGTTTAAGAACCATATTCAGAGCAAATAAATTACATCTTTCTTGATTTAGAACATCTTAATGAGATTGTACTGCTCATGTGTAATCTTTTATTAAATATACACACTTTAGGGGTCTGTCTCCGAACATGACTCCATTGAAGGTCAGAGCTCTGGCGACGGACTCCTGCTCGACAAACTCTACGAAGGCAAAACGCGTCGGCTGCGTTTCGTCTCCAGCCATCCGCACAAACTTCACGTCTCCCACCTGTTTGAAGAACTCGAGCAGCTGCTCTGCAGTGGTGGTCTGTGGAAAGAGAGATGAGCTGAACTTAACGATATGATGTTTAAAACTACAGAATGTAAAGCTTTGGATTCATTCCAATATCCATACTACTACCTTACTGTTTAGTATGCCAGAAAAAGATTTTGTATGTGAAATGCAGTATGCCAGGAGTACCAGGAAGTCCAACTCCAGCCGGTCGGATTTTGCAGTATGCATGCTAGCATGCTTTTCTGGCCATTTTGACCCACAAACAAAGCCGAGAGAGCACAAACATTTTACAGCTGATCGATAGACTGACAACGCCGCAATGACAGCGCATGTAAGTGTAAGTACTGCATAAGTCTTGTAACTCCTGCGTACAGTTGATATATTAATATACTATTGCCACACAAAGTCAAACAAATAAAGGTATGCAAATGTTAATTTATATTTAAATGAATATTACCACAGAATGACTTAGAAAGCACTCTTGCTCAACTTGTACTCTAAAATTTCATGCTAGGATTGCAACAGATGTAGGAGCATCAGAGTCAAAGTTCAAGGTGCGCTGTCGTGACCTGGCAGTATGTCCCAACTGTCTGCAAACAGTATGTGCTTTGTAAAGACAGCTGCAGTATGTACTACAGGTAAAAATCAAACATGTGACTCAGAATGCACACTTTGATTCTCTGGCATTGCTGGACCAATTACAACTGGTTCACGTTGTAAATTCCCTGTAATATCTTGGTTTTTAATCAATCAGGTTGTGAGTCAGCTCACTCAATTGTAAAAAAGCATGAAGGTGTCACACACCTGGAAGCTCCCATTAAAGGGTTTATATAGCAACAAGTGACGTTTCGAGCCAACATGCTCTTCCCCAGAGTTGCTAAAGTCTGAGGATTTAAAAGTAAGACTGTGATTTAACCAGAACAATGAAGGTCTGAGATGAGGCAGCGCACTGCAAAATGTGTGCTGGAACCAACTGCTTGCCAATGATGGAGGCGGTTGCTATTTAAAGGATAAGTCTTGTGATGTTCTACATTTTTCTTATTGTCAAAAAAAAAAAAAAAAATCCAACAAACTGATCCAAATCAACAACAAATTTATCCTCTTAAACATTGTAATTGCACCCACAGCTTGACTTATCTTTTTCCTGTGTGTCACAGACCTCCTTTGTTGTCTAAAAACCCTTTTCTGTGATGTTCACATGTGAAACTATCTTTGAAGCAGGTGCAAAGGACAGAAAATTCAGCACGCTGCTCTTGCCGAGATCTTTACTGACATTTTCAGCACTCTTGATGAAGGTCCAGAGAAGTTAAAATGTCAGTAAAGATTAAGAAATTTGGGGGGCTGGTGCTAATACCAATATAACATTGGCTGTGGTTATTAAATACTTGTGACAAAGATATGTTATAAATATCTTACATTTTGACAAACTTTACTCCCAACATCAGTGCACTACGAACGCTTCACTTATTAATTACTAAATAACAAATCGCCCTCTGCTGGTCAGACGTTGTAATCATAACATTTTTTTTTTAATCACTAGTCCAAACCTTAAAGACTACATTCCTCTTGAAACTGCATCCATAACCTATTATCTATTCTTTTTTAAAATAAATGGCATAAGATTGTAATTTTATCTGCTACCATTAACCACATTTACCTCCTAATCAGATGCAGTCCAGCCTTATCCTAGGTTTTTATTTAGTCTTGTTAATCACTAGTCCAAGCCTTTTTTACAGCCTTAAGAGACAGTTTAAATATCAGCACTCATAGTAGAACATTATATGTCAATACTAATCATCTCTGACAGGCCAATAATGGTCGATAAACTGTTGGGTTCAACTCTGGACCTTTGCATTACTCTTGATAAAGATCCAGAGAGGCTGAAATGTCAGTAAAGATTAAGAAAGTGTGCTGCTGGTAAGAGCAGTAAGCTGTAGTTTCTTGTCTGAAGACTGACTGCAAGCCGTTTAGAAAATTTATAAAATTATTTATTTATTTTTAATCAATCCCAGGTACATCACCCTGCTGTCGTAAATACTCACCAGGTTAGAAGGGACGGCATATTATCTTACCTGTGAATTCAAGTTGCCAACATAGACGGTCCTTCTGATCTCATCAATTTTTGATGGATCCACATTTCCCATGAGGGGGGGCTGGGAGTGCAGTGATGCTGTGGGGTCCAGACCAGCTGACAGCCGATTCACTAAGGGAAGGTTCAGCTGCACGGATACAGAACACACACACAATCGTGTTTTACGAACGTGACAGACAAACTAACGACACGATCTTGCAGCCCAGAGGATGTTATCTCACATTTTGAAGAGGGGTGGGAGTAGGAATTGGTAGCAGCCCCCCACCAGGAATCAGACTGGGAACTGGAGTGGCGGGTGCCAAAAGTGACAAAGCCTTGGCCTCCTCCGGGATTTTGCCTGCAGGACAAGAAGAGATGTTAGTGAAGGCAATAGAGGGACTCTTCTCTCTGTCTCCTCTATGTCTGCACAATTAGCCCACTGTATTCTAGAGAGAAAGAGAGCATACACTTCCCCATACAGCCTACAAGTGCTCTACTGTCTACTCATGGCAAACTGGAGACCGAGCATCCTTACTTTCATTAAACTATTCTTCTCAGTCAATCTGAATTATTATTTTCAATGAAGAAAAATTTTAACGTTTTTCAAAAAAAAAAACAAAAAACAAAAGAAGATTGATTTTGTCCTTGTTCTCTTTTCATAGATCAAAAAAGAAAGAAAGAAAAAAAAAACACAATGCAGAGAATGAGTCAACACTTTGATGCATGGGTCACCTGTACTGGAAACATATTGGTCATGAACCATACGATATCAAGCATGGGCGCTTTTCCGTGGGGGGCGATCGTTTCGCAGTGTTGGAAAGGTGTGCAACACAAGACAACCCCAATGGCTGCATCACTAATAGCACACAGGACATCAGATACAGAAAAGAACAACAATTTTAAGTACTGTAGGAAATGTTAGCCAAGACTTAGCTATCAAAACAACCAGTTAGGAATTTTGCTCATTCCACTCTGGAATTAAAAATGTGCTGCTTCTATTGCTGGAGGAGGATGGCTACGATAAGTCTAATAAGAGACAACATAACCACAAATTCAGTTCACTAAGAAAGAATTACCATTTTTCTAACACGAAAAGTTCTTCTAGTGCTATTTAACATATTTTAAGACAAATGACGACGCCAAAAATAGTGCATGTGTCACGATTTAAAAGAGAAAGTGACGCTGAATTAAGGATGTCTGTCTTGTAATTAAATTAGAGTTGTTCCGATACCAATACCTTTATCGGGAAACGCTGCCAAAACCTCCAAAAACGCTGGTATGGGTATCACCGAGTCTGTGCACCGATCCAATACCATGTGATTAATCAGCTGTGAAAGGTGCCCAGTTACTTCCAATTTAGCTCAGTTAGCTGTGACTGACATTACGTCACTGTCGCTCTAAAACAGTACACAGGAAGTGCGCTGTGCGGTCACTGTCAACTACTATTTTAAAGAGTGAGAAAAAACTATAGAGCTAACAAATGTCTGCATTTGGCAATAATTAACGCTGTGAAGTCCCATCAGTAAAAAGGTGACATGGAAGGGATTTGATTTTCCTAAAATGTAGTTTTTAAGTTGCTGTCGCACAGCTGTTTTATAGTTTTAACTTAATTATGACTGCACCTTCAGTTTTAAAGGAATTGCTTTTCATTCCTCGATATATTTAACTTGTTTTCTACATATTAAGCATTCACATTCTCTTTATGTATTTGTTCATGTTTTACATAGGGTGTTACCGGAGCCAGGACATGCAATAACGTGGGGTTAGTAATATACAGACATAAACTTAAAGTAAAAGTAAAATTTCTTGATGCTCTTTATGCTCTGGTATCTGATCTGTGCTCGGCATTGGCCGATGCGTGAGTTTGGGCATCAGAATCGGTTTCGGGATGGAAAAAAATGGTATTGGAACATCTCTAAATTACATACTTAACATCCCTATCAGAGCTGTGATGTAACGTGAGAAAAGATCTCCTAAATGTTGCCTTTTACAACAGATTCAGCACAGACGAAAATTGTAAACAGGATTCTAGTAATATAACAGTAAGTAGAGCCCAGAAATACAATAGTATTATGTCTAGCCCCTTCACTATGTTCGCAGGATAAGGTGACAAGAGAGTAAAGTGTTAGTGATCCTCCTAGCATCCCATGTGTGATACACATCCCACCGGTATGCCGTAGCAACCTGGACAGAATTCAATCACACACAAGCTGCAGCTGTAGCAGAAAGAGAGAGGGGGTGGGGGTTGGACAATAATCAAAACAACAAACCAAAATAACAAATATAAACACAACGCTAGATATACTGTAAGCAATACTGCAGTTTTCTAGATAGAGACAGTAGAAAGTGGACAACATGGGAAAGTATGAAAGGAAACAAACCAAAAGAAAAGAAAAATAAATAAAAAGAGACAAGGTGTCCATCTTGGAAGGTTCAGCGGGCTATTCTCCTGGTCACATTCCCCCTTGAAGGCTGCGTTGGCCCGATCGGGGATAGTGGCTTGGAAAACAATGCCTGACTCAGGCTAGTGTAGTGTAACAGCTGGGCCAGTCTAGTCATCTGATATGCACACATAATCACACAGAAAAAACATACAAAACCAAATTAATAAACTCAGTAGCCATCCAGCACCAAGTCACGTGGACAAAAAGCATCAAGTTAGAGGTGATAATCATTTTTTGACTGTACACAAAGGAACAACAGTGGCACCAAAGGGGAGAAATTGTTTAAAGAAAAGGAGCAACAAAATAAAAGAAAGAGAGAGAGAGAAGGAGAGAGAGAGAGAAAGGGGATTCAGTTAGCTGTGATGCCATGATGGACTTACTTTGTAATTTTCATGAAACAAGTAACATTCATGACAGCTTTGTAAAGGGAAACACACATGGTGCTTGTTCCACAGAATCCAGTGTTTACAGTGACCTAATTACTGTAAATAGTGCAAAATTCTGCAGCTTCAAAAACATTCAACATGACTCTGAAGTTATCCTAATACACCACCATGTGACACCAACGGAAAAGGAAATTAGCTAGCTAACGTTGGAGTTTAAGTGAAGTGATACGACCTTTTCAAATGCTTGTGACAAACTAGGCAATGGCACAACATGCCAATTTTCCATGTGCATTAAAAGAAACAACAACCCAGAATTCAACCAAAACGCCAAACGCTCGGACTCAAAGGGGATGAGGCCACAGCAAGTCCATGAGACAGCTCACACATTTTATTTTTATGTCTTTGCACGAAACAAGCTGCACTCACCTTCCGCACATGGCACTACTATTAAAGCTCTGTCAACAAAAACTGTATTGGTGAGATGTTGCGCCACACCAACACTGGAGGGGTCTCGGTACTTTATATAACACACTTTGGACGAGAAAGACAGAGGGGCGTTGCTGTGGGAGGAAAGAGAAACGGGAAAAATGTGGGTTAGTTATTTATTACACTCAAATCAAGGGCTGCGTTTCAGTCTAGTAAAATGCCCCCGCTCACTTTCCCTCAGCCCTCAGTATTACATCACGTGGGTGGCCACTCGAAGGGCAGGTTGTGCAGGGCCAGAGGGGTATATAAGGTGAACGAATGGAACAATGAACTTGCCCTTTGTGCGAGACCGGATGTGTGTCACTTGAAAATACGTCTGTAACTGTCTGCCAGCGTTGTGGTTCCTAGCCTGATGCTGTCATGGATCGTGCATCTGCAGTTTCTTTAGCTGTAAGTGTATTGCAGGTGCATTCTGGTCCGGATGCGCATCCTGAGTGAACATCGGAGCTGACTCGATCACCCGGCCCTTGGAGGGAGGATCTCATGAAGTTTACTTGAGTTTTACAGATTAATGGAACGGCACTTAAGATGGCTATGGGGACTCCACCAAGGGGAAACGAGCGAGGGCACATTATGGGCTACTGAAACGCAGCAAAGTAGTATAGAGGATATAAATAAAACATGCATTAGGTTAGGTTGGCCCAATGTGGCGGTGTG
>JAQLOL010000011.1:23287085-23305960 GCA_029783665.1 Naso thynnoides
CTGCAGATCAGTTTTAAAATTTAACAACCGTATTCCTGCTCTGTCTGTCTGTTTGTGTTAAACATACTTTTCTGTGGGGGTCCATGGTGAAGCTCTGCTGCCCTTGAGGACCGAACACATCATCCTGAAACGGAAGAAAATAATCCTTATTAACACTCAGCCAAAACCTCAACCCACTGAAACTCATTTACAATTAAGGGAAATAAACAAAAGCAACAAAGAGACACTGACATGAATGTTTTTCATGTCTAGTATTTACACAATTCAGTGATGTGTTTGCTTGAGATAAGATCAAACGAACACATCTGATTAAAAATGATGAAACCGATATTAAACTGAGCTTAGTTTCCTTTCAGAAACAAAGCTGCGTGTAATTCTGGATATTAGTTCACTGGAGACGAAGCGAACGTAGGAAAGCGGTTACACAACAGTCATCTTTGGATTGTGCCAAAGCCTTTTTCACTCATCTACTGATTCTAACACCCACTTTCTAAATCATTCACACACACATTTCTGTCACTTACCTTTGGCAAACATAGTTTTCATCCCCACACACACAGTGAGAGTTTATGAGGTGATTCTAAAGTGATCAGAAGTTGAAGCGAAGATGATGAGTGAGCATAATGAGGATTTAAAGAGCAATCAAAGGAGAGGAAAATCATTGATGCTGAAATGCATTAAAATCACAGGATGTGAGTGTGGAGGGGTGGGAGGGTGACGCACACTGGGCTGATTATTGTGATGTTGCAGAACCTGGCAGGTTTAAAAGAGGGCGTGTTGTACCATAAAGGACACTGTTTGTATTGCATATCTGATTGTTAGGATGGACAAACTTTCAGTCAGATGCTCTTTATCAATACACTGGCCTGAGTAAATTTAATTTCTTCCAATAGGTCAGTCACATTACAGCTCATGCTCGAATCAGAGTACAAATAATCATACTATATCCGAGCAGCTCTGCACAGTTACAAGACACAAACATTGTAACTTGTTCATTACTTGAATGAGATGTAACAGGCAACATTTATTATGCCGAACACTACACCCAGGCGGATACATCAGTCGGACAATATTGGTCTATTGCAGATTTTTCAGTATTGTTGTATTTATTTTCAGAGAGGGCGCAATAAGAAAACCTTTTTTTTTCCTCAAACATAACATATAATGCAGGAAATTATGTTTTTATTCTTCATTAAGATAGTCAGCAGTTGACTGATACTGAACATCAACATAACATTTCATTAATAGTTTTTATTCTCAGTGTTCATTTCTAAAATCAAGAATGCATGGTAAGATTCAAGATTCAAGAGTAATTTATTGGCATTTTTTGCAGCACAAAAACAAAATTCTCATTTCGCTCACTGCTGCTGCTTCTTACGAGGGTGTAGTTGAGTGTAGAAAGATGAATTTTAACTTCTCAAGCCTGGAGGAAAAAGGCTGCTCAGTCACTGGGTGGTATAGCGGCGGACAATAATGTTAAAATCCTCAAATAAAGGGATTTGTTTCAGAAAGTGCCATTCTGAGTGCCTATGCATTGTCATATTGGTGCAAAATCGGTCAACAAACCACCTAGAAGGTCTTTTTTCATTTCAGATCAAAAATTCACTATATCAGCCACCATATCATTAACCGGTGCATTTTTTTCACTTCAAAATCGTTATTGCTTCAAAAATCTCCTCAGTGGGTTCTACTGAACACAGCCTACAGGTTTTGTGAGAAAATGGTTTTCAGTAAATTTTAACAATATTTTTTATTGAGCAAAGCTCTGTATCAGCCTGGATCAATGAGTCAGATTTAAGTTCTCTTTCTCTTAAACTGTCATGAAGATTAACCTTAAACCAACTTGATAATGGTACAAAAATAAATAGGCCCCTTTTAAACAAGTCAAACACTAGGAGGAGCTACACAACAACAACAACAACAACAACAACAACAACAACAACAACAACAACAACAACAACAACTTGTTGGTTAGAATTCCTCCATTGCTCTAAGAAAACATCACATGTTCTAGACAGGGTTTGTGGTTGTGAGAAATCAGACGTTAGGAGAGACATACTTTCACTTGCCTAGAAAAGGACAAGTAAAAGATGGCTGAGGGTCAGTGACCACTTCTCAACACCGAGGAGAGAAGGAAACAGACATTTCTGATTTTCTACAGGATGTGTTTGTGAAACAGCCACTGGAAGCCCCAACTTAGCATGAGCTGCACGAGCTAACATCACAGTAGTTTACAGTACTCACACAGAAGCCCAGAGCTCCGTACGGCTGTCCATCCCTGGCACTAAACACCAGGGACCCTTGGCTGGCATGCATGTCCCTACAGCTGCCGTAGTGCGAGCAGCTCAGCGGAGCGTTATTGGAATTATAGGAGCGAGACAGCGCATTCTGAACGGAGGGACGACACGGAACAACCAGCACCAACATGACATGTCAGCGGTGGCCATGCAATTCACCGCATGAGCGTTGACATGAAAAGACACAACAAAAAAGGTTTACAGCGTATACAGACAAACATGCGATGAATCACAAATATCTTGCATACAGCTGGGTTAGTAAACACCACAAGAAAAACTCTAATCAGCCAAATTTGCATAATACTTACAAGACAAACATAGTTTTGGTTTTATTTCCCTATATTTTGAGACACCTAAATGTAAGGATTGGTGATTCATTTAGCTGAGAGAATATTGAAATTTTTATCTATGTGTCTCTTAGAGAGATTCTTATGCAAAGACATGAAAACAAAACAAAAACAAACTGGCAAAGAGAAGTGGTGATGTAGTGAGAAAGAGCTCATTCAGAGACACAGTTGTCAACAAGACTGACGGCATGAACACAGGTGGACGGTCACCTCACCTTGCTGAACAACAACTTACTAAAGAAGCACTTGCATGTTGGACGTACATGTCTTCATTACAAAGTTGCGAAACGTTTTTACAGTGAAGTTTGCTATTCAGTTTAACCAAGACTTTGTTTTACAGGAAAGATGTTTATCAAGTGATATTTATGTATAATCTTCAAATGCTGAGCACCACGACCAAAATTACAGTCAGCTCCGTTGTGTTGTGGTTGCAGATGGAAAATCAGAGGCAAATACCTTAAGGCCTGGAAAAAACAAAACTAAAACTATCTGCAGAACTAACTGAGAGGTTATGTCTTTCTGTAGTTTGGGTAAAACAACCCTTTAAAAAGAGGCAAGAGGCTTCTTCATCCTGTTGTGTTGTCCTATGTGGAGTATTCATACTGTTGGTGTCATAAATGTGATCTAACCCTGAAACTGAGAGAATGAGTCAGAGGACAGTGAATCATTTCATAATACGGAAGTGAGTTTTTACCTTCTCCATTTTCTTGGCCTCGATGTGCCGCATCACCTGGTCTCTCCAGTCAGCTGGCACCCTTCCTGCTCCACCCGACACCTGTCCAGGCCCGTCCAGCAACGAGTGCTCAGACTTCACCCTGACGTTGGGCCTCTTGCTCGGGCTGCCGTGCTGGTAGTTGAAATCGCTGACAGACATGGTCCTCTCTGGAAGCTCGTGGGGCTGCGGCCTGGCGCTCATAGGCCTGGAAGCTCCGGGTACGTCAATGCTGTAAGTGCGTGCTGAGAGGGGCCTCTGCATGGCCTGGCTCATTGCCAGCGGCCCCCTGGCGAGGGTGTGAATGTCCCTGTACGTCATGTATTCCCCATCAGGCACCTGCATGCGCCTTGGGTCGCCGATTGAGGCCGTGGAGGCGGTGCTGCTTTGCCTCTGCAGTGTGCTGCTTCTAACCTGGCCTCCAGTAGTATGAAGTCTCTCCTTAGCCCACATGTCCCCAGAGGGTCTGGGACCCATGGGAGCCCCCCTCTGCTGGGGCTGTAGAGGGTAGGGAGGCGCCTGATTACGGTTGGAGTAGTTGGTGTTGGCTAGTGAGTGTGGAGGAGGAGGGAGGTAGCCTTGGTGTTCTAGGGGCATGGGCGTCCTCTGGGCCCAGAGGCCCTCTTTCGGCATGGCACTGCTTGTGTACTGTATGTTGTACTGAGGAGGAGGGAGGCCCATGGCCATGCTGGAGGAGACTGGATATCTGCTGGTGCTGATAGGAGGCTTTGAGGAGGACAGCAGGTCTGAGGAAGATGCTGAGGAGCTCGGATGGATCTGGAGAATCTGGTCGTTGAGTAGCTGACCAGCTGACTTGCTCCTGACAATACTCTGGCCCTGAGGCCCTGGGCCAGCTCCTGCCATCCTCGTCATCACTGCTGCATCATAGGAGTCACCATCCCCATTAAAGGAGTACAGCTTCATGCCTCCTGTTTCTATGTTGCTGACACTGTGGGACTTCATCACCTGTGGGGGATGGCACCTTTTCTCTGGAGACAGTTCCTCTGTGCTGCGAGACAGAGACATGTCACTGCTGGCTGTCACGCCTGTCGAGGCCACATGCACAGCAGATGTCTCTACTCTCATCGCTTGGCTTCTGTCCCCCATACTATTGATGCAGTCACTGACCTGCTGGTTTCCATTCAAAACAAGCTCCATGTTGTCATTGCTAAAACCCTGCTTGCTGTCCAAGTCCTCCTGGGTTACTGAGCCATTCTTGGTTTTGTCCACCTCATCCAGCTGAAGCATGTTGTCTGTCGGCAACTTGGAGACATTCATGTTGATCTGGTCCCACTTGGTGTAAGTTTCCCCCACTCCGTTGTTAATTCCCTTCTCGATGAAGGCCAGTCTTGCTTCCATGGACAGGTCGTAGTCACCCATTTTCTCTGGCGGGGTCTGCTGGGTTTTCAGAAGGGCCTGAAGGGAGGTTTCAGAGCCGTTGCCATTATGGAGGAGAGGGGTGGTGTCCTTGGGCTGGTTCATATTCTCATCTTCTTGCCTAAAACATTGAACAAAGATGTACATCAGATTTTTTTGATCATGGCAAGAGGAAGACGTACTCCACATTAACAGGTCAAAGACCGACACTGACCGGATTTTTGGCAAAAAGGGCATCTTTGACTCTCTCTCAGGCGTGCACAGTGAATTGTCCTGACTGCTGTCTGTGGTCAGAGACACCGAGTCAGACATGCGCGATGGAGACGAACAGTTACTGTTGTTCTGGTTGCTGTTGGCCACCGTCTCATCCAGCAAGGAGTCAGCGTCATCTGTTTAAAAAAAAATCAAATACCACTGTCAGTGGACTGTATCTAGTCACTGTTACTCAAAACTAAGTTTATTTTTCCACCTAAAATACTTTTTAAAACACTTAAAGACAACATTTACCCTTTTTGTCCTTGCTTAACGTCACTACTTTGGGCTGATTGATGGAGATCTCAATAAGTGGGGGTCTCATCTCTGCAATTTTCATCTCCTCTTCTTCATCAGACAGCTCCTCAGAATCCTGAAGATACACACAGTAAATTTCTTAAATCTACATGTGAAACTTCATAGTAACTGGCTGTATGTGTTGTTCGTGAGATAAATAAGTCAGAGAGGTAAATATTAGGAGTACCTCTAGCGTGTCCTCGTGGTTCATCATGGATCCCCCCGAGGATTTGAGTGGGACTTTCTGAGAGCTGTTTGACTCTGAATTGTCTTTTGATTCTGGTGCAGAGGGGCTTTGGGCGTATGTGATTGTAGATATTTGGGCCTCCACATCTGATGCTGTGCCATTAGGACAGGGGGCCTCTATCACCTGCACAAATAACAGCACCGATGGTCAATTATTTCCAAAAAAAAAAATTTCTGTCATTTGCATGCAAAGTATGCAGTTAAACTTAATAAGCTAAAGCTGACTTTTACTCCCACGTCCTGCACTCCAATGTGGTTCCTCTCGATTGGCTTTGCATCTTTCCCTGACTCGTCACTCGACTCGTCCTCCTTCAGCCTGTGAGCCACAGACTGGGCTGTCTTCACCATGTTCTTCAGCTCGTCAGGGTACGGTGTAGGGTAGCGCTTCAGGTTTCCCTCCTGGAAGAGTACAGTAGCCACAAACCTTCCATTATAATCATGTGGTTTGCAGTTTTGACAGAAGTGGGACAGAAGTGACTAGGAGAGGTGAAATGTCTGCGTTGGATTGGAATTACATGTAAGTATGAAATACGACATAAAAGTTAGGACTGCTGACAAAATTGCACGACAGTGTTCTTGCAGTTTGGTTTCGTGTGCCACCACAGCCTTTTGTCCTTTCACTGGTTTTGTAAACAACTGTTTAACACAAACCCTCGGGGGCGTTTCCCTCTCATCCTTGTCCTCGTCGCACTCAAAGGCCACCTGCGCTCGGTGCTTGCGTTGTTCCTCCCAGAGAGCTGGATTGAAGCTCTCAGAGTCAGAGTTGGGGACGTCTGAAATAAAAGCAGAAACCAGGAAGAGGATATTAGGTTAATTTTTTATTAAGGCCTTGTAAGTCACCTCTACCATGTATAATTCATGCAAGTTGGACTCTGACCACAAGATGGCACAAAGATAACATGAGGCAAGGCCGAAACCAAAGGAGCTGTGGAGGAACTTGAAATTTAGGAGTTAACCCTTCAAACTCTAATAGAACCGTATATGAATGAATTACTGACAGTTGGAGTTGTTGTTTTAATAACTACATTCAAATGAAAGCATTTGCAAATGGAAGAAAACAAACAAACAAAAACACGTTAAGTACTTTAAAAGGCTTGACTCGGTGCTTCATTCTAACACAGTCCATTAAAAAGTTTGATATTAAAAGCAAAAACATAAAAAGTACAAACAACATTCCTGTCAGACCTGCAACAAGTAAACATTTAACTTGATCTCAATCCTTTGCTGTCCCTTCTGTGTAAACACTACATGTTTGCAAGGGAGAAGCATGAAGGCCATGACCACAATGAAAATGACATCATAAGTGCAGCTGTGATGATGCTGTTTTCCTGAAACTCTACATAAGCACTTTACATTAGCAATTTGCCATTTTGCAAAATCAACTGTCACAGTTTGCAAAGTTAACCAACAAAACAAAAAGAATCGACTTCAACAAGATGTCAACACCAGAGAAAAAACATTCTGAGCGTCCATGGTGAGGTTGTTGTGTTTATGATGACATCACCGTTTTAGAAGTGATCCACATGGATACATGAAAATAGAAGTTTTAAAAAACTGCCACTTAAGTGACCTAACAAAAAGTAGGACTGCACAATTAATCAAAATGCAATTGAAATCACACTTTGGCCTACTGCAATTTTAACTTGTTGGGGGGAGCAGTCATGTTCAAAGAGAAACGTGTGTCTAAAAACAACATTTTTATTCAGATATTGACACGCTTCAGAGTTGTCCTGCCTTGCACATCAAATTCTGCAGATTTAAAGCTGCTGGATGGAACTTTGAGGTTCTGTAGATTCCAGCAAGTTTTTCATCCAAAAGCGAAAAGACCACCACAGCCTGGTGTTGTAAAGCCCTGGATCCAGCCGCTGTTACCACATAAATTTGATTTGGAAGAGAGTGAGACAGATGCAACGCTTTTGTAACTTCCAGTGACAGACGTGGCATTGTTAAGTTTTCCAAAGTGTCTGGGACTTTTACAACTGATACAGTGCACCAATAATGGTTATATTGGCCGCAGTTAATGACAGAAAATGGAAAGGTCCATCAAGGTCCATTCACTACATGTGCTATAAATCGTATCCTGTGACTTCCTGTGCCTCTGAAATGTGGCAGGCAGTCACAAATAGGGATTTGCAAATGCCAATTTCCTCACTGTTGGTCTCATTTAATTATGCAGATCTGTAGAGGGCATCAACATGGAAAAGGGACGGTTTCATAACCGGTTAAAAGTAGCTGCCAGTAACTTGTTTGGTTCAGATCTGTGTAAAAATCACATAATAATAATTTCAATATGTTTTTATTTTGATGAAAATGAGAATAATGATTTAAAAGGATCATTCCCTCTAATATTACGAATCATATGCGGCAAAATATAAGTCCAAATAATCCCCAATTAGATATTTCTTCAAAATCATGCAGCCCCGGTTGTAAACAAGAAGCTAAAACAGAGAAGAAAATGTTTGTTTTTGTCAAATATCTGTATATTTGCAATAAAAAAAAGGCCTCAGTGCGTCCAACAGGCTTGCAAACTAAAAAAAAAAAACACCAAAAAACAACAAGCACATACTTCTCAGGAAAAAGCTCATTCTGAGCCAACATCAGCTGAGACAAGGGTTGTAGTTGTCTACAACATAACACACCACAGCAGAGAGTGAATGCACAATGGATTATATGAGTCACCTGCTGTGTTGCCACCATATCAACAAGTTGTAAAACATAATTATTGCAGTCAGGTCATGACTTATTGCAGCTCTCCAGAAAAACATGACAAGAACCAGATTACGCTCTACTGGAGAAAGTCTCAGCAGATAATGGAAAATGTCATAAAGCAGCTGACAGGAAGACAAATAGAGGACAGAGCCTACAGACAGTAACTTGTATGGGTGCATTTTTTGGTGGTGCGACAATGCTGACTTTGACTCACTACCACTTCAGTGGTTCAAGCATGTGGATCTTGAACCACTAATTACTCTGAAGCTAAGAGGCAACGGGGTCAGTCCGAGCTGCGTGACGTAAGAGGAAACCAAACCCAGCTAACAGATGCTTGACAAGAAGAAAAAGACTCGAGTTTCTCCTGCAGCTTTGTTCTCAGGTAACAAGTCCTGCATAAAATATGAATGCAGGAATCCCTGCAGGTCACCTGTAAGACTGCTATGACATAAAACATAGTGTGTGCCTATATATATGCTCATATTATCACACAGGGAATGTTTTATGTGTTGTATGACTGTCTATTAGTACTAACTGATTTCCAAAATTTCCACAAATTGTTGATATTCAGCATTCCTGCTGAGGACCTGTTTGATGGAAACAGGTCAGAAACATTTGCAGTTTGAGTGTTTGCCAGATTAACCTTGAAAGAATACAACAGAGAAATCTTGTTTTGTTTCTTGGAAAATACTCACAGTCCTCAGTCCGGGTTTGCTGGGGGAACATGTAGTTGGTCAGCACGGTTTTGTGCGTCTCTGGATCCTCCTCTTTCTGCAGAGGGATCAGAGGCTTCGACTGTGGGAGACACAAAGACAGATTGAGTGTGCTGTGTGCAATCAACGGTGCTTTGTCAAAATTAATGTGGTTTTCTCTCAATTTCCCACAGTCGTGTCCAGCAGAGTTACTTCTTCTGGTCTTCGTCAAAACCACCCACTTGCTACGCTTTAACTACGACTGTTCTTAATCACATCTGAGGGCCTCTTTCTGTCAGTCATTCCTTGATTGACAGCCCCCTAGGCCCCATCACTACTGTCACACCTGCCAAACAGAAGCTCTGTGTCTAAGGACTGCTGATCCTGTTGGACAGTTTCTCCTGGGTTTTTATTTCTCTCCTGCTAACACATAAACCAGTGCTACAACATCCAGGTTACGAGCAGGTAAAGCTCATTTATATAGATGCAGCACCTTTATGATGTCACAATGTGCTTCACAAGTTCATAAAAGCAGCGAAATTACAATTTTTCCAATTTTACAAAAACACAAAAGCATATACATAAATGTCAAACAAGACTTTAAAAAAAGCTGTCTGTAGGAAGCCTGTTCCAAGATTAAGGTTAATCACAGAACCTTGGAGTCTCACTACACAGTCTTCTGTTAATAATTAAGCCCGACCACTTTTCTAATCTTGATGATGAACTGGCAATATTTGCTCATATGTCAGCTGATAAATGACAAAAAACGAGGTACAGACAAGCCATTAATATGTAAACAGTTGCATTGTTCTGTGATTTGTCCGCGAGAGAGCAGGAAGATTTTTTTTCCCCTCCAAAAAGTCCTGCAGCACATTTCCTGGTCACAACTTTAAAAAACCCAAATAATGGATATTAACAGGTTGTGTAAAGAAAATCAACATTTTTATATGATTTTTATTTTGTATTTTATGGGCTTTTTCTGTCTTTATTGATAGGACAGCTGAAAAGTGGACAGGAAATGGAGGAAAGAAAGGGAATGACATGCAGCAAAAGGCCACAGTGTGGAATCAAACCTGGCGGCGCCGCAGCTAGGACACAGCCTCTGTCCGTTTGGCACCTGCTCTATCAACTGAGCTACCGGGGCGCCCTTTTGTCTGATCTTTTAATCTCTAAAATATCAATATTACCTCTAAAATCCTGCATTGGTCGGGTCATTAAGACTGCACACAGCTGGGCAGTAAATTTTTTTTGTGGATAAATTGCGAAGGATTAAAAAATTCTTCAAATGTACTCTGTATTTAATAGGCAGTCGACTTGAGGCCAGGGCAGGGGAGAGGCTGCTTCTTCAGCAGCACTCTGCAATGGCTGCAGTTTTCCAGTGACAATTTGTTACGGCATTTGAACAGAAAGACTCAAAGTCCAGCTAGAATGAGGAAAAGGCATGAATTATTGATTCAGAATGCAGTGAGAGTCAACAAACTGCAATGTAGAAATATTTATGAGCTGGGAAAAGACAAATATGCTGAGCCGGTACACACTGCAGTGTCTTCTCCACCTTCACTTTGCCTTTTCACCCATTAAAACTCCTCTGCTTTCCTCGGATTGATGTCAGTATTTCTCATTTGAAGCTACACTGCTGTGACAAAGTGGGATTGGTTGCTGCTTCCTGACACATAAGCTGAACAATCTCAAATGTTTCCGCCTCTGATAAGCTCATCTTGTGTTCTGTGGAGGGTCACGTTCGCCGAGGCAGACGTCCAAATTTTAGGCAGCACAACCTGCCTGGTAATACTGCTCTCTCTAAATGTGCAGTACGTCTGGCAAGCTGCTGCCTTTTCTTAAATCAGATTTGTGTAAAACCACTCTCGGGGGTTTTCACGGGCTTGTCTTTATTACGAGCATTAAGGTAGGGATAACATTTCCTGACACTTACGAGGATCTCACTTCATCACAGAATCTGACCTGTATTGGCACTTAAGATTAAGTGTCCTGGACGAGTTTCACTGAATTTTGCATGTGTCCCCCTGGAAGCTACTTGGATTAATTAACAGCTCTATAGAGCACATCACTGTCTAACAGCTTGGAACTCTGTAGCACCTTCTGTGAAACCCACATACCTGCGATTTACACATCAAACACGCAAACTTACCTGATTTTCAGACAGCCACATTGCAGTCATCTGGTTCAGTTTGGTGAAACTGTAGGGAAGATTCTTCAACCTGCAGCAGAACAAAAACAACACAGGTACTGAGTCTTCCTGCACCATCGAAGAGACCTGATGTATTTGAAAAGGCAAAAATGTCTCTACAACTCATTATGTAACGCTGATTTAACAGACGAGGGCCCAGTTTAAGTGCGGCTGTAGCCGTGTTTTACTTTTCTCTAAAAAATGCCAGTAATGTGGGGTTGTAGTAAAAGTTGTCCAGTTCACTGGACACCGAGCAGAAAACCTGTAATATAAAAACCATTTAAACCAGGTATGCCCAAATTTAATCAACTCTGTGTGCAGCTCAATAATGGAATAGTTTTATTTCCCCAGTTTAATTTTGTTTTTATTGCCGATAAACAACATTCTTTAATTTGTTTTCCTTGAATTATTCCAATCATAGTGAAGCAATTATTGCAAAAAGCTACTTTAAAACGACAAATGCTGCAACTAATGATTATATTAGTTAATTGATCTGCTCATTATTTTTGTGACTGTATTGATTTTTTTTTTTTAATGTCATAACAGGACATTTGAAAACATGAAGACATGGGACATTTACTGGAATTATTCACTATTTTCTGTACAAAAATCATAACAAATTCAATTTACGATTTTTTTAAATAGATAAAATCAGCAATTTAAAAATGATTTTCACATTAAATACTCCAAAACAAACAGAGGTAAATCTAAATGAGTATCGCCCTTAAACTCGACCCTCAATAAGCTTGAACGCTTTCAGTTCAGACTCACTTGTTGTTGCTGAGATTGATGACCTTGAGCTTCTGCATGTCGCCCATCTCCTCAGGCAAAGACTCCAGTTTGTTGGAATGCAGGAACAGCACAGTCGCATTTTTCCAGTTGCCCATCTGTGAGGAGAAAGAAACCAAGGACACAGAGCCGTGAACCAACATGAGAAGCTGTTACTGACTCACTACTCATGACCACAAACAGGGCTACAAATATACGTTAATGTACACACCTCAGGGGGAAGCTGCATGAGGAAGTTGTGATCTGCGGCAAAGGTGCGGATGTTGACACACTGGCCGATGGAAGACGGCAAAGCTTCGATCTCGTTGAAGCTGCAGTCAAGCTCATCCAGACATGTCAGCCTGTTCCAGAGAGAAGCAGGAGGAGGCAGATAGGACTTAAATCATGAGGTTTAATTACAGTTCAAACAGATGCCTGGCTATCATTTAATCTTGGAAAATCAAATTTAATGTAAATGAAATACATTACTTCCAAAAAGTTAGGGGACTTGATGGACAGATAAAGTACCTAAAACCCTGGATCCTTCAGTTCCCATAATGCAGCCCAATGGCATGTATTCATTTATTCCTCAGTTTTAAATGTACAGTTTCTATTGGTTTATTGTCTCAAATCCACGTCAAGATTACCAAGATCATATTTTATCAAACCCTGGAGTGACGTTATGTTATACGACTGTTTTAAAAAGATTCCCTCAGCCTGTGAAAAGAATAGGAGGAATTTCATGAGTAAAAATCAGTGGAAAACCCTTGTAACTTTGCTACAACAAATTTTTTTGTATGCCAGTGTGGTGAAATGGGGACAAAACTTCTGGTCTCTGCCATCAGGTGTCATTACTGGGCAGTTTCCTTAATGCTCTGTTATACAGCTGGGCGACAACTCAATATAATTCAAACAACAGGTTAATGGGCCACCTCACATAACCACACAACTGTGAAGCTGCTGTAGTAATTTTTCAGCTCACGATTGATTTTCGGAGGTTTTTCAATGAGGTACAAAAAATACAATTCAACTCATTATAATTGTTTGCCTCCCCTCACATATACAAAGACAAGAATTGGCTGAAAGTTGCTGAAAACAGAAATAACTTGTATCTTTATCAGCTAATGCAACAATATTGTACAGTAACAGTGAAACACTAAGATGTTTACAACAGCAACAATGCATTTTAAAAGCCTCGTGGGAAATAATTTAACGTTAACGACATGGTGACATTTTAAACTGAACCCACGTTGACACAGAAGTGCTGCGCGTCTGGGGCTTTCTGCTGAATGAAAAATGCAAATGCGCTCTGGGGATTCAAATGAATGCTGAAAGAGCCTCGCGGGAGAGCAGCTTTGTTAAAGTACCATCTAACTCCAGAACACAGGAGTGGACCCGCCTCTGCTGAATATAAAACATCTAAAAACAACACTGTGCACCACCGACAGCGGTCTGAATAAAATCAGCTATGTATGAATGAGAGAGAGAGAGAAAAAAAATCAGCTCCCTTAAGCTAAAATCCTTGCATGGGATTAAACTAAACCATAGGCTTTGTCCCATAATCTGTGTCAAATTACATAAGGAGACACATTCTGACATACGGGATAATTGACGGTGTTTGTTGGTTGGAAACAATACAGAAAAAACACAACAACAAACAAGCTGTGAAGCAGCTACAGTAAGTGCAAATAAAAGCTGATCTGTTTCCCTCACAGAGAAAGTTGACTGGTAAAAACAAAATAAAACACAGTTGGATTAAACTGAAGCCTAATCTTTGTGTTGGACCTCAGTGATGCAGAGTGGATGAAGGGTTGGGGTGTGTGCCGGGCTCACTCAATACAGCCAAAGCAGCTGTTGCCTGCTGGGTTTACCTGTCTGCTGCAGACGATATCAGTCTGAGAACAGCTTTGGCTGATTTAATCTCTCATCTAGCCCGAGATTAGCCTCGATCCATCCACAATAAAGCAAACCTCAAACTGTTTCCATGATCAATATGGTTACTCAATAGCAACACCATCGGACCAAAATAAATGAAGCACGAAACGTTTTGTTTAATGGGAATATCTGATTTATCCAGACAGATGTTTTATGCGATCAATGGATGGTGGATGAAAACGGCACAATAATCCACTGATCTCAGGGTTTATTCTGTTCATGTTAAAGCTGTTGCCATGACGCTCACCCTCCGATGGAGTCTGGCAAGTACATCAGCTGATTCTCATCCACTTTCAGTGCAGTCAGTTTCTTCAGTGAGCCTTTAGAAAGAGTAAAAGGGAGAGAGAGAGAAAGAGAGGGAGAGAGACGGGCAGAGAATTAGAGCGATGCAGCTCAGGGCCGTTAGTGATTATCATTTGCTGTTGCACTACAAAGTGGAATATTGATTACAGCAGTTAACTGGAGTCACTCATACTGTCATCAATACAGTAATCGGTTTATCAGTAATCAAGCCTGACTATAAGGCTATGTGCATCTGGACTCATCTGATTTAATCAGCCTGGCAGTCTTAACTCATCAACATTATTTATTTCCTCAAAGGACAACAGGATGTTAGTTTACAAACTGTAATTGAAGTTTAATTTACTTATTTACTTTACTTACTTAAACAAACAAAAAAAACCAAAACTGGTTTCTGAATGGATTGTGTGTATAATTTTCACAATCATCATTGAGGCAAAATTTTAATAATAATTTGGTTGAACCTCGACACCTGGTGCACTGTGGACAGCTGTCCCAATTTTCTGGGAGGATAAACAATGACTGCATCCGCACATGTTAAGAATTCTTGCAGTATAGGTTTTTAAAGTTGGTCCACTTATATATTTATGAAAACATATTTTAGCTCAGCAAGAAGAACGCTTTCGTCATCATCTCAGGGAATTAGATATCCACAAAAACAACACAGACCCAGGAACAGAAAAAGGCATTGGCAATAAGTAAAAGAGAAAGAGGTGTTTCATAACGAATTTTCTTAAAATAAGACGTGTCTGTGTGTGTGTGTGTGTGTGCGCGGCGTGTGTGTGTGAGCTTTAATCTTTACCGATGGAGCCTGGCAGCTGTGTGAGGGCATTGTTGGAAAGCAGGAGGTCCTGCAGATTCTCACAGCCACAGATTTGCTCATCTACCATCTCCAAGTTGTTCTTGGACACATCCAGGTAAACAAGCTGTTTTAGCATCCCCAGCATCTGGAAACATGAAGAGGGACATATTAAAAAAAAAAAACTAAAACAAAAAAACCCATCTCGTTATCATATATGTTTAGGATTAGGCATTACTGTAGAACACTGGAGCACTGAATTTAAGTCCCAAATCATCCTGAGCGTTGAAGGAAAGTATCGCAGGCAGGAGCGTCGCTGACATGATGTTTTTGTCTGAAGCTCTCGATGTTCACATCATTAAAAATTGACAAAACATGTTTTGTTTTATATGAAGGAAAAGCGTTGCTGTATTCAGTTTTGGTTCTTATTCCTGCCAGACGTCATTAATGAGAAAAGGCCAGACTGTGATTACAGCTGATGCTGTTGAAATGCTGGCAGCAGAACTAATGCTTTAATTATGACCCAGTTACAAACAAGCTGGTCATTGGGATGAAAAATGAATCCCATGTAACACATTCTGACTATCACAACATCATTATAAATTAATTATGTTCAAGGCAAATAATGACTTCACAGCAGGAAATTTTTCGGTAATTATAGGTGGGTCGTGCAAACCTCCATGTTTTGGTCTATAAATTCTCTTATTGTGGTCAAATAGCAGAAGAATCTTTTCTAAACTGCAGCTTCATCCCTGCTGTCGTTCAGACGGCTGACAGTCAACACAGTTTAAGTGGACATGTAGATTGAAAATCAAGGGGAATGTTCTAAAGAGGATGGTTTGGGGCTCAGCAGCCAGTGGAAGTGTGTGTGTGTAGGAATGACTTCAATCATACCCCAGGTAAAAAAGTCAGTCTGTTCCCGTCCATCCACAGCTCCTTGATTCCACTCAGCTGCTCCAACACCTCAGGCTGCGGAGGTACAGAGGAGAAACGAGGTTACGAGAGTGATAGGGATGTATGTGTGTGTGTGTGTGTGTGTGAGTGTGTGCCTGCTGGGGAGGGACAGGATGAAGAGCTTAACTCATAAACAAGCTAAAAACGGATCAGAAGGCCATTTATTTAATCCACTGTGATTATTGCGTATTAACGAATGCTACCTTCCTGCGAGAAGTAATTAGCTCTTATTGTATTTGCCCTAAAAAGAGCTTCCACTTAAAAATGAAGGAAAAAGAAACAAATAGATAAAGAGAAGAGGAGGTGAGGTCATTGCCAGAAAGCCAGGAGAGCCCTGGGCATCGACTGACAGATACTCACCACTTCAGTGAACTCATTACTCCCCAGGTCCATCCTCTCCAGCTGTGTGAGCTTCTGCATGCTTCTGCAGACACACGGGACAGACAAGAGAGGGAGATCTTAAAACCAAATCATTCACATTACATGTCTTCACATGGGCAGAAGAATTTAAAAATGAATAGACCACATTAAACTGCCCTCTTTGTTTGGACAGAAGCTAAAGGATTATAAGCAGTGTGGACCACGTGCTTCAAAAGCAAAGCCAAGAGAGAAAGATTATCTGTCAATTTTCATGTTTAAATTCGGATAGCAAACATGCTGTGCCTCTGCTCCTTTTAGCAGAAAATTTTCAAGAGGAAATAAATACATTTGTAGAGCTCAAGCGTGACAGAAATATGCTTTAAATAATGGAAAGTGTGACGTATGCTAGCCCAAAGCCTTGCTCCAGAATTTTCTCTCCACATTCAGGTCACAGTCTCACATTCTCTGCTACGCTGTAAACAAGCAGATAAAAACCAGGACTATTCAGCTGCTCACCAGTGGCAGAAAATTGGTGAAATATTCTTATTAAGGCGTATTTTGTACTTTGAGCAGCACTAGTGAATATGTACGATTTCTTAAAAAACTACTGACCACAACTTTTGTAATGAATGTTTCATCCTTCTGTTCTGTTGCAAGTTTGATATGTAAACCGATTAAAGTTGTAAAACAAAAGAAAATTAACCAAGATATCTTTGAGGTAAAATTGGAACTGAGTGGCATCAGCAAATCACAAACATCATTCAACATGCAAATGCAAAACTCTTCTTTTAAACTCAAGTCACACCCCAACGCATTACACAGTGTGTAACACTTCGCTTGTTGTTCTTTTACAAATTGTTTCAGTGTTCTTGATCAAAGGAAATTCCTCTAAACTTTTCATAAAAACAACAAGGGTGACGTGTTTATATTGTACAATTCTAGCAGCATAAAGCATAACAACACACAAATCAACTTTAAAATGGTAATCTGGAAGATTTGAGATGAAGCTGTGTAGGTGTGCTTTTGGACCTCATCTCCCAGAGTTCATGTGGAAACCAAACAGCATCAACTGTGTGATGTCTGTAAATTGCCTGTTTCCTTCTTTAGAACTTTTGACTTTTTGATGTCTTTGGACCTGTACTTGTACTTTAACTGTTGTCGCCTGGATGCTGTATTTTCTTTGTGAGTTGATCCGCCATGATAAGTCACAGGAAATAAAATGTACCTGCGCTGGTCAGACACAACTAAAAGCAAGTCTATGGCGTTAGCTCCACCCACTCACTGGGCAGAGAAACCCCTGCTGACTGATGCAAAAGACGTCACTAACTGTGCGCTGTTATTGAGCTCGCGTGAGAACGTTGCCACAGACACACAGATCGTAGTACTCCACAATGAGGCAAATACGAGAGCTTCCATCAGTGGCCAAAGGCTCAAAGGCACTTTAAAAAAAAAAAAAAAAAACTAGGCAGAATTCATTTTATTTTTTTCAAGTTAAGTTTTGCACTTAACACTCATGTAGTTAAAGACATTAACTACATGAAAATCTTTGAGATTAAAATTTGTCCGTAAGAAAAATAAAAACTAGGAAAAACTGCTTCAAAATCAGAGTAAATCACATTAAACAAAAATACTTCACACACAAAAGCAAAGGAAAACATATGTGGAGATGAAATGGAGATGTAAAGAGATGTGTTTGGGAACAGATACGATGATCCTTGCTCAGCAGGGATGAACTATGTTTCCTTAAAACATGAGAGATTCAGCACAGCGATGGAAAGCAGAGGCCCACCAACGCTACTGTGGAGTCTGCTTTGTTTTTTCAGCACGTCTCATAAAATGAGAATGTAAAACACACGGCACATATTACAAAATATGATTTAAGTGCTTTAGTAATTTCTTTTCACTACTTGGTGCAATATAAAAACAACCATGCCGATGTGCTTGAGCATTAGCCAGCTTTGTCACATTCTTACCTCAAAGTTGGCAAGAACACAGAGACTCCCCATGTGAGCAGAATGGGGATAATGAGCAGTGCTGGCTCATCTAGAAAGTGAGTTCACTGAGTGAAAAAAAACACTGTGGCTTATGACCCCAAGTTGCGAGGAACACAGCATCCTTTTTAAAAATACAGAGAAACATTTGGTGTGTGCATGTGCTTGGTATGTGTCTATACACTGAGAGAAAAGAGGCTGCACTCTCTCCGTGGAAGCCCTGAAAGGTTTCTGCGGTTCCCCTTTGTGCACGCACACATTTGTTTACATCTCTGAAATGCTTGTGTGTTGCTCTGGCAACGTTCCCAATCATTAGTCGTTTTCTTTGTCAGCGCTCCAGCCTCTAACAGGTCACATAAACACAGCGAGGAGAGAAAGGATCTGCTCTGAGGTGCTGCAGCACTGCACTTCATACACCGGCTGGCCCGCCCGTCAGTCAGGGAAAATAAGAAGGAAAAAAAAAAAAAAAAAAAAAGAAAGCCAGTAAGATAACAAAGGAAACTCAGCCGGAGGGAGGAAGGACAAAAAAGGCAAATGGGGAAATGCAGTTTCGCTGAGAAAATGGGAAGGACATTCAATGGAATGATACAGCAAGTGAAGCATGAGAGCAGACAGAGAGAGAAAGTAGCTTTTCCCCACAATCACCTGGAG
>JAQLOL010000011.1:23307007-23319689 GCA_029783665.1 Naso thynnoides
TTATCAAGATTTTTGAACTTTTAAGGTTTTATGCATCTTAAAAAATGCAGTTGCCAACAAGTGGCTCAAACAGACTACAGTTTTCGTCAGGGACATTATCGTCAGGGACGTCATCACGTGAGAAAGGAACAAAATATATAACATCTTTGAAAAAAGATGTGAGACCAGCAATGGACATAGCCATGATCACTGGCTAGATCAGGTCACACCAAGAGGAGAGAGTTTTGTAGAAAAGTAAGCGCCAAACCAAACCATAAGTTGAACACTTCAAGGTGGCAACGTTTAAGTCATGTGACCATGATGTAGTCTGTTTATAGAGTGGCTAAGTCATGCGGCGCCCCTTCCAGTGGACTCCATGGGACCTTATTTCGGGAAAAAATATGAATGGTAGTCAATGGAAAGAGGTGTTATTTTTTGATCCCATTTAAATTGTACTGCAAATTTCAAATATGTTTGTCAATTTGAAAGATGATTTTGCAAGTCAAGAAAGTTGCAGTTTATCACACAAGCACTCAAGTATAAGACTTTGAAAATACATATTTAGAAAGACGACACACCCGTTAACAACGATCTCTTAAAGAACCGACTAACTCTCTGTTTGCTCAGCTGCAGCTCTCCACAGGCCCACGCTTGCAATGATTTTTACCTCTTTTACTCCATTTCCCTCGTTCGTTTACTGTGTGACATGAGAGACGTAGTTCACTGACTGATTTCCCCCAAAAATGTTTTCCTTTCCTGTTTGACAACAAGATTTGACTTTCTTGACTTGAAAAATGACCTTTTAAATTGCCAACCATCATATATGTAATTCATGGCACAAGTCACGTGATTGCCCAGGGACTTAGGCACTCCACAGTCTAACAACAGCTTTTTGTTTCTGGTGATTTAATTTACAGTTCAAAAAACACAAGAGTGGCGTCATCTGTGAAGACGATAGTGCTGAACAAAACCTGTAAGTATCATAAACTTGTGTTCGTCACAGATCTTTTTTTCAACAATTATCAAAAATCCCATAAGCTTTTTACTGAGGGAACAAACGGCATGTTAACTAATCAGGTTTGCCCACAAAAATACATCATCCCTTCACCACCCTATTATTGTCACTCCAAGTTTTACCATTTTTCTCCAGTGCTTCCTAAAAAAGCATCTTCACCCCTGCAGCAATATTATATGAAATGGGTTTTTGAGCCACAGTTTCCTCTGCTGTTTCATCAGGTTTCAACCAGATATGTGCCGCCGCATCACAAGGACTTTTGGTTCCCAATGAAGACACAAACTCAATGTTATAATTTTTTATGTTTGTACTGAAGTAGGGAGACCATACAGAAATCACATATACACTTTAGAGAAAATGAGTTTTTTTCTGAGAGGAGAGGAGCATAAGTGAGATGGATGTTTTGTATAACCAGCAGTCTCAACATAAAGCTTACATGTAGAATACAAACAATAAGAGCATGAGGGATCCTGCTGGTTTGATGAGAAAACCTGTTTAGCCTTTAGGAAAAAGAATCAAATCTTGTAAGTGATCAATCAGCTACTGCATGTGGCTTCGAAACCATAGTTAGCAGCCTGAGTGGGCAGTTTGTACACAAGTTTTATTGTTAGAAACAATTCATCTTGTACCAAACCGCAGAACAAACTGACCTGCCAAAGCTGGCCGGTAAGAACTCGAGGAAGGCATCATTCAGGTAGAGCTGCGTCAGATTCAGAAGCTGGGTGAAGCCTTCAGGGAGCCTGACAACACACACAGGAACAGGAATAGCATCACTCACAGAGAGCCTGGCAGAGCTGCTGCAATGCCAGAATACTTCAACTCAAAAAATGCATGTGCACATTAAGCCCAAATGGAGTTAATGAGGAGTCAAATGCTATTACATAAGGGTGAGCAGTACTCACTTAGAGATGGGATTCACACTGGCTTCTACAATAGCTAGGACTTTGCAATTTTTTATATTTTCTGGAAACTCCTGGATACCTGAAGAGAAACAGCAAAATGCCATTACATGTTTTAAAAACGGTGAAGCAACTACAAGGCATCAGTTCAACTTCTGCATGTTGCAACTCAACAGTTTTATTTCCACTGACAGAAAACAAATGACTGTGAAACGAGAAAGATGAGGGATAATGTAACCCATTTTGTTCCTGTTTAGCAGGAGAGGCTTTGTGAATGTTAAACACAGGTGGACTGTGAAGCTCTCTATCTGCGCTGTGCGCGCTCAAGACACGTCTTGAGTGGCTCGTCACCTTTTCGTCTTTAAACAACCGCAGACAAGAGTGCAGAGGTGACATAATAAAAGAGCAGAATAGGAAGAGGGGAAAAAAAAGAAAGCTCGGTGAGAGATCATCTGCGACTTCTCATGAAACATCCACAGGGTGCGAACAGTGAGAACCGCGGCTCAACGTTTTTTTTTTTTTCCGCCCACTTTGTTTTGTGTCCACAACACTTAGCACAGAGTGCTCTGACAAGAAGGATAAGCTTCGTTTAATGTCAATGAAGCACATGCAGCTCCGGTTCATTAAAACACCACCACATCATTCAACATTTGTTTGATCTAGCATGTTTCCGCACTCATTCATTTATATTAGAACTGTCTGTTTAACCTTTCTCGATTCCAGGAAAGGTTTTGCTGAGCGTGCATTCTCCTTTTCTGTTCTGCTTAGCTTCAAGGTTACATATTAATGAACACCCATCCTACGGAGTAACCTGCAGTGTTATTACTTTCTTTTAGTTTGCAGACCTTTACATCTTACACAAAAGTAATATCAGATAGTGATGTTAATGTTTGAATACTGACTACTTGTTTGAAGCAGAAACCTTAGGAGGAAATATGCAACCGGTTGTCAGGAAAGTGCAAATGTTTTTTAAATAGCACACATGCTTATTCAATGTGCAGCTGGGCAATAGAAACAGAGAACCTTCAAGCCTTTAGACACTTTATTCCGCAGCTGTTTTTAGTTCTTAATGTCAGGCGAGAACAACATTGTTTTCAAGTTTTCAAACAAGCAAAATTGAAAGGACCTCTAGGACAAAGTTTTCTATCATATTATACAGTGTGCATGTTTAATCTTCAAAGAGCTTAATGTCACACTATAACAAATGCTGTCACTTCCTACTCTATGAAACCACTGCCAAAAGACACTTTGAGTTTAGCACCTCGTATAGATTTCCTCAGATGTGTGAGAAGCAGCAGAGGAGCTTCAGTTGGCTCTGTTTTGTGCCTGCTGCCACTCGGCGTTATGAAGACAGTGTCTGGTGTATTGCAGGTCTGAGCCTGTCCACTTCCTTTATCCATCACAACAGGGCTTTTGAGTCACACGCTGTTGTGACGTAACATGTGGTAAATGAAACATGCTGTGGCAATTTACCTGAGAATATCTTTCGAGAAATCTTTACACGGTATCACTTAGGCAAATCTGTTTAAGAAGTTTCCTCCTCGCTGATGTCAAAAGCAGCAACGTCAACACAAGTACAACTAGGATGTTTGAAATTCACACGTTGCGGTTTCACGTCAGTCATTTCGCTTGCCCGTCACAAATATTTGTCACCTTAGAAAAGAGAAAGGAGGAAGATACGGTAAAATAAGTCATCATTTGCTTACTGTTTTTGCTGACATCAAGCTCCCTGAGGTTGATGAGGTTTGCGATTCCTGCTGGCAACACTGTCAAGTCATTATCTGGCATGCTCAGTCGGTGGAGCAACTGGCAGTTAAAAAGTTGCTGGTGGAGACACAGAAGAGATAATAAAGTTCTTGCCAGAGAGCATATGACTGACCAGGAACATACAGTCTAATATTATGTGTTGTTATTATGTGAAGTTTTCATAAAAGATGAACAAGTTAAGCACACAGCAAGTCAGTATTTAGCTGGCTTAGGAGTCATGCCACCATGTAGACGTGTTGTGTCAGTGTCATCTGTAGGTGCCGTACTTTAGGCAGCTCCTCGATCTGGTTGGCATCGAGGTAGAGTTCCTGCAGGGTCTTCTCAAAGCTAAAGATCTCCTTAGGAACCGTCTCCAGGCTGCAGTGGGAGTAGTCCAGTGATGTTACCGCCTCCTCCTCACCCCGCAAGCAGCGGCATGGCACCAGGCGAACAAACAAGCTCCGCTTGGACATCCTCAGGCACTGGAGAGGGAAAACAGAGATATGTAAAGGGAGTACAGGATGAGGAGATGGGGAGGTAGGCGTGAGTCTAGTGTTCCTTTAACATACCAGCCTGTCAACAGGCGTAATACGTATGTAGTGTTTTCAGTGCAGAGCAAAAATAAACACTCATTTAAATCTGATCTCTGCATCTAATCCATGACCATGTGACTGCAGTCTTAAGCGTCAAACAGATCTCATATGTTTATAATCGCTTTCCACAGGACAGATCATTGTCAGCAGACTGTGTCTGACTGTGGAAAACACATGAGAAGCAGTGAGTCAAGCTTTCTGACGACAAAATGATGACAGCACCTGGTGCAATAATTAGAGACAAATTCTTTATAAAAAAGGATGTGATCAAACAGCTATAAGTTCCCCAAAAACACATCTAGAAACCACAGGTCCTTTTTTTAAAGGAAAAAAGAAAAAAGAAGAAAAAAAAGAAAGAAATTCAGTATGTCATCCTGGATCTCAGTCAGTCTCATATTTTTGTCTATTAGTCATAATATCATTTTACATCTTAGCTCCACTGCAAAGGTTGCTGAAGAGATTTGTGAAACACCAACTCTGACATGCTGGAGAAATAGTAAGAGAAGTGGCTCATTGTGCGACCACACTATCCAGTTTGTTTCAACAGTCACTGTCAGTTTACTTTATGTATTGAAGTGGTTACGCTCAAAAAACTTGAAGTTTCCTAGAAGGCTGTGGGAGGCTTGTACCTTTCCCAAGCCAATGACAGAGTAAAACAGCTCCTCAGAGCAGAGGCACCTCTGTAGAAAGACCTTTCAAAGCACATGCTGGTTGCTTCATGGACATCCAAATCCTATTATTTCCTCAAAAGTATTGTGCCGTCTGTGTTCTCCAATTTGCATATAGATTACAGCTGTTCACAGACAATAAATCACCATTCAGTGAATGTGTATGCCACACAATTGTTTTTTTGTTTTTTTTTAAAGAAAAGAAAAAGGGCATATAAATGCCACTTCCTTTTTAAAGGTTTTACTAAACAGAGATGATCATAAACTTTATAATAAATACTGAGGCCACTGTAGAATCACTCAGAGGATGAAGAAAAAAGTTTTTCAAAGTGATTATGCCTGGAAAAATAGCACCTTACAAGTGCTGCCATCCTAGCTGGAATTTTAGCTTGAAGAAGGATTTTGACACAGACGTTCTTTTGAACTACGTCGTCACACATTTTCAACTACTTTCTGTAATATTTACTGAATATGAAAGTGAATAAAAATGTTAAACACCACATCTCATGGATAAAGCTATAGAGCGCCTAAGTCACACCCCTCCACTCCTGGGCCATGGGACCTTAACTCGGAAAAAATATGAGCAGTAGTCAGTGAACAGGGACAAATATTTTTTTGATCCCGTTTGGCTTGTGCCCTGAATTACACATATGATGGTTGGCAGTTTAAAAGATAATTTTTCACATAAAGAAAGTTGAATTTTTTCGTCAAACAATATAGTAAAACAATGTGTTTTGTGAGACCGCCCAGTAAAGTGCATGTCTCATCTCGGACAATATATGTCATCAGTACAGACATAGCTGCCAGCTTGGCAGATTTCACAGAGTTTTTCCAGGACGAGGGGCAAAGTATTAAAAGAGGTGAAAACCAGTATACACTGGGTCATGTTGAGAGCTGCAGCTACTCGAATGGGGAGCTGGTTGGTTCTGTGAGTCAGAGGAGGGAAAATATAATGATGTCTGTTACATGACTGGTGTTTTAGTCTTTATAATTACAGATTTTCACAAGCTAATACATCAGGCGTTTGACGACAAACATGGACTCTCTTCACTTGAAAAATTATCTTATAAATTGACCAACGTCACGTGTGAAATTTAAGGCACAAATCAAACAGGATAAAAAAATAATATTCCTTTCCCCATTGACTACCATCCATATTTTTCCCGTACTAAGGTCCCACAGGGTCAACCGGGACAGGCGTGATTTAAGCACTCTATTTTGGGGAAAATGGGCGGGGTTTATGTAACCTTTATGGCTGATTTTGACAAAGTTAAACAACATGTAGCAACACTGTTACAGTCCTTTAAGCCTTGATCAGGCTGTACGCTTTTTTTAATCTGTACTCATAAATTGGGCATTCTAAAATAGGGGTCATGGGGATTGACCTGCCTTTGGAGTCTGCAGATTTTTTTAAGTCCCAGAGGTTGCTGCTTTGAAAAAACGCTCTGAAGAAGCACGGGGAGAAAATTTTCATTTCTAGTTTTAAATTTCTGTTTTTCTTGTGGGGAAGAAACTGGTTTTCCACTTATTAAATTTCCATAGATGGACAAAGTGAACAGCTTTTTAACGTCATGGGTATGCTGTATCCTCAATAGCGCTGAAGCTGAAGAGAAATGTGCAAAAAGAAGTGCACAATGAATCAGTCATGATTTTGGAAATCCTTGTCCTTGACTGGTTTTATCCAAAAAGTCTCTCCACTGAAAAATAGAGACATAAAAGCCAGAAAATCTTTAGCTTTCAATGTGGTTGGCAGCTTAACGGAGGGAGGAAGGGGAGGGAAGTTATAAACCTGTCCTTTAACTTGATACATGGATGTATGTATAATCTTTATAGTCGAGTCAAGGCGGACACCAGGTACTGTATGCAATATGGAATGTGTCCTGGTCAAAAGAGGCTTTGTTCTTTGGAGCATGTAGAGAATGTGACTTTTCCTCCCCCTCGTCTTAATCTGAGCGTGGCTGCAGCACATAATCTCAGAGTCCTTCACTCACCACATATCCTGTCTGTCTAACTGAGCTGTAAAACTGTGATAGCCTTGACCCACACTGTCAGGGCAGTGCAGACTGTGTGTGGGTGTGAGTACATATTTGTGTTAGAGGTTGCTACAAGGAAATTGGTTCTTTGTTATCAGATGTAACCATTTTTGCATGTGAGCACAGAGATGCCTTTTCTGGACAGGGCAAAATAGGTGTGGCTTTTTCTAGCACATCAAAATACAACCACCAACCTACCATGGCCTTATTCACAACAAAAATAAAAATCAATACTTGCCATCTCCATATTAGTGAAGGAAGATTTACTGAAGGAGTTTCTGAATCGGTCCAAAGCTGACCCAAAGTAAGACTGGTCATTTATATCTCAACTCATTAAAAATGGGTGCATGTAAGCACACGCCCACACTCACATTGGGAATGCACAACTGAGAAGACAGTCAGCCTCCCACATGATTTCTGCTATAGCAGCAGGCAGCTCATGTGTAAATACTCTTACTGAGTAACTGGTTTATCACCGGAGGGGATGACAGAGGGCTTGGCTCAGTTCACCCCGAGTAACAAGCACCAAGCGTATGGATGACGCATGCTATCCAGAGTTGAAGGAGAGGGAGGTCTGGAAGAAGGGGGAGTGTGATATGGGTTAACAGAGAAAGGGGGGGTGTTGTATGTCTTTGTGAGTTATCCCAGAAAAAGCAATTAGGAGTGCCAGAGCAGATAAGGTGTCATGAGAAAAGTTGTGGGGAGACATGTATATGGTTTAAGTATAGGGAAGTAGCAGAAAGAGTAAATCCAGGAAGAAAAGATTGCTGTGCTAAAAAATGTTTAAGGCATTCACATTTAATCTCACACACTGTGGATGGATTCTACATGACTTCATCTAATAATATTTATATACCATTAAGTCATAATGCTGGCCATACAGAGCAACACTCTGGTGTTCCTTCAGACTGTGCTCAGTTAGCTGTGCTAAGCTAAAGGCTAATGTTATTACACTAAAATGCTAAGAATGACAGTACAATCAAGTCAAAGTTTAGAATTTATCATCATGTTGACCATCTTAATTTAGGGTGTTTGTACACCAGTATTTGCAATTAGCATAAATAAAAGCTGAGGTTGATGGTAACATTTAAGTGTGTAGGTGAGCGGTTCCAAACCCTTAATTATGCAGATAATGAAATTTTAACACATAAATTGACTTGAAACTTGATATGATTTGAAAGCCAAAACATTTTCCATTGACTTGGCTGTCATGGGCTTTTATTGACAGCGTAGCATGCTGTTGTCGTACTTGTGCTTTAGCTTTTCGTGCTTGTGAAGCAAAACTATTAACTAGAAAAACAACATGTCATGTGTGTGGCAGGGTAATTACAAGTCTGCGACTGGAAAAATCTGTTGAAGTCTGGCATACACAAATCTCGCCAGTCAAATTGTCGGGTGAAATCCCTCTTAACAGGTGCTGAAATTAACACTTGCAACACGCCAAATGTGGGTATCTTTTTTTTTTGGTGTGTAAATTTTGGGATCCAGACTTGCCACTGCTGTGCTGCATCCCTGCAGAATGCACCGCACCAGTGAAAGAGAGACAGCGTTGGTGAGGAGAGGGAGTGGTGAAAAGTTTGAATGACAGAAACAACATTATTTTTTGACTGTTTCACAGCGGATTTTGAGGCTGTGCTTGAATATCGCGGAGACAGACACTTAGTGTTGGTTTAATTTTCTTCCTCTGCATTCCTTCTTTTAACTGGAGGATGCATTGCTGAGGAGCCGGTGTTGAACGAGTCAAGCATATTTTTAAAATAGTGTTATGCATGTCGCAAGTGTTGACGCTCTTCTTTATTTATAATTTTTTCAAAAATAATATAGGCAAAATCTACGTGCTTTGATAATGTCATTTTTTAGCTAGCCTGCCTGACATTTTTTAAATCTCAACAAATATTTGACCCGAATTTCTCAAATTCTCCTGTGCAAAATATTTAGATCTTATCTTTCTGTGCCTGTCAGTGTGGAGAGCTCCTCTTACGCGCAGAGCTGCTAACAGCATCCTCACCACTGCTTCCAGGTTCAGGCTGGATGACAGCAGACGGAGTAGCAGGTTTTAAAAATGTCCATATTTTCACCTGGTTTTCCCTTTGGGACTGATGTTTATTAATTTTTAGTTTTGGGGAAGTTTTCGCTGCACAGAAAATACAGACTTTGTTCACAACTCGGGTTACTCTCAATCAACCTGTCTACACTTCTTCGCTCTGTGTTTGTGTGTGTGAAGCATGAATAAGCAACACCCTCAGCAGGAACATGAGAGCAGAGTCACTCTTCAGGACAGCAAAACACTGCTGAAATAAAACGAATGCATGTTATTAAATTAATTAGATAAATATTTTGTGCCTTTCTTTGTGGCGGGTGAGCCACCCCTCCAAATGAATGGCAGGGGAAACACTGCAGTAGAAACAAACAAACTTTGGTTTTGAGAGCCACAGAGACATAATATTGCCTGCAATGTTGTAAAAATGCAAAGTAAGATATAACTGGCAAACAGCAGCAGACTTGGAATGATTACTGTGTGAGTCAGGTACTTCGCCAGATTGAGACTACAGTACTTAAAAAAAACAAAACAAAACAAAACAGAAAATTCGCAGGAGGGAATCCAGCTGCTCTTATTGGGCCTGTCTGTGGTAACCATCAAACAAATCAACAGAAACATGTCATGTGCAACATTTATTTTTCTAAGCCATGCATAATCCTTGCAGCATCTTCATAATGCATAACATACTGTAGATGTTGAAGTTTATTCAGCATGCACAACTATACAAGTATTCCTTCCATAGGCTGTTGGTAGAGCCAAGAACTGGGCCAGTATAGTTGTTTTACAGTAATCCTTTATGACAGTACTATGTTTCTTCTTTGCCATTAATCATTTTCTTTTAAAAACTTTCCTCCATAGAAAAGTTTCCCTTCAAGGACAGAAAAATGGGCTGGATAACTGTGGTGCTGCTAGGCTGGGCTGGCTGTCTAGCTGGCTGAAGTCCCCCCAGAGTAATCTGGAAGGCAGCGCACTAATGAGAACCTCAGTGCCTACAACATAGATAGGCTTATCCACTGACCTACATGTTACTGGAATGATCATCCATCCATCAGGAGCTTCTGACTTTTGAACTAAGAAAGTTTAAAACATGGAATAGAGATTTCCAGACATGTTAAGCTCTTGGCTGAGATTTTCTCTCTTAGCCTACTTTTTTAAGCAGCACATTCACTTAGATCAGAGCTTGGCCTGAGAGCAGTGAAATTGTTCAACGCCTGAAAAACACAAGCTGTATTTATTCAGAAATTTGAAAAATATGTAGGCATGTGTGAGTGTTGGTCATGTGACTCTGCAGCCCTGCAATGACTCTTGCGGCTTTGTCGGAAAGAGAGAAAGAAATAGTCCAGAGGGCAGGCCAGCCACAGATCCCAACTTTATTCTCCCAGTCAGAGCTAGGAAACCACTTCCTTGTCACAACCCCTCTCCCTGTAACTTAAGTGCCTCCTGGGTCAGTGCTGTTGCCATAGAGACTACGGTCAAGGGTTGGATCAGCTCTGAGACCCCTGAAGTCATACACAAAAACACACAGCTGAGCTTAGTTGATTGCTTATGTGGAAAAGTATTGACTGGTAAAATAAAAAATGTCTTCACTAAGCAGTGAAAGAAAGTGAACTCTGAATAAGTCAGACAAAGATTGAGATTTCTGGCACATTTCCCAAAAGTCTTGTTGCCTTTCCAAACCGGCCAACTAGCTCTCACTGGCCTACTTCTAGCTTAACTAGATGAATGTGTTAATAACAAATTAGTAGTTTCTTTCTAATGTCCCTGTTATATAAATGTCTAAGCTACCTCACTGGGTTTTTCTCAAGTGTAACCAACCAGTGACAATTAATAAAGATGTGACATAACAGACAAGAGTTGAAGAAAAACCTCAAGGATATTATTAAAATAAGTACACAAGCATTTAAAATAGACCCTGTGGCTATTGTTAGTATTGTGTCTGCATTGTACTCATGTATGTTTGTGTGTAACGGGTTAAGCGGAAATGAAAGTGCAGCTTTTGACGGTAGCAAGCAGCTTGTGTTATTTATAGCCGATAGTACTTGCCTGGTCGATATGGCAGAATGTGATTAGTACGCGCTAGCTTTTGCCTTATGAAAGGAGCTTTTGATCCAGATTGCACTGGACTGTTACAGGACTGCTGGGCTGCAGATGGAGTTTTATACTGGAGGTTATGGAAACAGAAACAATGCAGGAGTGGGAGACACATTACAGCCTGCAGAGTCAACGAGATACACTTGAATTGCTTCTGTCTGACGGAAGAGGAAAGAAAAAGTCACTTCCTCAATACAGGGCGGAGTGCCAGTGGGCTGTAGGCTTGTTCTCACCCTTCCTACAATGCAGCGTCAACTCTTCTCAAACAGGATCGTTCCCTTTACCATCAGGATCCTCTTAATCACTCACTGACAAAGCAAAAACTGGTGCAGAAACAAAAGCTGAATTACACTGTGTAACCAAAGCTGGATTTGCACATGATCATTGTTGTTAATATCACATAATCAAGTGTGAAGTTACATAAAACTTGGTGGCATATTTTACTACAAATCAAGTATATTTCATCATGAGTGAAAGCCAGAGTAAGTTACCACACTGCTGTGGAATGCAACTTCATGTTTGCAAACAAAAGTCTATCATTACAGGGTTTCCATTAACATTGATTTTAGACTGCTCTGGGATTTGTTAAATTCTCAGAAAACACACATCGCTACGTGCCAACACACTTAGCAGAATAAGTGCAGAATAAATACACAGGGGTGATTTTAAAAAGGACCAAAACAGCAGATTATTCCTAATAATTGCAGCCCTTCAGCCAATTGAGAGATAACATTCCCAATTTTATAATGTTCAATGTTATTTTATCTCCCAATTTTTTCTACTTAATCTTTAATCGCAACAGCGTATTTTGAGTGCAGTTAAAATAACATTCGTGTAGTCAGTTGGATTGGGGGAAGCAGCTCTATACTGAAGAGCAGTGTACAACAGTCCCTTGTGATGTCTTTCCTCTGGGTGCCTCATTAACACCATCACATTCAGCTCTAGCTTGAACAACAGGAGAGCTGCTGCTTCTCAATAATGCAGTGAGATATTGAGTTAAGAGCACAACAGTTCAGCAGCTGACTAATACACACAGAGCCATGTCTATATGCTCTACACCCTCAAACTTGCAGCTCAAATGCAGATCCATGTGTTCTTTCTTATTTAACCCATGCAGGCAGTCAACACACTGGTATTTTCTTCACAATAAGGGCTTTAAACATTGGAATTATGTACATAAGACTAAGCAATGGGAAACGTGGGCTGGAATTACAGCAGCTGAAATAGGTAGAAAGACAACCCTGTTGTCAGTGTCTGCAGCAAGAGTTTGTAGCTCAGTGGAACCTGAACTTCCAGTTTTGCTTCCCCTCTGGTTTTGTTTCTCACCAGCGTACGCAGGTCTCAGTGGTCTTGCATGACTCTAGAAAACAAAACCATGATTGTTTTCTTTGAATGCGTGGTAAAATGAGGGTAAGTAATCTGATCTGTGACACAGACAAAGTGCCTTTTTACAGCATCTTCCCAATTTTCTACTGAAAACATACTGGCTCGGATAGACTGAACTCATCGTAACAATGGGCCCTGCATCACTTTGTGGCCTACACGCATTCCTCTACATGAGAATATGTTTTATGTAACATTTTGCAATTCCTCTTTAAAAATGCAGGACAACACTGT
>JAQLOL010000011.1:23335746-23345873 GCA_029783665.1 Naso thynnoides
CCCATGACCCTTTTTTTTTTTTTTTTTTTTTTTAAACATGACGACATCTGCCATGTCAAAACTGTGGTCACAGCCAAAAATCCAAATCATCGGTTGTTTTGAACCCTGCTGCTTTCTTTCACCTGTTGAAAGGAGTAAGACAAGCATTTCTAAGCTGGCAAACTTTTCGTCTATCACCAGCCTCTGCAGGGATTCAAAAGGATCACAGAGAAGCCATGGAAAGGCTCAAAGGAAAACAAAACATGGAGAAACTCCTACTGAAACCAGTCAGAACATAAACACTTTGTTTTACTAATAGCTTAAACAAAGACGTCGCACCAGTTCAAACACTGAAACTGTGTGCACAGTGGAGCGCTGTAACAGAGGTTGGCGAAAAAGGTCAACATCATATTTATTTACCCTCTCTCTGCAGTAGCCAAACTGGAACAGATGTGAGACAACAGAGATGGAAGGGGCTGGCTCCGTCTTCCCCAACTTTTAAAGCAGCTATGTACGACTTCCTGAATGTGAATCATTACCACACTATAGGTTCATAACACTCAGGCTTATCTTAAGCTTCCACACTGAGAGATAACATTTCTAAAGACCATTATGCTACTTCAGAGGTTTAAACAAAGACGCAGCTGATGCGAAGAACCTTTAATTATAAAATTAAATAGTGGTTTGAACGTTGAGCTAACATCATGTGATAGCTGGTTAAAATAGGACTTATTTAAAATGTTATGAGGATCATTTTACCGTGGTTAAATTAGAGAAATTTTTAACACTGAAAATTATTATTTTTTATGTTATTTTGTCGCATTAATGAATAACAAAGCATATTAATAACTGTCAGGGATAAATTATGAAAAAATCCTTAAATTTTACCAGCAATGGGAAAGTTTACACTGACTGTTGATGTCCTTTATTGTCCAAGTGTATATGCAAAAAAATGTCTCAGAGTTGAAAGTCACAACATAGATTAATCTGCAGATTATTTTCATGTTTAATGTATTATCATTTCGTCTATAAAATCTCACCAAAGGGTAAGAAAATACTTTTACAGAAGCTAATCCCTTTATTGAAGGTAACGTAATGCAACAGCTCGTTCTGCATGCACCTGCCACAAGACGGGCAACTAAAAAAAAACAAAACTAACAATCTGCCGAATGGCTTTAGCTTTTAAAAAGAAGCAAAGGAAAAATCGTTAAATCTTTCATGGGGCAAATCAGTTTAAATATGCAGCCAATGAGGACAATCTTATGGCAACGCATTGAAGATACAAAAAAGTTGATTTGATTATAGCTGAAACAAAGACATCACCTACCAACTGTAATATAGAGCAAATAAACCACAAATTGGCTCATTCACACTGAGAAAACTGCTACTTCCACAAAACAGAAACACGTTGGCGTGTTTCCATTCTCGACAACGTCGTCTCACAGGTTTGCTTAACACTATCAACTTGTCAGCAATGCCACGAGTATTAAGTCATTGGACACGTGTTCCTTGGTCCACGTCAACAACTTCATTGTTTACACATTGCTCTGGCATATTTTGCTTTACTTTTTAGTGCAGTGGAAGAATTTGAATCACTTCAAGGATTGATTTGCTTAAGTTGGGGGAGGAAATGTACACTTGCATGGTTACACGGGCAAAATTAGGGGAGGGACTTCCTTGCAGACAAACACACAGCAGTCACAGCCTTACTCGTGTTATAGCCTATTTGCTCTAAGCACTGTTCAGCGCTCAACACCAACAAGAGATATGAACAAAGAGTCTGAGTAACCCTATTCTATGATGAAATCCCTCTTCCGACCCTCTAACAGGTGTTTTCTCCTCTGCTGATATCCCTGGTTGGTTCACGCTTAAGAAAAATCACTCACTGTGTCTCCTTTCAATGAGCATTACGTCACCTTGGGGAAGAGAAGATAACATATCATTGGGCTCATAAACTGCACGGCTGTAAACAAAACAGTTAAGGTTTCAACCTGGGTGACCTCAGTTTAATCCAACAGGAATTTTATCTGTCCAGCTAAAAGTATGATATGGAGAAATGGGAGAGAAATTACAATAGAAGCATCAGATTTTGGATTAGCCTGAGCATTACACAGCCACAATGCATTTCTGACTCACAATAAAGACAAGCAAACATGCTGCTTTTGTGGAAAGCTATTGTCAAGCTATTTCTTCTTTTTGGTATCTGAGTGGTTCACAGGTGTTTCAATAAGACTGCTACTTTGGCATTAGCTGGACAAAGGAACACTGAAGGGCCTTGAGAGTGAGCCTTATCTTCTTTTCTAACTCTGTTGTAAATGATCATGCTAGAAGCCAGGAAAATTTCATGTTCAAACACAGGCTTTCAACACCTCAATAAAAACATACCACTGCAGAAAAACTCAGAGATTTACACAGTCTTTCTATTGAAGTCTTGCATGACAATATTTGCTTTTAATTTACGACTGTGCTAAAAAAAAATAAAAAAGGATACTGCATTACATCGATTTCCAGCTGTGTATCACGAAGTTTATCGAATCATTAAGTCCTCGCCAATACCCACCCCAATCTACATAAATTCAGTGAAACAAAAGAACACTTGTGCCTACATCTGTGTTTAGTAATTTGCCAATACCATTAAAATAAATGCAAGGAAAGTTTGAATTAAATTGTTTTGACTCAATTTGTCTGCTGAATTATTGATAGAATGTGAAGTTATGTATTAAGACTACCCAGCCCGTACACAGCAACTTGTATTTCACCTTTGTTTTCACATTTCCAATGAACCATTTGTAATATCACAATATGCACTGTATCGCAATGTGCTGCGATATAATGGTATTGTGACCGATGTATCATGATGCGTATCGTATCGTGAAGTCCTTGCCAGTGCCCAGCTCTGTTTTATTTAGACGACTGATAAATTGCAATGCAGAACAGAAGGCAGAAGATCAATCTAACAGTGCATTAAACAAATTGAGGAACTTACCCTAATGTCTACAGATACCGCAAAGTTAATTACACAAAACTATCTTGAATAACTGGATAGTAATCTACAAACAGCTGGACAGCTCTTAGATAATGGGCCTCCAACAATGGCAAGTGGAAGCTGATATGTCCCAGTCTTTGTTTACATTTTATTGCAGCAAGCACGACCTTTGAAGGCTTCTCTGATACTGTTTAACGACATGACAATGCCAGTCATCCGAGCCTTCTCTGTATTTCAACAAGCAGGCTGGAGGACTTCCACAGATGCCCGCTTATGTAGGCTACCTTAGCATTACATGTGCCCTTTCTTTAATAACATGACATGTATTATTACTGAGCTTTTTTGGATCATAGTTAGTCGCTCCTCACTCGAGATGTCACCCTGTCACGCTGCCATGAGGTGTTTTAAACCACAGTGCACCCACGGATGTGTGTAAGAGAGGCAGCTTCAAAAATGAACCACAGGCATTCTGTTGTGATCATCTGAACGATACGTGCTTCATGGCTTCTCGGGATCTCTCTGGGCCGCCTCTCTTGACGGCACTTCCCGGAGAGATGATTAACAAAACACTGCGAGAACAAGTCGACGGGCATGGAGGGACCTGCTGAAATTCCTCAAATCAAACCTGGAGATTAGCCCAAGCCGTCTATCTCAATCTCAAAACTTAACAGGATTAAATTACACCGGAGTTAAGTGGGGGTGGTAATCTGATTAGTGAAGTGGTGAGAAAATGAAAACGCCGATATGTTGAGTGCACAGCACGGTAATCCCTCGTCTGTCAAAGCGGTGAAGGTGCTCCGCAACAAAAGATGTGTCTGCCGCTGCTGATGCACCGCAGCTGTTACATTAATGACTGACTGCTACGAGGGAAAGCAGTACATTCGATACAGGTTACTGACTAATACATTCACATGTGCTAGACTGTGTTATAATAGATGTTCTTGATATATGAGAGGCAGTCAAGCAACACTGCAATGTAGCGCTACAGCTGTTGATGTGCAACCCCCCGAAAATACAGACAGCTGCTCAAATATCTTGTTACCGTCCAAAACCCATCATCATTTTAAAACAGGAATATGAGCACAGTCAATTCTCAACTGATAGCACTCAGAGGAGGTTTTAGAATCATCATTTTATAGTTAAAATTGACTGAATTCATGTAACTCAAGTCGGACAGCACCACAACGGGACCTCAGCGCTGCGCTGTAACGTTAACGTTAGCTAGCTGTGATGTTAGCATGTTGTATGGGGCCCCACAGAGAAACAGTGACTGAAACAAAAAATAAAAGAGACTTACCTAAATTACAGCCGAGTCACCGTCTCATTTAATGGTGTCCAGGTTATGAGCAGGGTGCTACAATCCAAAAAATATGTCGAGGAGCGGGCATTAGCTAGCTTCACAGACCCGCTCGAGAGTAGTTCAATAGGGTTTCGCTAATGCTAGCAGCTAGCTAGCTAATATCGCCTTAAAGAGCGACTCGAAGCTGGCCCAGTTCGCACATTCTCCTCAGCGAGCCGTCCTCAAGTTCTTTAACGATGTCGTGCCCAGTTGTTTTACACTTGTAAAGTATTTACTTTCCAAATGTTACACGAGAAAACCAAGCAAAGACGGAGACAATCGAAAAATGCCTCTTAGTTGGTAGCACTTTATGACAGAGAGCATTAAAAAATCCAAAATGTCCACGACATTCAGCAAGGAAATACAAACAGCAAAAATGCGTACGACCTCCGGCGGAGTGCGAGCTTTTCATCCAAACTGTGCCGCGCCCAGGTGTTTTCAGTCATAATCTCCTTTCGTCTAATCGTGCGACATTGACAGGGTCGAGCGAAGCTACATGGAGGCTGTTTGAGAGCGACATGAAGCGGTTCCTTCTCGGCGACCTCTGTGTCTACATGTAGGAGTGGGTTGTCCGCCAGAAGTCGCCTTTCCAGCTCCACCACCGAGTCCCCGTGATGATGCTTTCACTCTCTCACCCAGACACTGTCAGTAAATCCCCGGATCTCCCTCAATGCATTTGCCTCACAACGTTTTTTTGTTTCTTACTTTTCTAAATAAATCCAGGAAATTTCTTCAAACAGCCCACACGTACCAGGTAAAAACAACAGATTTATTGAACCAATCCACATGTATACATATAGGTGTCGGCACCATTTACAGCAGTTTGACCATTCACACCAAAGTCCTATGAATGGGAATTTATTCAAATAAAGGAATTCTCAGTACATATAGTGTTATACCAACAAAAACATTCAGTTTTCTTTATGGTTTAACTTACATACCAGCAATAGCTATGCTGTGGCGCCCCCTGCTGTTTGTTGAGCCTTTTTCCTTGCAGGGAAATTTGAATAAGGTCCCAAAATCTGCAAAACTCTTTCTCTCACAATATTATAATAAATTATAATAGTCTACTGTCTTTCAAGGAGGGAATTTCTATAAATATATCACATGAAATTACATCATGAACACATGAAGTCATACTGAGTTTAAGATTGTATTTAAATCTTCCTGCAGCTTAGACATCATTCAATTATTAAATTTCAATATCTCTAAATATATTTTTCAATAATTCAACGTGAAAGTTAAGAATTTTACCTTCTGAACAAATACAGACAATTAGAAATAATCAATTAAAAAAATTTAAACATGTAATAACACTTCAAACAAAGCCATTTTTTATGAGACCTGCATCCAGATGCATTTCTTTAACAAAAAATGACATTAAATTAAATGCTGTATCAATTTATTTGTATTTCTTGCGACTTAATCAGTCCTTTGCACTGAAAGAAGGCATCCTGACGGGGCTCACGTCCGAGGAAGGTGTTCAGCATGTCCGCTCCATCCACGGAGCCTCCTGCCTCAAGAATCGCCCGTCTGTACTCTTTTCCTACCTGCGTTAAAACACAAAATCACTAATATCAAGACTATTTCAACAAGAAGTCCTTAAATATAGCTGTGATGAATGATAAAATATGATACATAGTAATAATTCGACCTGCCTTTGGATTCATAATTCCTTCCTTTTTAAAACGACTGAAGTAAATGTCCATGGAGTAGACTTCACTCCACAGATAGCTGTAGTACTGTCCATCATATCCTCCAGCCAAATGGCTGAAGCTGGCTGTCATGTTTGTACCTGCAGGGAACATTTTTTTTGTCATCACATCAGAAAGTGTCTTTGCCACAAATTATTAACATGGATTCCAAAAATAAAACGCTTGCGTCGTGCGTTTCATGCAGAAAAAGAGAACAAAGCCGTGAGAAATTCTCTGAATTCTCACCGTTTGTCATGCAATTCTACAGCAGCGAAAAGCAAAGGCTGACCTGGTGTAGCAGGAACACCCAGGACGTCCTGACAGTACTGTGCAAACACCTCCGCTGTATCTGCACATGAGCTAGTGTGCAGTGACTGGTCCACTTTACTGAGGACGACCTGGCGCAGGTTCATCAGCCCTGAAGAAGACAAAGTCAGCACATCCTCATTCACTCTTGATTTCTGTCTGTTGTAGACAAAAAAGTTTTGGTCTGACCAGTGTTGGCGACTCTGGATGCGATCAGTTTGTCAAGCAGACTGTCTGGGATCGGAGTGCCGTCCTTGTAGTGGCGAGACATTCGTCTCAGAGGCTCCTTCTCCCAAACCCAGTTCTCAAGCATCTGCGAAGGCACCTCCACAAAGTCCGTCTCCACCAGCATCCCACTGAATTCTGAAAAAGCGGTCTGAAACAAACGCAGGGAAAGTTCAAACTACTGTTCTAACAAACAAAAAATAGTGTGAAAACATAGTGTGACTGTTAATGCGAACCTTGGAACACAGCTCATGCATAACATGACCAAACTCGTGAAAATAAGTCTCCACTTCATGGTGCTGGAGGAGGGAGGGCCAACCCTTTCTGGGCTTGGTGAAGTTTGCCACCATAGCCGCCACTGGAAGTCTGCGCTTTCCATCAGGTCCTCTGCAGCCGGGCGTGAGCCCAAAGCAGGCTGCATGGCCGTACTTCCCCTCCCTGGCGGAAAATAAGGTAGGAGATATCAAGCAAAAATTTTAAAGGAATGAGACTACAAACACATGAGTTCAGTCACTGAAAGCTCTAATCTTTCAACTCTGGTAAACTCTGCTATGGATTTCGCCTCAACAGACACTGGACTTTGCCTGCACCTTCACATTTGACTGGAGCCTTTTGCTGGATAAACACACATGGAGCACCCAACACAAAGTGTGAGGTGCCCTGACGCAATTCCTGATTTGGACAGACAGCTTTTTCTGTTCGGGGGATCAACACGTGGAACTCAATTTTGTTCTTAGTTGGAGGATTTTAATCCATCCGCCGTCACGTTGCGGAGGCAGCAGTTTCAACAGGGGCCCCCAGACTTTCTGCTCCCAGGCCACATCAGCAAGTTCTGATTAAAGGATCCCGAGGTGTTTCAAGGCCAGCGCAGAGTTACAATCTCTCCATTTGGACCTGGGCCTGCCAGGGGGCCTCTTCCCAGTTGGATATGCCTGACAACACCTCCATAGGGAAGTGAACAGGAGGCATCCTTACCAGATAACCCGAATCACCTCAAGTGGCTCCTTTCAGCGCAAAGGAACAGCAGCTCTACTCCGAATCCCTCACAGATGATTGAACTTCTCACCCTTTCCCTAAGGGGGACGCAAGCCACCCTCCTGAGGAATCCCATTTCAGGCACTTATATCTGCGATCTCACTATTTGGTCATGACAAGGTTTTTAATGTATGTAGTTATTGTTGAGACTGTTTTGTACTGTCTTGTCTGTATTTGTTGAGATTTAAGCGATTAAAGGCTCCACTCACAGATGGGCATTTCACATTATTTTTCTTTCTTTATAATATTTTCATGCACTAAAGGTAGGAGGGTTTAATATTCTATTCACCACCTGAAGTAGCAGATTCTCTACCTCGGGTGTAAGTCCAGGTAGAACTGGCCAATCTCCTCTCCAGTTTCAGTGTCCTGGGCAGAATAAAGCTTGACGTTCTCATGCCACACGTGAGCATGTTCCACCTCTGTGAATGTGAGACCCAGCAGCTCCTGGTAGATGCCAAACAGTCCCTCCGTCACCACATCGAGTGGGAAATATTCGATCAGTTTGTCCTTGTTCACGGCAAACTTGCACTGCTCCACTTGGTTCATGTAGTAGGGTAAGTCCCAGGCATTGATCTGCCCGTCAAACTGGTAGCCCTTCATCAAGCACTCCCTCTTCTTCAGAGCAAGAATATATTTCCGCTCCTTGATTCCAATTGGCTTTAGTGTTTCATAGAAAGTATCTAAAAATGTGAAAAATACAGATCCAAATGAATTACTATAAAATCTTAAAAATCTTTTTTTTCTTTACAAACTCTAAAATCACATCTTCCTCTATCAAATTCTAAAAATTCTGTTTCATCAATTATGTTCGTTCTCTACAGTCATTACACTGAAGACCCTTTCACAGATTCTTCTTGTAATAAGATACTCACACACTCATCCAGCTCCTTTCTACTAAAAAAATATAAATGTGTCACATATCTTCATCAAGCCTGACTTGCATGGAGGACAATGCCCGACAAGGTGTCCATTATCTGGAATTAATGGACATGTAGCTGAGTCCATTATGTCCTGATCATTAACACCTCAAAAGACATTATCCAGCTTATACCAAGGTCACTTGGCAAAGAAAAGTAATCAAGACCCTTGAAATACATTTTCATGTGTTTGCAATAATTTTTTTTTCACAACCTGTAACTCGGTTTCCCTGGTAACACCCGAGGGTTCTAATAATACCTAGAACAATCAATGCATCCCATAAAGTTCTAACGCAATTGACATGATGTTCACTGCTCCAGTAAATTCGATACAATGGGAACTAGTTTAGCTTAGCTATGAGCCAGAAGCAAGATTCAAAGTTGATGACATTTCATACAACAACAACAACAACAACAACAACAACAACAACAACAACAACAACAACAACAGTGAATATAAATTGACAGTATGTTTAACAAGAAGACTAACAAGCTATCCAGCCATGTTGTTGTACCCAAAGCAATGAAGGTTTTCAAGAAAAGATGACCGGTCGTGTGTACCGTCTGCTTTAACCTGAAGTAGCGAGTTTAATATCGAATGGGATGCAAGATTGTCGCTTATGTGATGAAAAGTATCAGCAGTGAAGTTTGTGTTACTGTTGCCATCCTGTGGTTGTCAGAGGATTAGATACTGTTGAAAATAAAATTATTTCTCATTCTTTTTAAATTTACTTCTAATGTGGGTGTGAATGGATACAGATACAGACTAAGCCGCTGCATTAATTTAGATCAGTGAACAGACAGTTTGACTGGAACCACTTTGACCTTTTCAGAAATGCATGGACCCTCTGCATCCAGTCAGAATTGAGTTTTCACTCAGCTGTGGTACGTCACGTTACACTACACACAAGAGGCATGTAGTGCAGCTTACACTGCATTACTGTACATGCTGCAGGCATGAGGAAAAGCATTTTTCCTTCCTAGTTGAGTCTCTTTCATTCATCTGTGCGATGAGGTTTATTTTTTTAAATGCTGCGCTGTTGTCAGCTGGCGCAAGTCCTCGTCTTAAATAACACAGAACATTTGTGAGTGAGCACGTGTGACTGTGAGGAGAGAGGTCGGAGGGGTCATACCTAAAAAGTCAGACACATTGCTTGCATTCTTGGCCATGTTGATCTCCAGCACATAGTTTGCATGGCTACTGTAACCAAGTAAGTCTGCGACCTTTGCCCTCAGTTTTATCAACTCTTCAAGTATGGCAGTGTTTTCCTGGAACACAGAGAACATAAGATAAGCAGATCAGCTAATTTTTACAAAATGGATTTTTTTTTTCTTTTAAAATATCTAATTTTGCACATTGAAAAAAATAATTCTTGAAATTTCATTTAGTTACACCAGATTTCTGGCAGAAGAAGAAACTCCTTAAAGGACAACTTCTGTCATTTTACACATGCAGCTCTATTGCTTAAGCTACCCGAGACTTGCTATTACCAAAGACACGACAACCTTTTGGTCCAGCCATATAGCCGTCCTCACGCGGGGACGCAGCACTTACTGATAACCCATGGAGGCAGATTTTTAAACTGTGTTTTCAACGTCTTAACATACTCCAAATCAAACCCCAAAAGATATGCAACATCAGCAGA
>JAQLOL010000011.1:23347556-23366779 GCA_029783665.1 Naso thynnoides
AAAACAAAAAAAACAACCTAAAATGTATTGGTCAAAACTAAAGGAGGTTAAATGTGCCTATTTTACCTCTTGTATGTCTTCGGACAGGTGCAGTCCTTTGCGCTTGCCTAATGTAACAAGTCTGTCTAAGAATCTTTTTCCTTCAGGTGAAAGGTTGTCTTGGGGGTTTTTCTGCCAAAAAAATCATCACAAAGAAAAAAACCCATAAACCATTCTTCATATAGTCAGAGTTAAAGCTGAGGTAGGTTATATATTTTAGAGCCATTGTTTGTATATTTGTTGAAATTCTTTCTATGCACCTAAAGCAAGCAATAAATCAAATGTTCTAGCAAAAAAAAAAATAGCGTATTTGTGGTCCAATTATTTAATTTAATGAAGAGTTCCATGATTTTTAAAAAATATCTGTTTGCAATCATTTGGATTGATTTTTGCAATTGCAACGTTATTTGTGGTACTAGAGGTAATGATAATTTTTACATCTTTATTTTCATTTTCATTAAAAAAATATCTGTTCGCAGAGATAAAACCAGTATCTGTATCAAACCAGTATCACAATCCTCATTTAAGAAACTAAAGCAATTTGAAAATTGCAGTAGGCCATATTGCAATTTCGATTTAATTTTTGTCATATGTGCAGCCCTTATTTCTATGGCCCAACCGATATGGGATTCTTGGGGCAGAAGCCCTTACCGATATTAGGGAGCAAGAAAATGCTGACTGGCTGAATGTGACCACATAGTTGTGACAAAGATATGCAACGGAGGGAGAATATCTCACATTTTAACAAACTTTATTCCAAACATTAGTGCACTGAACAGGAAACAATGCACTTATTGGTTATTTGAACTGGAGAAACTACGTAATGACACCATTTTAAATCACTAGACCAAGCATTTTAATATCAACGCATATTGAAGAACACATACACATGACTGGAGTCTTTCACAAGGCTGGTAGGCACATATATATATTGCAAATATTAGCTTGACAGCTGTGAGTACTAACAAGGGCCGTGTCGTGTTTACAGTGATTATAAGACATGAGGTGGTTAGATGCTGTTAGTTTCAGTTATAATCAGCAACTGCTTGGTCAAGAAGCCAATTTGGGGTGATACATTTGCGACGGCTATTTTGTTTGTACTTATATGACTGTGGCATTTATTCAACTATTCAAGCTGCTAGTCAGCCAGCCACTCCTGCGTGGAACAAGATACAACGTTGGCTACGGCTGGTTAGATCAGATTATCCATCCCTGGCTAAATAAGAACCAGACTTGGCATCAGATGTAGGTTTAGCGCCCTTGGTCTTAATATAAAACACTTCAGTCCTTAACACATCCATCATTTGTTGCCCTCTGGCTGGCATTTAATGTGAAAATAATCTATCACTGGCATAGCTGCGGTGATAAATGCATCAATTCCTCATATATCAGATTTAATTAGTCTTAAATAAATTTGTTTAATTAATGGTTAAAATAAATTTTACACCTCATTGTTAACTCACTGGCATTGAGGCCTGATTAAAATGACAGTTTAAATAACAACTTTCCCCTTCCTCATCATGTGAGTGATGTTCTATTCAAGTGGATCTGACAGGAAGTTTACCTGTAAAGCAGTGATTCGCTTGAACACATCCTCCCTCATACTTATCTCCACGTCAAACTCAGACAGTTTCTTGTCGGCCTCTGTGCTCGCAGCCCTGACTTCTTTGGAAGGACAAACATATTGAGGGAAATCAAGCACGTGGCGCGAAGCTGAGGGAACAGAATGAACACAAGAGACCCCTGAGTGTTGCAATGATTTATACAACATTGGAATCTTATAAATAAAATAAGGCTGGTTCATATATTTTGTTCTAATGGAATTACTTAAGTCTCAATACATTTGAACTGCCTTACTGAATATCTAAATCCCTACAAACAGATCACAAATATAAAATTTTGTTTTTGAAAAAGGCTCACAGGTTTCCTTAAACAGTGGGCGCTGTAGTTTGAAGCAAACTTTACTCAAACAGAAGTTAATAGTACATTTGTTGGGGACTAATTTCTGCTGCACATTTGGTGCTGATTAGTTAGCTAGTTAGTATTTAGACAACAATAAACTTTATTGATCCCAAATTGGGAAATTCACTTGTTGCAGCAGCAGGTTACGCAGTCATATCACAGACACATGATTATAAATTGATAGATAACATTAGAATAAAAAACTATGCACATAGAAAATATAGCAAAAATGTTCAATACAAAGTAAACACAATATAGGAATATGCAAAGAATATATACAAAAGAAGACACTAAAGATGTAAAAATAGAAATATAAACTGAGATTAAAACACTAAAATATAAATCCTACTTTTGGCAGGAAAGATTTCCTGAATTGGAATTAGAAAAAGGACGGACCCAAAAATTACAGTGACCATGTTCATGGTGAAGAAGCAGCATGTTAATCATGCAACATGTGACTTTTTAAAACCGTTTTTACACAAAAATGAACCTCTATGGCAAAGAGCCTTTGGCTGCATGAACAGCATTTGCTTTTTGTATCAACTTATTAATTGGTTTTGGTCCTTTAAAAAGGTGGAGTCAGCATCATTTTCCTAAAAAAAAAAAACAGACATAGACTTATACAAAAGTAATCAGGCTCAATCATCACTTATGGGCACCCATATGTGGTGGTGACTCTGTCTGCAGAGCCCCGCCCTCCGCCTGGATTTGGATGTTTTGGTTTAGTCGGGACGTTTCTGTGTGAGGAGTAGGTGTGTCTCCTCCAGCCAATGACAACAAACACGTGAGGCTGAGGGTGGATAAAACACAGCAACTGGACGCCATTCAGACCGGAGAAAATGGCAGACTGGGACGTAGTGGGGAAGAAAAGGAAATCTTTCCCTAGTGAGGCGAGATGGCAAGCGGATAAAGCTCGTTCCAGAATGAGAGTGAATCTCAGTTTGGCTTTCAACTGCTTTCGAGGACTGAAGAGGCTGGGGATGAGGAGCGACGCAGGGGAGGAGGGGCTTAATTTGAATGTTGCGTTCACAAGCCGCAACGAACAAATGCTACTGACACTGCCTTACTGACTCTGCCTTTAATATGAGAAAGAAAAAAAAGCAGATATGTCTTTGAAGATTTACCTGCAGGATCTCGTGTTGTGGCAACTTCATTTAACACCATTTCAAGCACACAATAAGTTAAAACCGCAAGGTCAGCATAAGTTATGAATGAGATGTGTATGCAGATTCTTTAGCATATGCAACTAATTATCAAAACTCTACTGACATGCAGGGAATCATGTGAACAGTTGACATAACAACTAATCCCTCAGGACTATAATATTGACCTTGAGTCCAAGATTTGACAAATTAAAAAATGATCAAATCCCAATCTAACCCCTTATTACACGATAATAACACTGTGATCATGACACATTTCAGGCTAAAAAAAAGGACGATTCACTCGTGGCAATGATGGAGATTTACCTGCATAATCCAGCTTGACATTTGCCAAAGCTTTCAGGGTGTTTTCCACGGAAACGTTTTCTATCTTTAGAGATCCAATGTCATCATAGACCCTCTTGACTCTGTGAATCAGGCTGTCTGTCATGCTCCTGATCTCAGCTGCTGACAGGTCCCATCTCAGCGTGTTTCTCCTGTTTCCTGCCTGAGAGGAATCTCTGGCAGGTATCACAGAGCCACTGTGGATGGTCATTCGCAGGATGGGCTTGGAGACGCTGCAGACACATTCAAACCAGCCTGACTTTCAGATTTCACTGTAAAACCGGGCGAAAGAATTTAACAGGTGGCACTAACAAGCAATCCATTCTTCAAAGTCACATTTGAAACGTGCCTTGCATGTTTTCCATGCTAAGCGGTGACCTTTTCCTCATGCCCATGCAGTGTGAGGTTTCACTGCTTGGCAGCGAAAGTCCTTCAAAGCAAGTTCATAAAAAGCTTGAGATGATTGGAGCAGCAGCCAAAACGTTTCATCATGTCATTTTTAAACTAATCAAGAGCAGAGACGCTATGTTAATGTCCCTTTTTACGATTGACAGGTGTAGCTTAAATAAATAAAATAAAAAGTAAAATAAATAGCATTAACAAATTAATCATGTAAAATTGGCTGGTAGCTCTGTACTAATTTGTCGCACAGGTGATAAATAATCAGAACAAACATGGCGGCTGTTTAACAGTGCAATTTAAATTTAAATTTAAACATACCTGCAAACTCGCACTCTGAACGCGCACATGCTGGCGTTTTCATGCGCTTTTCCCGTGCAAACAAACAAACAAACAAACAAACAAACCACTTGCTCTGTGCCAGCAGATCCAGCAGCTTCAGGACTCAGGAGCAGCTCTGCTCATGTGGAGAAAACGCTCCTTTATTTCCGCTGTCACCGCGCATGCGCAGGGGAGGGGGATGCGATCGCGCTGACACAGGTCCTCATGACGCGGTAGCAGCAGACAGCTGGAGCAGAGCGCAGGTAGGTGGGCAGGGGGGGCGGACAGCATCCTTTCTCACAATGTTACTTGTACATTTGGCTTCATGGTGTTTGCTTTGACGTGAGGTCGACCTGCTTTTCCTGTCCTCGCGCTGTTTTTCTGTCTCGTGCGCAGATAGGGATCGATTCCGCACTGTGCGCGAGCCTTGTTGTCCGGACGTTTAGTAGCCTGTTGGCTTTTTTTTTAAAGGGATTATAAACACACGCCAGCGTTAAGCGTTTGTTTGTGTTTTCTTGAATGCGCCGTGTTTTCCAAACGATATCATGCGTGTGAAGCATCTTGTCTCCCGTCACGGTATTACATCACAGCTTCTGCATCACTGCATGTCCGTGTGTCAACACACACGGAGGGAGGAGTGGCTGAGCTCGCCAGACAAAATGAACATAACAGCGAATGGCAGCAGCACGTGAGGGGAAATATGAGGCAATGTTTGTGCTGCAGATCACTTTGTCCACAGAGTCACATTACAGCCAATGAGAGGGGCTTTTTTTAAAGTCCCTGTTGGGCCCATATGTGTGGAGCTGCTTTGGTCACAACAGAGAAAAAAAAACAAAACACAAAACAACAGCCAGGTTTTGTTTTGTTATAAGCAAGGATCATTTTTGCTTTCATCCTCCTGTGAGTTGTCTTGGAAACAAGAGCTAAATGCACCAGCAGCATCCTTTTAAGTACGGATGAAAACAGAGATAAAAGATAATGACATGGATGGATTGACCTGTGAGAATGAAATTTTCTATGACTTCATTTATAACACCACTTCATTTAGGTGGATGCACCATGTGAGCGTGCAATAAGCCGGAACTGCAGGGCCAGCATGAGTTGATATGTACGCCGATTCATCAGCAGATGCAATTAATTAGCAAAAATAATGCAGACATGCGGAGAATCGTGTGAGCAGTTGCTCACTTTTCCAAAATGATGATCCAGATAGTAACTAAATAATCCCTCAGCACTATATTATATTATAGGCATTGAGTCCACATGGATGATTGAGATTTGACAAAATGTAACCATCAAATCCCCATCTTACATAAAAATAACACTGTCTATGATTGTTCAAAATTTCCAGCAAAAAAAGTGTTAAAGAAAGATGCTTAACTAATGACAAGTTATAATTAAATGCATGAATTAAAGAGCTCAGAACTTGTTTTCTCTCTCACCTCAACATACCTTGGTTTCCTGCCAATGGAAGAACACCCACACAGTCCTGATGAAGCAGATTATTAGCTGTTTTTGACAGTTAAGCTCTTAATAAATAAACCAAAAGTGGTTGTTTATTTATTTCTGCTTGTGGTCATGAATATTTAATGTTACAGAAAATGCTTGAGCCAAGTTTTAATACAGCTTTAATACAGATTTGTCATAAATTCCTGTTGATCTCCATAAATAAACAATCAGGTTAGTGAGTGAGTTTATGTGATTAGTCAGTGCTCACTAGATGATCACATAATGATCTCTAATTCATTTTACTTGGGACTGTAAATTCAGTTGCAGCCTGTGCAACCAAATTAGCCAGAATAGAGTAACACAGAGCAGATCCAAACATGTGATCAGCTTCTTTGAAAGCAGAGCATTTTGTTTTCTCCCGGAAAAATGGAGCATTTTTATCAAATTGGGGGTCAGATGCAAACATCTACATGATGCTACAACCCCAACAGTCGATGTTAATGTCACTTTAACAAGCAAGTTGGAACATATGTTTTGATTTATTCATTATGAGGGCCCGAGTGATATATCGGTTCGCCGATATCAGCAGATATTGACCTATCACAGTTAATAAGATACCCTAATATCTATATCTGTGTCAGCATTTATAATCCAATATCAGTCATGCCCTAATTATTACAATATTTTTGTCAATAATATTGTTGAAAAGAGGGAAGTAGCAGGAAAAAGTGGTGCACAAAATCATAAAACAACTAGCAGGTGTCAGTTTATAAATCAGACTAGTCAACAGTTGGGCCCGGCTGATATATAGGTTGGCCAATATTGTCTGTTGATACTGGGCCATCGCAGATATATTGGTATCGGCATATGAATAACCAACATGCACTGATATTAAAAATGTTTTTTGCTTAAACTAATGATTTAAAATGGTGAAATTACATAGTTTGCAGCTCCTTGGTTAATAACTAATAAGTGTCACAAGTATTTGATTAGTTCAGCAGATATTATGTATGTACAATACCAGCTGATATATATCGGATATTGGAATTGTCTGACTCCCAATTATTGATATCGGCATCAGCCCCAAAAATCCCGTATCGGTGGGGCCCTAGTCAACAGTTGATATTGCAGTGAAGGCTGAAAGAAAAATGGGTTTTATTATCAGGATTTTATTGCTAGACATTGTTTTTATTGATTGGTTCCTCGTGCAGGAACATGTGCATGTTTGCATCTGACCATAGCTTAATTTTTTTATGCAAATGCAATATGTCTGAAAGATGTCTTTGCTTTGTAAGTACATTACAGACATTTGGTGGCATGTAAATGAATGCATGTGTCATTAATTGATAATTCATTAAGTGTTAACAAATCACAAAACCATGGTGGCTTTATTATTTTTTAACTGAGCAACTCATAAAACTATTCATAAAAACCCTGCAGTAATTGCCAGTCATGTATTAGTTATAGCATTTCTGTCACCCTATGAATAAAATAGTTCGTGTTGTGTGGGTGTCTGTCTCACTCCAAAACAACTTCCTGTTCCCAACAGTTTCCAGGTAAAAATGGCAGTGGAGAAGCGTCTGGCGTTCTCTATTGTGCAGTTCCTACGAGATCAAACACATTGCGGCGCTTTGAATTCTGATGAGCAGGAGAGCCTTGAAGGTGGGTCAACAACACGGTGCGCTTACATTTAGAAAAAATGCCTTTACAAATATAAGACATGCTGCTCTTTTCCTGTCCAATTCAGAAAGAAATTGTGTATAGATTCTTAGTTCACCATCCTGGTGCAGAGAGAATAAATAGGAGTAGTTTAGATCACGATGGTGGCTCGTTTCAGCCATACAGAGATGAACAGGACAGTTTAAATTTCACACTCTGACTGTGAAAAGACCGATTGTTTTCTTGTTCGAATCCGAATGAATGTCACTTCTGTCATCACTACAGTTGCGATACAGTGTTTGGAGACCACCTTTAAGATCAGCTCCAGTGACTGCCACCTCGCTGTGCCGCAGCCACTCACAGAGATATTTCTCAATTCCCTGCTCAAGGTTGGTGCTGCTCAAAAACATGGAGCCAAAGCTGTCACATATGTTCCATCTGTGATTCATATGAGCTGAACTTATACGCCATCAGGGTGTGTTTAACGGTTCATTTTTTAACTTGTAATCATGTTTTTCCTCTTACCTGCCATGCTATTTATACATCATGATTGGGGTGATATTGTCCTATCACAGTTCTATTGGTTTTGCCTTATATGTTGTCAGGTATATGCCAATATTAAAACTGTTTCTAAGGTCAGGAAAAAATGCTTGGACTCGTGATTTAAAATGGTGTAATTATGTAGATTGTCCAGCAGAGGGCCATCAGTGCGCTGATGTTTGGAATAAAGTTTGTTCAAATGTAAGATATCCTGCCTCCATCACATATCCTCGTCACAAGTATTTGAAAACCTCTTGCTCCCTAATAACGGCATCAGCATCAGCTCCAAAAAAAGCTCATATCAGTCGGGCCCTAGTTCATATTACCTAAAATATACAGCATCAGTGTGTGGTTAAAGGGACAGTTCACCCCAAAATCAAACATATATGTTTTTCCTCTTTGTTGTTTTGGTAAATGTTGGTAAATTATCTGCAGTCACCACAGTACCTCACGGACATTTTGATGTCTTATTTGACTTACATTATGGCACCATGGCTACATTGCATTAAGGTGTGCCAGTGCATGTCGGTTATCAGCCTGCCTGTATAGAATAGGGTCATCAGTAATATTAGTTACATCTGTTCTTTCCCTCATTTCAAGTTAAAATCTTCACTATAACTGTGCTTTAGTATGTCCCGAAAATGATTTTTCTATTTTAATTTACTTAGAATGACAACCTAACCATACCAGAGACTTCCCCATCTCCAGAAGACATTGAACGAGCAGAGCAGCTTAAGAATGAAGGTAATGTTGAAACTTCTTTTTAGCTGCGACCAGCGAATCTATAGGGCACTTTGACGATCAGCTGGTCAGATCACAAAAATTTTCCACTCTTTGGTGGCCACAGTTTTTGCCCTGGGAGGCTAAACTTTAGCATGGAGGTATGTATGTGTGAAGACATGTGTTTCTGTTTATGCCAATTGGCCAAAAGAGGGCGTGGCAGTGGGAGTGGCCTATGGCAAAGGCACATAGCTTCCAAATGGATTTACAGACTTGCACAAAATTTAGTGGCCAGTACACCTTAGCCACGCCCCTTCCATAACTCATCAACTGGTTGTTGTAGACTGTAGACTATAAAATAAAACATAAAAATACATTTTTAATGTGTTGTAACTTTATGATAACATGTGATGCCCAAGATGACTGAAGAATATTTCGGTGCTGGTCAGATTGCGAATTTACAATTGATAATTTTATTTTCAGGTCCAATTCATGTGCCTCCCTCTATAGGAAGAGACTCACATATGTACATGAAAAAGTGGTTCTTGCAGTGGTATGAACTGATGTGACAGATTTTCACTCATTGAGAACTTCATGTCATTTATCATTTTTTGGCTGAGGAAAAACAAACACTCAGGGAAGAACCAGACATGGTTCATGTGTTAATAATAATTATTTGTAAGGTTAAACATTGCCACGGGTACAACGGCGATCTCACAGTTAATTGTTGATATTATATGATCAGTGACTTAGTTAAGCTATTTTTGTAGTTCTGGGAGAAGTCTAGATGGTGGAGAGTGTCAATATATTGGAAACAAATCGGTGTCTTTGCAAACAAAATGACAGCAGATATATAACAGCATATTTTACAGAAAACCCCAAACATGGTTAAGATAGAGACTGACTGTCCATCTGCCAGTGTAATTGTGTTAGTGCCACAGCAGCCATTTAAGAATGTTTTGCTGAATCCAGTCTTGTTGTAACCACAGTGTGTCTGTGTGTAAACTCTGTGAACAATCCAGTACTGTATTTTCAGGGAACAATCACATGAAGGAAGAGAACTACAGATGTGCAGTGGAGTGCTACACAAAGGCCATCGATCTGGACCTGAGAAACGCTGTGTACTACTGCAACAGGTATTTACAGCAGCAAGCAACATTATTTCAAACTGTCATTTTTTTTTAAATTAAACCTACCTCTACAATTATGGCTTTTATACAAAAGCAGACAGGAGATGAGAATTAAATAGTCTGTGATATCATGTTTTAACAGGACTAGACAGCTGCTTATGAGCTCCTTGTGAATTTTGTAACCTGAGTGCAATTTACTGCCCATCAGAAAGTTAAATGGTGAGCATGCTCTCTGAATGTAACTCTTTGCAGGGCTGCAGCTCACAGTAAACTGGGAAATTACACAGAGGCAACTGGTGACTGCGAGCGAGCCATCGGGATTGATCCCACCTACAGCAAAGCGTATGGGAGGATGGGGTGAGTGAGACCAAAGACATTATAAAAACAAGTTTATAGGGGTTTTTCTGTGTAATCTGCTCCTTATTATTTCAGTGCTTCTCTTTAATATGTGGCCCCAGTTTGGCTTTGACAGCTATGAACAAATATCCAGAGGCAATTACCTACTTCAAGAAAGCTTTGGTATTAGACCCGGAAAATGATACCTACAAATCCAACCTGAAGATTGCAGAGCAGAAGCAGAAAGAAGCAACTAGCCCAGTGAGTAAAAAGTCCTCTTTTGCCCTTTTTTTTTATTATGCAACATAATGTATATCCCATTAAAGCTCAATCCATGTTTATTTTGACCTTTGTCTATGATTGTGTGCCACAGATAGCTGCTGGATTGGGATTTGACATGGCCAGTTTAATCAACAACCCTGCCTTTATTAGCATGGTAAGCGTGAGCCCTGACATATGCATGTAAATAGAAAGCCCGGCTGTCATAGGCACAATAGAGATTTCCTGCTGTTCCATAACCTAAACATTTGTCCTGGGGACAGATGTCCTCTGCTTATTTTCTCTCTCTGGTAACGTTGGACCAGATTTCTCTAATTAGTCCCACGAGTGACAGTTGGCCTGTTAATCAACCAAGTTTATTGTCTGGTGGAAAGGTCTTTGTCCAAGCCCTGCGAATCCAGACTTGTTAAACGATGACATGCGGGGAACGTCTGCCGGCCAAGAACACTTCGACAAGCATGCCAGAGTTTTATTGCGCCAACGACGACACGATACATCTAAATCAGATGGCTGTGGGCATTCAGAACCCACAGCACTCGATAATAAATACATGGCACACATAGTCGAGAAGAAAATGTCTTGTTAATATGTCTGTGAGCGACACGGTGGATTTCAGCTTGAGTTCTGTTTACAGGCTGCCAGTGTGATGCAGAACCAACAAGTACAACAACTGTGAGTGTCCAACATTGTGATAGCATTTCCCATGAAGTTGCTTTAAAGTGCAGTTATGAGATATGCTTTGTCTCACTGTCTCTGTGTTACTGTGTGGTCAGTATGTCAGGAATGATGTCAAACGCAGTTGGGGGTCCTGCAGCAGGAGTAGGTGGACTGTCCGACATTTCCAGCTTGATTGAAGCGTAAGTGGACTCGTTTAAAAATTAAAAGGACTGTCAGGTTTATGTGAGTTACACATGTTTGAATACTCACTAATGATAGTAAGGATGTGACAAATTAAGGTCTCTGTGATAAATATCAAGCTACAGAAATGGTGCTGGACAGTTTCTTGGACAGAAACAATGACTATGTATAAAGATAGATGACCTGCCTCCACCTCTTCCTGCAGTAATGGTACAGAATAAGATTCTCCCATCTTGCAATAATAACATAATTGTCAGAGTTGGCGCAGAAGTGATCAGTTGATGGAGTTGTTGTTATTGAGGTCCTGTTCATACAGCGGACTGACTTAGTGATGGGTTAGCATAGCTAATTAGCTCTGTTGGCATCAAATAACTACTAACTTGACCCGTCTGCTAACAGGGATGGTGGGATTTATGACCTATGCTGCATCCAGACAGCAGGGGGCGTGGCTTTGCTTTTAAGCTGATGTCACATCATTCATCTTTGGTCACTTCCTGGTGTCTATACAAAAGCTTGTGGGTGAATTTGGTTAGCTTTGGACAAAAACATGCTAGCTGTTTAACTCTGAATGTTTCCAGCCTTTAATGCTAAGCTAAGCTAACTAGCTTTAATTTATTTTTTTAGAGAGCACAAGATAGAGAGAGAGAGATATCAGAGCACATTAATGAACTTAAGTATATAATACAGATATAAATATGCCAGAGTTAGCAAAACAGCTTATTTTCATCCATAGTCCCCGGGCTTCTACTGTAGCTTCATAATTAGATGTGAACAGACATGAGAGTAGTATTAAGCTTTGTGTCTAACTCTCGGCAAGATAGCAAATAATATGTCAGTATTTCCAAAATAGTGTCACACGGCTTACTTTAAGCAACACATTGCCAAAGTGACGACGGAAACAGGCTGAAAAAATGTGTGCGATTATCCTCTAAAATGATGAGACATTTTCTCTTTTAATCATATTTTATCCAAGCATGAGAATCCTTGTGTTGCCTCTGTCTGAGCGTCAACTTGTAGCTTAACTTTTAAAGGTCGATAATATGAAGGGGATGAGGCCTTTTGTTTCCTGAGGGAATATTTGTTATTTTGCTGTATATTAAATCTGGGGTAGGCAGTTTATTTTTGGTGTCATCGGACAAAGAGTACACAAGAACATTTCAGCATATTGCATTTCAGGTGTTTTGAAAGAACACTAGACTTTTGCAGCTCTCCTTGGCTCTGTATCCATATCCTGACAGGAACTTTTCAGCCAATCACGTGTCATATAAGTGTGAATAGGTTCCTATTGGCTGCACTACACTGCGCTTCTTATCAACAGGTGACACTGCTACAAGCCGATTGGCTGTTTAAACAAATGATGTACCTTACATTCTAAAACTGACCACTGGCGACTTGACAAGCTGAGCTGCAGGCGACACCGTCAGCCGGCTTGAGTTGAGCTGAGACGAACCAGTTTACATTGCTGCAGCTTTCCCTGCAGCCGTTTCATCTCATCTTTGGTGCAGACTGGACTTAAGAGAGAAAGTGACAACAAACAAAATAAAACATGAGCAGGAGCAAAAACAAGGAGGGGAGGCTGCAGTGGAGTTGCTTCCTTAGGAGTCTGATGCTACAGCTTGATAGCCAGATGATGCCTACTTTAGCTTTAAAACAGAGATATTTCTCCTCTTGCTGTATCTGAGCTGTTGTTGCGGTAGAAAGCAAAACAGAGTCATGTCGTCTCTCGATCAGGGGACAACAGTTTGCGCAGCAGATCCAGCAGCAGAACCCAGAGCTGATCGAGCAGCTAAGGAACCACATCCGGAGCCGCTCGTTCAGTGGCAGCGCTGAGGAGCACTCATGATCGGCTCAGGTACATTTCAAACCAAACCCCAGTTTACCACATGTAAGATTTTACAAATCAGTAACATGCATTTTTTTTGTTTTGTTTTTTAATTTTAGTTTCACGTTTTGATTTTGATTTTTCAAGGAAGGGCAACCATATGGCGCGACTACAATCTCTACACCCATTTCTTAAAGTCAAATCCCCGGCAGAGCTGGAAAGAAGAGACAAGGATGGGGTTGAAGGCACTTTACTGTGACTAAAGGCTCCGGAGCGGAGAAACGAGGGCCTCCAGAGTGGACTGTGAAACGAAGCATCCCACACATACAGGGCAAAACTTATTGTAAACACCTAACCATAAAAAGAGCCAAGAACTCATTCAGCCAATTGAGAGAACATGAGTAACCTCTGTCTTCAGAGCTTTTACATTCTGAGATCGCCCTCTTCATGTTATGAGTTGGGGAGCCTTCTTGATGATGGTAAGGGAGGAATGTACGTATCGTTACAGCGTCGCAGGGAACATTTCAGCTTTTTCTCATACAATAACGTCAGGTTTATCTTGTTTCTAATGCATACAATTTAATATTATTTTTGTAGACAGAAAACACTCAACTTGTTTTTGGATGATAAACACCATTCAGTCCTTTGAACACGTAGGACTCACATCACTGCTTTTCAATGACTGCGACTTAATTTCTGATTAAGACAACCGTGTGATGGTGTAGCAGTGTCTGCAGCCTGCATTATGTTGTTACTGCACTTTAGAGGAAATAAATGTCCCCTTTAAGCGTATTTAATTACTCATTAACTAGTAACAGAGTATTCAGATTGTTCAGTTTGCATGCTCTTAAATCTGGTATTTGAGATCAGATGCTTTATGGAAACAAATAGGTATGCTAGGGCAGCACAATGTTCTGTCTTAAATGTGTGAATAAATGTCTTGAAATTGAACTGTGCACATTCATGCTTGTACTTTTGACTTTGTGTCATTATATAAACAAATTGAAGGGTGACATCTTCTGTATTAACATTGACATTCAGTGGCACAAAGCTGCTGACGACAATTACGGGTGATAAGAGAGTCGCGGCAGACCGAAGCTTCTGAAGAATAAACATCTGCTTAATCATTCTGTCCTGATCTAGAGCTGTATACCAGTGGAAGGAGAGTTCAGTTCAATTTTTTTGCTCCCTTATATCGAATTCGACATCAGCCTCCAAAATCCCATATTAGTCAGCGGCTGAGGAGCTAGTGATAAGGAACAGTGTTTTGCCACCCAACAGGAATTCATTCATTCATTACCCATAACCACTTATCCTTTGCAGGGTGACGGGGGGGCTAGAGTCAATCCCAGCTGACACTGGGCGAGGCTGGGGTTCACCCTGAACAAGTCGCCAGTTCGTCACAGGGCTAACAAATAACAGAGACAACCATTCACGCTCACGTTCACACCTACAGGCAATTTGGGGTCACCAATTAAACTGTATGTCTTTGGACTGTGGGAGGAAGCTGCAGTACTTGGAGGGAACCCGCACAGACGCAGGGAGAATGTGCAACACCACACAGAAAGCCCCTGCCCCAGTTGGGTATCGAACCTACCTCATGCTATGAGGTGACAATGATGACCACTGAGCCACTGTGCTGCCCCACAACAAGAATCCTATGCATCTAAAAATGTGGCTTCATCATGAATCCTTACAACCAACACATTTGACAGAAATAGGCTCAATGCAGTCAGCATAGTTCCATTAAACAGAGTGAAACAAAGTCTTTAAATATCAAAATAAAAGGAGTTTTCTATCATATTGTGTCTGAGAGCATTTTTAATGACAAAAGCCTTCATGGACACCATGAAATATGCTTTGAAAAGCAATAGAAAATCAAAGATTACAGAAATTTTATTAACATTTATGCACATTTACATTATTATTTTCAAAGAAAGTGATTTATATTATTCACAATTCATTTTTAAAATACAGTATTGTCCCCTCAGGTTCAAAAAGAGTGAAATGTCAGCGCTATGTGCAGAATTCCACTGTTGGTCCATTCATGTCTAAAATGCAAAAAAACCCAAAACAAACAAACAAAAAAACCCAAAGTAAATAAAATTCCTAGCACTCATTGCTTGTGTACGGGCAGACCACACACACTTGTGCGATGTCATCGTATTCGTATGTCCTCTTCAGAAATGTGTCTGTGAGTCTCAAACCAGAAATACTCTGAAACAAAGAAATGAACAAGATGATTTTAAGAGGCAGGAACAGCACAAGGATACGAGCTCACAGCTTTCCCTAAAAAGTCTGATTCGTAATCATACCTGCAGACCCTGGATGGATGAGAAGAGTGTAAGAGGCAGGGAGAGGGAGGCGCCGGGACAAAGTTTCCCCAGCTGTCTGCCCGATACACCACACCAGTGGATCGACCGAGTGTTACACATCTCCAGCACCAGGTCCATCGTTCTTTCACTGCAACACGAAGGTCACAACAAATTTGGTTGTAATTCAATATTTTAATCACATCTAAATACTTACACATCACTGAAGGTCTTCTTGTTTGGGTGGCAAGATTTTTACCTGCAGTTAGTGATTTTAATAATTATGTCAAAAGGTTCTTCAAGGTTGACAGTGTCAGGAATCATCTCCAAAGACAGTCTGATGTCTCCATACCCCGGAGCCTGGAACACACACAGGTTAAAACAAAAATAAATATAGCAATAAATTAGTTAGATACTTTGCCTTTTGAATAAAAAGGAGGGATGCACGATATGATCGGCACGTTATTGTTATCGGCAGATATCAGCTCTAAATGTAACTATCGGGCATCGGCCAGCACGCCAATATCCGCCGATATAATAAATAATAAAATAACAGGCTGCTGTTTCATTTATTAAACGTCCGAGTCAGCATCATGTTTCACATGTTCCCTGTGGACAGATGTTATGTTCACATACTTCATCACTTGTGAAACAGGCCAAATTTGCCCTGGTTGTGAGTTTTGTTATGATTGTCTGAGGGAGAGCATCATGCAGTTTAAAGTGAGATGCATCTTACTAGTTTTGGTTTAAAGCCTTTGTCATAAATAAATATGACATGTTTTAAATATCATAAGTTCAAGCATTTTTCTTCTTTTGCACCACGAATGAATGTTACATAATTTTAAGCCTTGTAATTTATACCTGCATTTGCCAGCGGGCCAACACGGTAAGAGTTTGCATATTAATACTGTATGTAAATTCCAGTACAGGAGAAACTTGATGCTTTCTTTAATTAGGTGTGGGAAAAAATAATACATATATATATAAGTATCGATTATCGGCCACGTGAGTTGCAAAATACTGGCATATCGGATATCGGCAAAAAAATCCAACATCGTGCATCCCTAAAAAAAAAGAGCATCCTCATACCATTCTTTGCAGTTGACTGGTCTGTAGCCTCCCTCTCTCCCCGAGATTGGTCTTCCAGACGATGTCCAGCTTGCCTATCACTGTCACACCCTTGATGACGCCAGCCTTCTCTGCATACTCCGGCTTTGGCTTCAGGCAGTACAGGTACTGCCGCGTGTCCATGGGCTGCAGGTAGGACATCTTCCCAAATGTGGACTCTCTGTCATTGAAGTTACAGACCAGAGTGAGCCTTTCTGTGAGCCTTCAGACTTTTTGCAACTACATCACACTAAAGTGCTTTTACCCTCCGTCATCAGATATGACCGTGTTGAGCTCTGTAACGTTGTACATCATGGAGGGCTCCAGAGAGACCTTCTCCATGAACATGGGTGAGGTGGTGATGTTCTGGATCTGAGCCTCCAGGAACACTTCATCTGTCTGAAGCGGAGAAGCAGCGAGTCAAACTGGTGTCTGTGGTTGGAACTAAGAGCAATGACATTCATCTCCAAGGCGAACTGAGCAACACATCAACTGCATCATCGGGTATTACGGAGGGTTAGGGTTGTGCAAAATGCTACGGTCCTAAAGTATAGGTTCACGTGTTTCCACCTCTTTCACCCGCTCATGTGCGTGTTTCAGGAGCTACTGGCTGCTGTAATGTTCTTCCTGTCCATATTGGCCATGAGGAGATACCTTCCACAGAGGTTTTTATTGTAAATAAGCGTCCACACTGAATGTGAGATATTTTTGTGATGAAACCGATGGATTCTATTCATTTCCACTTGAAGTTTATGCAATCTGTCTGGTGCTATACACCAAAAAACAAATCTTGGATCAGACTGATCACAGATGAATCACGTTACTACACTGCCTCTTTCTCACCTCAAATGTTAAAAAAACAAAACATATTTTAATGTAATTTTAATCTGTGACGTGGGAAATTTTATCAACAGTTTGCCATTTTTTACTGCTCAAAATGGATGTGCCAAAACCAAGCACCACCTGCTTAAGTACAGCTCCATCCACAGCGGAGGTGACTTGGTTGGACAACCTTCCAAAGTTACCAAGTACGAAATTTGTGCTTGTTTTAATTTCCCTCCAGAGCAGCTTAGAAAGAAAACAGTCCAAGGAGACTCAACATTACCACTGAGAAACACTTGATTTCCCTGAGTCAGGCTGCCGAAGACTTACATTAGCTTAGAGAACACCTTCAAGCACAAAGAAAGGCCAATATGAGCAGGAGGAATGATTGAACGCAGCTCCTTTAATGTACACATGGGCATGTGAGTAATGTCTTAAGACTTTTAAAGATGTGAACCTATTCTTTAAGCGACTCTTCAGGTGATGTGAGAGTTTTGTAATGAACAACATTTATCAAACCGACTCAGTGGACAAACATTAAACATTTAAACATTAATCACATGAACTGAATTCTACTGCGTTTGCTCAGTGTACCTTTGTTGAGACTGTTAGTACAAGTGCTGACCAGCGAGTTTACAGTAGAGGTTGCACGACAATCGATGAGTCTTTCAAAGTGCTCTCTCAAACATCAATGAGTTAGATGTTTTCAGCTAATTAGTTTATTTAAAGGAGCCATTTCTTCTCTGTCAGATCCTTTGAGATGAATTTGATTACTTTTGCTATCCATTAGTTTTCTTGAAAGCAGCAAACTGATGAGATGGAAATAATTGTTCAAGAAATGTGACAAACATGTCCAGGTTGACGTGAAAGTCAGCGTAATGCCGGAAAAGAGGTTTTTCTTTGCAAGACCTTTGCAGGGAAACACAAAGCTGAAGCTTTAGCCTCTAAAATATTTTTATTTCTCTACACTGACCGATAAAACACTCGTATATGTGTTTTTGTCTCTCAGCTGCTCCCCACCACAGCGGATCATCTGTTCCTATCTCACGAGTGAACCGAGCCCTGCCCAACCCGGCATGGAAATCAGATTTTATGATCTGAATATTTGATTTGACAGGCTTTTTCTGCCAGATGCCCTCCCAACACAACTCTACTTTTTTCATCCAGGCAGTTAGGAATAAAATGGCTTTTGCATCAACAGCAGCTGGGGAGCAAGCCACGGTTCGCTGTTTTACCCAAGGACACCTCGACATGATAATCGGAGAAGGTGCGGATCAAACCGCCAATCCTGTGATCAATAGACGACCTATACAGTTATCAAATGCTTATCAGTTATTAAGTCTCAAAAGTAAAAGAACTCATTGGTACAAAAAATAAGGTTACAATAACAAGTGACCTATAATTAGGTTCCCAACAGATATGGGATTTTTGGGGCTGATGCTGACACGGATATTAAGGAGCAAGAAAATTCTTAGATCAGACAGATCAGCTGATATTATGCATATATAATATCAGCTGAACGTAGTTATCAAATATTTGAAAAAAATAATGTAATGGAGGCAGGACCTAACAGTTTAACAAACTTTCATTCCATTAAATAACGGACCGCCCTCTGCTGGAAAAAATGCACAATTACACCATTTTAAGTCACTAGTCCAAGCATTTTTTCCAGCCTTCTAAACAGTTTTAATATCAGTCATGCCCATTCCAGTGGACCCCATTGGACTTAAGCATGAAAAAAGATATGAACAATAGTCAATTAGGGAAGGAAAATTATTTTTTGATCCTGTATTGGTCAATTTAAAAGATAATTTTTCATGTGAGGAAAGTCCATGTTTGAGGTCAAACAGTCGATGTATTAGCTTGTGAAAATCTGTTATTATAAAGACTACAACACAACATTTTCCCTCCTCTGACTCACAGAACCGACTAACTCCCCCTTCAAGTAGCTGCACCTCTCAACATGACCTGATTTTTAATG
>JAQLOL010000011.1:23383527-23416050 GCA_029783665.1 Naso thynnoides
CTAATTCCTATTTCTTCTTATTTTATTATTATTATTATTATTATTATTATATTTTTATCATTTTAACTACCCATATTTTATTGCTGTTTAGGAGTGCACTGGTCTCTAAGTCCTGTCTGTTTTCTTAAATCTCACGTTTTGTTTCATTGCATTTTGACATGTTTGAAACGTGCTATATAAATTAAGACTGATTAATTGACTGATTTATGCTTCCGCATTGCACCCACAGTGTTGCAGCGTACTCTAGCTTTACAATTATGGAGGACTTGTAGCTAGCTGCGACAACCTGTTGGCTTCCACCTCAAGCTAAAACTTCCAGGGTGACTGCCAGCCTCTGATGGATGTCTAAAGGCATGCGACACAAACCCACAGGCTCTGCGTAGAGCTAGAGCACATGCACAACTATGATTCAGCCTTAAGGCTTTGTTGTAAAGAGACAGTGTGAAAAAACGGCTCAAAGTTCTAACAAGAAAAGTTCTATCTGGCACCATAAATGATTCATTCAATCAACTGTGGTGTAAAAAAAAAAAAAAGAAAAAAAAAAAAGACATTCCCCAACAGGAGCTTCCTATGTGTTGCAGTTCATTTGAAGTACAAGTAGTTCACAGAGAACTTTTAAAAATTTCATTCACGAGTTGAACAGAAGTTAAAACTCGAGCAAACCCATCAGACCTCTATCTTAAAAACCGCACTGAATGAGCACAAAACACATCCTATGTAACAGTAGTCTCTTTTCTGTGGCTCCAGCCTTTCACTGGACACAAAGACACCCAGTGTGAGAGACAATGGGACACAGCCACACCCAGTTCACCCAGGTAGGACAGACACACAAGCAAATCTCCTGAGACAGGTAACATGCTCACATTCAGCCAAGGAAACAAAACAACAAAGACACGCCCCACTACTCCGTGTAACATCATAAGATCACATTTTCATGAGTGGCGCTGAAAGGCAGTGGCACAGACAAAAAGGTATTAACTTTCCTAAACAATATAACTTTTTCTGACTGGATTACACAAAACTGAATGGTGGATTTAAAGGGCAATCCACTTTGATGTTGTTTAATGTCCATCTTTTCTTTTTTCAGTGTTTACTTTGGACAGAGTTCTTTCTTGGTTCAACCATCAGTGATGTACTTACTGTAGTTGTTCATAAGCACATATTTACAGGGCAGTGGTCCCAAAACAATAGACATGTGTGTTATGGGTCTTTTTAACATAAGTGCGTAAACAATTAGCTGTTTAGCTAATAAGTCGATGCTACAGAAAAATAAGTCAACAGTCAACTGTTTTAATGATGAACTAATGTTTTTAGTGTGTGCATGCTGACAAAAATGGTATAAAATGGTTCTTAAAATGTGAATTATTTCAGGTTTTCAATTTAGTTCAATACCTTTATATTTATTGCACAATGTACAACGACATTAAGTTTCCTCAGTGGATAATAAACATAATCACATAACAAAACACAATAAATATGTATTGCCTAGTGGTGACTAATCAAGACGCCTTGGACTTTGGAATGCTGTTCAGAAAAACAAAGACGTCATTTTTGGCTTTGGAGAACTTGTAATGCACTTTTCAAACACTTTCAAGGTTCTTAAAACAAACATTCCAAAACACTCTGAGCTTCTGTTTTTAAACTAAAGCTCATGTCAAAAGTAAAGTTTTTTAAATTCTTTTATACTCATGACAATCAATATTGTCCCTTTGTTTTTTTCACCAGCTATTGACTTTGATTATTATTTATGCTTTCTCACTGGAGACAACAAAAACAAAAATGGCAACAGGATTGTTTCTTTCATACATCAAAAGAGTGACAAGGACTGAAGCCTTTGCACATACCCGGCACTTTATAGATCAAATAACTTATCAAAAATGAAAAGAAATGTTTGCTGCAGCCCTATTCATGTGGTTTAGGGGTAGTGAAAATGCTTCATTGTCTGACAGCTTGCACTGATTGGCCTAATGAACCTCTTTATAAAGTCGCTCATCCAAATCTTAGTAAGTGTTACATCAATAAGCTAAAGGCAGGAAAACAACACCCAGGTTTACGATGTTATGAAACACGTGACAAGGTGCAGATAATCTTGTTACCTGAGCGGCAGTGTGTGCAGGGCAAACAGCGGTTCATCCCGTTGGAGTGCTCGGTGTAGGTCTGGCCATGCTCACAGGAAACGCAGGTCCCTTGTTCCTGGTCTCTTTCACATTCCTTTTGCACAAAGGTTCCTGCAAATTAAACAAGAGAACAGTCGAGAAACAACTTGACTTCTGAGGGATTTCAGCAAGAAAGAGAAGGCCAGTTTGATTTGATAAAAGTGCAGAGAGGCTGGAATCTGAGGTTTTCTTTACTCGTGCATCATTCACATTTTCACACGAGACGATAAGTCTGCATTTCATGGGGACCAGAAGATGAACAGGAAATATTTCACTAAGCTACACAGTGATTTCAGCTCCTCCACAGTCATTTGTCACGCGTACAATTTTTCTACTCGGTTCACGCATACCATGAAAAACTACTTGATTCCAATGTGTTGATACAATTTTGGGAAAAAAGGATATAGTAAAGAATGAAACAGGAGGCAACTTTGGCTGAATAGTGGTATTTTTGCTGGTTTAGAGGTACTACAGTTTGTTTAAGCTCAACTGCGGACAAAACCTATGTTCAGTATTCATCCAGACATGAAAAAGATCTGCCTGGTTAAAAAAGACATTTCATCCCCTTAAGTGATTACAGTGGCTTCTGTGGATGTGATATCAACTGACCAACTGGCAAGAAAACAGAGTTATTAATGTAGGAAAAACTTAAAACCCGAGAACAAAAAGATTTTCTGTAAGCCGGTGTAACAACCAAGCAGTGATGCTCTGTTTTAGCAATTCATATCAATTAATTTTTAGTCTGGTATAAACAACTTTTTACTTTTGTTTCTGTCTTTGTTCACTGCTGATTTTTTTTTAGAATACTGTACACTTTACCTAAAGATTTTTCAATGTAAGAAATCAAGTCAATAGACCCGTATGCCTGATGGGATTCTTAGTCAAACTGACATAATATTATAATGGAAATAACTGAAGGCTTTTAAATACTTTTGCTGTAAAATGTGTGAAAACACTTTAGTAGAACCACGTGTCTTAGATAAAAAGTTTTATTTAATTCAGTCAAAAGTTTTGTACTAATAACTGTGAATCTAAACCAAAGCCTAAGATAATCAAATCAAAGGATTTCTTAGAATCAAGAAAGGCAAATGAAATAATCGAATCAGCTGCTGCAGCAGTGTGCTGTAATTGCATCTTGGCTTAAAATGCTCCGAGCTGAAAAAACACAAATTAACAGCCTTACCAAATTCTTTACACAATCAATAAAAAGGGTAGGAACCTGTAATTACTTGGGGCCTAAAAATAAACTTTTCAACTATTCTGTACTTTGTGCTTCTCTGTGATCTGCTGAGATGGAGCAGTCTGCCTTCTGCTTCTGGCCATCCTGCATTCTTTCCAGATCAGGCAGAGAAAATTTGCAAAACTCATTTGGTATCCTGTTCAGGTTATGGGCTTGACAGTGGACTTTGTTTTTCACAAAATGCCAGCTCTAGCTTGCACTCAGTTCTGATATCAGCAGGCGTTGATATTTTTAGAAAATAAATTCTTGATAAGTGGTAGTTTCAGGTTGTTGCAGCAGGACACATTCCTCATATGTTTGGTTGCAAATGTAGCTGTAATGGCTGCTGTGTATTCTACTTTGCGTGATTCTGCTTACCAGCCTGGCAATTGAGGCAGCAGAGTCCCTGGTAGAGGTACTGCTCGTTCTCGACACACGCTCTGTGCTGTCGGAGGGTGAGGTTTTTGTATTCATCGCTGGACCACTGAGAGGCTGGAAGTTCTGCTGCATGACAAACGAGCCCAGTGAGGAGCGTCGCCACCAACACCTGAATAATCAAGGTCAGGGAGAGACAGAGGGAGGGGGACGGGGGACAAAAGCTTTGCATTATTTTCATGCATGCGCAATATATAGTCTCACCCACTCCAACTCATTAGATCAAGGACAGTAAAGAGGAGAGTCTATCTTCATAGGAAACCTTGTGTGAGCAATCTTCAACTTAATTTGAACCATCTGATCTGAACATCTGCCGTGGGAAAGCAATTAAGGGAGCCATCCAGCCGGTCAGAACTGGAGGCAAGACGACCCTGTGTGTGCAGGATGCAGCTATACACTAACTACACGCAGCGCAACAGGCGGACAAATTTAATTACTGCATGATCTGGTTTTCTTGTAGGAAAAGTTAAAAAAGTAGAAACTCTTTCCGCCAGTGTGGGTCTACCAAAAATGGTTTGATAAGGTATCTGAGCTGAAGTCGCACGGCGCCCATATCAAATGTGATTTCAGAAAAGCATTCATGTGCTGGATAATAACAGGCCTGCATAGGTGGGGTACCAGGAAGAATACAGCCGAACACTTTAGTGTGGCCCCCAGGCGCTGGTGTTTATTCACACGCTTTTGACCATGTCAATGTGAGAAGGCCCCATTCATTGGAAAACAACACACTTTAGTGCCTCTACTTCAAATGACCCACATTCTTAAACCCTGGCTCTTTGAATGCAATGACATGTGACACCACCATGAAGCGCCTCAAAAGCAATGCGACACCTCCTGAGTAAATGAGAGGCCTAGATTTGGAGGTTTTGTCTCTCCCCATGCATCAGCCCCGCCCCTCTACCCATGCTGGACCAGGAGAGAAAGGGACAGGTTAGGGTGGAGCGGGCCACGCTGAGAGGGATAAAGAGACGGAGGAGGGTCGATTCAAAGTGAGAAACTGTAGACAGCATGTTGAAGATGGGATGTTCTGTAGGGAATAGGTTGTTTAAAAAGACAGTGTGGGAGAAAGAGAGGAATAAAGACTCAGAGCATAGATAGAGATTGAGGAAAAAAGGGACAGGCTGTAGTGGAGACTGACTCCTGACGCTAGACTTGGCTCTCTGGAGGGCCGCCATGCCTTGTTGTTCAAAAGAACTTTCCCCCCTCTCTCTCTCTTTCTCTGCCTTTTGCCTTCTTCCTCTCTCTCTGCTCACGTCAGACTTTCCAAAGACGCTGAGAGGCAGACGGCCGGCAGAGCAGTCACAATCACACCATTTAGATCTAACCAAACATTCTGGGGAGGGGGTGGGGGGGTGGACAGAAGAGAGAAGGAAAGGGGAGGGAGATAAAATGAGAGGGGGGGGACTAACAGCTTGCATTACACAGGGTGAGTCTTTTAGACTTGAATACACTATGTGTATGACTGCAGGGTGGGGGATGTAGAGAGACATGGATTTGGGGAGAGAAGAAGTAGAAGGTCGTGTGAAAAGGCAAAAGAGAAAATCTGCGTATAGGCACACATGCATGGCGAAAGTGTGAAAAAAAGAAAGGAAAAACAGACAACAGGGAAAGAATGAGCTGCACTTAATGGAATCCTCCACTTCTACGACACGAAAGCAGAGTGTGACAGTGCACTGAATGTCCAAAAGATGATTTAATCAGGCGTATGAAGTTATTAAATCACTGCAGACAATCACTGGTTAAAACTCAGATGTCATTTGACAGTGAAGACGAATAGACAGCACAGAGATGACATCACTTCCAGTCTTTGTTCGTTCCAAGGCCTGTGATTCACAACACTCCCAGGTGCAGCTGCTTTCAGGAGCTAACCTGTTGCGAGCAGCAGCTGAAGGTTGCTACTGTTCACACATGAACCACTCACATTTTATAGAGAGAAGTCGTGCTGCCAGTCTTGATTATTAAAAGTCCAGCCAGAACCCTTCTGTGGGTCTTAGGATAATTCCTCCTCTTTCTCACTGCTCTTCTTTTGTCCAAAAAGTATTTCAGTCCTGAACTGGTCAGATAGGTTGGAAATGTCTCCCATTGCCAAGAAAATATAAAAATACTAGATGCCAAATGGTGACACTTCAGAACAAGCTTTTTACTTTAGAACCGCACGTCGCAGGAACAAGTCCTTTTTTTCCCCCTCTGAATTCTGTTGGTCAAGATGAATTTATCCATATAAAAAGCCCATTACGCTGAAAAGATTTTCTGCCATTTTGAATTTTGTCAAAATCTTTTTTTTTAAATTCCTTTAACAATTTTCAGTCATATGCATCTTATTCAGCACATAATAATATACAGCATCTAGACCAAACTAGGGAAAGGTACTTTTTAAATCTGTATCTATAAATCAAAATTTACATAAATGCTCATAAATCAAAATCTGCTTAAGCTACTTTCACAGAACTTGGTGCAACAGTCTGGATACGAGTCACAGGATATTCTGCAAAAAGTCTGGGTATTATCATTGGCTACATGGATTCATATTAAGTAATTTTTACAGAACAATAACTCATGAAGACATTTAATTTGTTTATGATCAGCACATCCGCTGATGCATGACAAGTTTGACTCACTGCAACCAGTGGCTGTGAGTAAGTTACCCTCTTTGGGGATATAAAGTGTTTTTTAAATCAAATGGCCAAAAACTTACTTACCAAATATATGACTATTCATGCATGCCATGTGGTGTGTTTTAAAGACCTTGTTGTCAGTTAAATAAGAGCCCAAGGTAACATCTTTAATGTCTTGTTTTTGTGCAGTCAACAACTCCAGGATATTCAGTTTAGAATTATATTTAACAGTGATTAATTCATTAATTTCTCTTTCGTGAATAAACTAACTATTTCAGTACTAAGGAGAAGAAAAGCAAAGGCAGAGTTTGCTACTGAGAGTTACAAAAAAACAAACAAAAAAAACTTGTTTTCATAGGTTGTCAGTCATACTAGTGTATAATCACTTCTCCATGTGGGAATCGAAAGTATTAAATCATTCTTCCTCGAGCAAAGCCCATTGCAGACAAGAAACTAACAAAACCATCAACATGTGTCAACACTAATCTCTTAAGGCTGCTAAACTACATAAACATAAATGTACTGTATACGAAAACACAAGGGTAACCCACATTGTGGCTTAGTTTTACCTCCATAACCAAGCGAGGAGGAAGACTTGAGTGACCATAACCTCAGTGTAGAAAGCCCTCCAAACCCACAATCCCTGGAAACTCTCCAACCCCTCGGCTGAAGTGGTTCAGTCCACTTCTAGTCTTCTCCATCCTCTGTACAATGAGTGGGCTTGGCTGCTGATTATTTAGGAAAACAGTGTCCTATTGTCATGTTGTCAGTCTGCATGTATGGTAGGTTAGTGCTACGCTTGTGTGGATGCAAGTTAAACTAATAAAAGTTACAATAAAGTAATGAGGGAGCCTCTGTTTTATTAACAGTAACTTCCCTCCACTTCCTCTAAACACCCTGGGTTCTTCCAAATTGCCTTGGCACAAACTCCACACATGCCATGCACACTGAGAATGCATTTGTGACTAAATGACAGGACATCCTTTCAGTTGACCTAGGTTATCAATGGGCCATTTAGAGGGCTATGATCACTCCTCAACCCTGAAGGAACTACAGTGCTCTCTATTATAAAAAAAATATGTGGCAGCAACAGAAAACAGAAAATGTGGTGAACTCTTGCACGCACACAACACATACACACAACGCTACTACCACGGGAGATTCTTCATTTCATATTGGACAGATGATTTCAATCATAGCTTACTGATAAGGACAGACATGATGCACCTCATTATACTCCTGTATCCGGAGTAGGACCTGAGACTCCATATCATGCTTTTCTTATTAGCCAATCCGTTTTATTAATCAATTGTAGGACATTTGTGACAGCTGCAATATTGTACATCCATTTGCTCAGACATCATGACAGAAAGGGACACAGCTTGTGTGAAGTTTTGCAAAGGATGTTTGACTGAAATAATGAAAGAAAAAAAAAAGTCACATACACCTTATTTCAATGCATTCCCGGATGACTTTTCTCAGCTTACCCATGAAAAAGAAGAACCACGTGAAATGGTGCAACTTTGTGCAAAAGTCAGATTAGATGGATTGTAAAAACTGCATGGATTTGTTGATCTAACAACTTAATAAGTTCATCCTATCATAGATGGTTGGCAGCTGAAAGCTCTGAGTCAACAACCAAGCAAACTTACACTGATTATCAACCACCACTGCTCTGCTTTATCTCTTTGTAACATTAAAGAATTCAATTTACCCATTTAATCTATCTGATACTTGACAGCTCAACTACCTGACAGGCTGGCGGATGGAACAAACATGTTGCTCGATTACGTGTCAGTTAAATGGCTCAACTTGTACCTGAAACATTTTCCTTAGTTCAAACGTCATGTCTTCCCTCTGACCTTATTACAGTTTAATCTTTATCACATCACTGCCTCCCACAAGCACAAAAGACAAAAAAAAAAAAAAAAAAAAAAAAAGCCCCCACCCGAATATCATACTGATGGCGGTGACAGTATCGCTGTACAGAACAGCTGCCACTCTTTAGAAGCACAACTGATGTCAGAGTTTAAACTTTGCACCAGTCAACCCTTCTGTTAAACCCTGATGTTTGCTAACGACACAGCGGTCATCAGCCTCATTCAGGACGGTGACGAGTCTGCAAACAGACGTGAGCGAGAACAGCTGCCGTCAGAACAACCGGGAGCTGAACACACTCAAAAGTCTGGACATGACAGCGAACTTCAAGAGAAGCCCTCCCTAACGCTGCCCTCCATTACCAAACTCAACAACACAATGTCTGCTTTGGAAACCTTCAGTGGGCGTCCGGCATAGACTCATCAAAAAGGTCGAGCAGTGGATGTCCTTCACTTCCTGTGCCAGCTCGGGAAGGTCAGCCTGCCTCACGAGCTGCTGATCCAGTTCTACGCTGTCATAATTCCACTGTTCTCTGCACATCCATCACTGTCTGGTTTGGACAGGCCAGCAAACAGGACAGGAACAGACTTCAACTGACAGTGAAAACTGCTGAGAAAATCACTGGTGCTGACCTGCCCTCCAATCAGGATTTAGACATCTCGAGAGTCAGGAAACAGACAGGAAACATTACTGCAGACCCCTTAAATTCAGGACACAACCTGCTTTAACTTCTCCTGGCTGGTAGGTGCTGCAGAGCACTGTATGTCAAAACAACAGTTTCCTCCTACAGGCCATCACTGTGGTGAACAGTTAAATCAGTTATACAGTATCAATAACCTCCTAAAACCAAAACATGTGCATATCATCAGATCACACACTGTCATTGTCAACTTACTTTATATCCTGCATGCTGTACATTATGTGTGTAGACATGTATACATGTGTATACTGTACATTATAATCCACTTTATCTATATGTAATCATTAGGCTATTTGTTTCTTTTAGGGCTGTCAGCGAAATGCGTTAAACATGATCGACTAAAAAAGCCGCAATGACCATGTTATTTAAAAAAAAAAAAAGTGTTAAATGCATGCTGCTGTTTTGTCCCTTCAATACACCCTTAGTCAAGCCGCTGCAGTGGTTTCCTGCTTTCTACCGGCAGTCATGAAGAAGTATGTCAACACTACGCTTCTGAATGGCTTGTTCTTTCTTTCTGATATTTGCCTCCCTCCCGAGTTCCAGACAGGACGATAGACACCATTCTTCTGACTGTGTGTGTGGGAAGAGGGAAGACCAGCAAAGCTCGCCCACCGCTAATTAGCTTAGCTCAAACACTGGTGGTCAATGGGAAATGCTAGCCTTCCTTCACCTAAAGTCATCAGATAAACTTTCCAACAATTCTAAACAGTCCTGTATGCTTTTTGTGACACATATATTTACCATGTTATGTTATTTCTACACCAAGGTTAGCACTTCATGTTGTTTTAGAAACAAATACGTACCAGGGTGCATGCACAATCCACTGGATATGTGCTTGTAAGTAGGTCAACAAAACAAAACTGCTACTCTGAGTTCAAAAATAACATTATGTGGTTCAAAAAAACATGTGGCAACAAGCACCACTTACAGTCGTCGGAAAGTTCATCTGATGACTTTAGGCGGACGCAGGCTAGCACTTCCTATTGACTACCAGTGTTTGAGCTAAGCTAATTAGCGGTGGGCGAGCTCTGCTGGTCTTCCCTCTTGAGACGTACTCCGGCAGGCATTTGATTCCCAATCAAGATACACTGGTAAGAACTGTTTTACATTGTTAATAAGGACTTAAAACCTGTTGTGAAATGCAAAATAATAGATTTTGAACATTTAATAAAAATTACTAATTTATGAAACTCAGGGATGAATCGCTCTGAAAATAATTAATCGTTCAACAGTCTTAGTTTCTTTGCACTATATGTAGGCTATTGTTTACACTTTAAATAACACTTGACTAATGTACACAGGCTTTCATTTACGCTTTTCACTGATGATTTTTGTATTTACAGTAAACCTATTATATTCCTACACTGTATACGCAGAACTCTCCAGAAATGACTGACCATTTTTTAGCATTCATTTTATTTGTTCAGCTCTTGTCTTTGTTCTCAGCCGTATGTTTCTGCAAAAGTACATTGAGTGAGAGAGAGAGAAAAAAGGTTTCAGATTCATTGTGTGTACATACAGGACACTTATCCAATTAAGCTGTTTTTGAATGAAAATCATCACTGATTATCTTGTCCTTATCAGTTAAAAAGTTGGCGTATAGCACAATTAGTCCACTTTCTAGTTTCTGCTTTCACTGCCAAAAAATACTACCATTATCTAGTGACAAATGCTAACTAGTGTTATCTTACTGTGACCAATTGTCTAATTATCTTGTCTAATAAAGAACTCTTAATTTATGGTGGAAAGTAGTAGACAGATGTAGGGCACCATCGTTTTCATTGTATTCAGTGCTTTCCGCTTAACCAGCTGGTCTTTTAAAGGCCAAAATTCAGAGCAGATAAAGGTATGATATTTGCTGTGGCCTATCCTTTCTTGCTTAATTATCCTATGTGTGACTAAAAGTCTAATTGTCTTGTGCGGTAGAATGAATTAATCCTAATTTATACTTAATATTTAGATCGCTATTTGACCTGAAGGAATTCAACTGATGGACTGGAACTTGAACATGTGGTTAAGAGCAAAATATCAAACAGAAAAGGAGTGCTGTCCAGCAACAAATATCTTCTGAAATTAAATTAATTTATCAGTAAGACAAATGATTAAAAACACTGTGGCAATAGTTGCTTAACCTAAATCTTATTTAACTGAGACACCTCAGTCTATCATTAAAAACTAGACATTAGGTACACTTAATGGAAATTATGCTTAAATATGACCTATGTTTTTAGCAACTGTTTGGGTAATCTTACTGAAACAGTTGGGTGCTGTACAAGTAAAATCTGTCCTTGACAGGACAGTAACTACTCTCTGCCGTACAGATAAAGCCTGGCATTCCCTGGAGACAGAGGGGTGACCATGCACGACTTTCCTTGAGTGATAAATTACACTGACGTTCTGTGTTAGATTATGAAGACAAGTCCAACCCAGCTTGTGTCAAGAGAAAGCAGTCTGACACCAGCGACATCATTGTAAATAAATCCAAAGTTCAGCCAACCTTTCCTACATTCATCACAATAACTCTGAATGACATAAAACGAAGAGAATGACTCTCATTTAAACTTTAAGTAGCTTGACAGGAAAGCTCGCTGTGAAAACCACATTGTTGGGCCCCAAAAACTGCACTCACAGACTGAAGAAGACACACACGCATACACAAACAATAGCACACAAGCACACATACAGTGTATGTGTGGGAGCGTGTGAAAAGCAGCTGCCCCCTCCTCTCAGGGAGCACAGGAAGCTCGAGACAATACAGAGGCTTCATGCAGGGTTCAGCTCCAAACTGTTCTCTCCACAGCAGCCTGCCTGTGAGCAGGCCCAGCACCCGATTAGACCCACAACATATCCGCTAGGCTGGATATTTTTAACTCAGGGAAGCTGCAGCTCCATGACACAAATTCTTGAGTTTCCTCAGGAGGTAAGCTTCACTGATTAGAGGAGCGTGACAGCACGTCACCAGCAGGTTAGGTGACATTTACCTAAATACCAGAAAAGAAAGACGAAGACCGAAATGTGTAATGACAACACTTAGGTGAATTTCCTGACAGTCAATCTGTAACCACATGTTGGTGAGAAGACACGCTGACATTGATGGTGACCACATGAAAATGAGCTTTGACGACTTTAAAAAAAAAGAGAGCTGCTGAGAGTTTGGAGGGTTCGAAAGTTCTAAGCAGGTGCACTATGACACACACTTTCCAATTTGTTTGTGTTGTGAGGTCTCTGTGGTTTCTAAGGGTTAGCCGCTGCATATGAACACAACATCACTGAGTCATACAGCACATAATGAGGGATAAGCCAAGACCTTGAATTTGATCGTGATCAAGATTTATGAGCAGGAGGGCTATTAACTGAGCCATTTCAAATTCTGGTTGGGTCCCATACAGAAAATGAGGAGCAACTCACGAGACATCCAGGAGGGAGAGAATGAAAAGAGCAAAGACGGGATGACTAATAGATTAAACTATGTGCAGGAATCCATCACCTCGGTCTAGAGACAATCACATTAGCTCCATTAAAGCTTGCCTTTGTGGAAAAGTAGAAAAAGTCCATGAAGTGCAGGCAGTTTATGGCCCCCTTTATAAACACATCACAGCAAAAATGTAGAATATGTGGCTGGTGTAGCAGGGCAACAAGGATTTAAGTGACGATCAATAGCTGGAATTTATGTTGGATTTATGTCTTTGTAAACAGGGGTCCATTTTCGGGACAAAGGTTGAGTTTGTTCTAAGACTCAACAGTTCAACATTCAGGAGGGCAGGAAGTCAGAGAGTAAGCACTTATGCAAACCTTCTGCCACTCAGGTTGTCTTGCTTTGTGTCATGTGTCTGAGGCACCGTCGCCCATGTAATCCATGTAAACTGACTACAGTGCAGAGCTTAGGGCCCGCCTGATATGAGACTTTTGAGACCAGTGGCGATACCAATATTAGGGAGTATGAAAATTCTAATAACTGATATATCATCCGATATTTTATATATGATATTTTGAATGTGGTTATCTAATTACACCTTTTTAAATAAGTATTCCAAGCAAGTTTTCCAGCCTTAAAAAACAGTTTTAACATCGGCATATATCAGAGAACACGTGCTGATATTGATATTATCTGCAATGGGCCAATATTGGCAAACATCAGCAAACCAATATATCGGTCCCAAGTAGAGCTGAAACAAGTAGAGTGATTATCCACTAGTCACTTGTCAGAACAAGTAACTTAAAAGTCTAATAATACAAATATTTTTTAAGTTACTTGTGTCAAATTTTCACAAGTTGCTACTTCTTCAATGTAAATATTTGCTTTTTTTGTCTCATATCAAGAGTAAATTGTAAAGCTTTGACTTTTGAACTGTTAGATACACTGAAAAACTTGGCTTTTGGCAATCTCAGAAAAGTATTTTGACTACTTAATGACATTAAACAGGCCAAATGTTGAATAGACTCAGAAATTTGTCATCAACCTCATTGATAATGTCAAAAGTTTCTCATAGCAGGCCTTCTCCTCAATCAGTTCAACCTTTCATCTTTAAAGTTTGAAATGTGGAGCTTAAAATAAAGATTATTTTACTGTGTGCTGATTAGGTTCTTGATAAATCAAGTCTTAATCAAGTCTTGTTTTTGTATTTAATAATAAATTGCTAATAAAAATAGTTTACAATGTCAAACAGAATGACTCACCGCTGAATGAAAAGCCCACATGTGCTAGTGTGACACATAGCATTTTCATGTTGACTTGCTTCTACAGTACTTAATGGTTTTCTTGTGATTAAATGTTTTACAGACAGAATCCTAAGAAAGGAAAGCAGCAAATCGCTGCATTAGAGTAGCTGGAACCAGAGTATTTTTGGCTTTTTTTCTTGGAAAATGACAGAAAAAAATCACTAGTTTATCAAATAGCTGTAGAGTAACTTCAGCTCTATTGATATACCCACATTTGCTTTAGCAGCATTTTGGGTTCTCCTGTTTAAATATAGTATGAATGCAATGCTTTTAAATATATTCTACACACTGAAAAAACATACCTTTATATACCTGCCCATGGGTGACAAAATAGCTACCACTTTCTGTGTCTTAAACTATAAGAAGAGGTGGAATTAAAATAAAAAAGTATATATAGAAAAAAAGGGGAAGCTGAGGACAGCTTTTGATTCTTTGACAACCACCGTCCATTCCTAATTTAATGTCCTCAAAGCAAACTTCTATCTCATGTGATCTGACCCATCAGGTGACTTCTGTACACATGGTTGAGCGACAGCACCGTTTGAATAAGAAGTCACGGCACCTTGAAGTAGTTAAAAAACAAATTATACTGTGTGTGATAAGAATGAAACTGGGTGAAACAGTCTGTTCATCCAGTGATGTTTGACATCCAGTGAATTATCCCGACTTATCTCAATGCTGGGCCGTTCATGTGTGAGCTATGACTTGCCCCCGTTGGTATGCATTACGTGAGCCGGCTGCACCTGAACAGGTGGCACTCCCTAGTGAGTCAGCAGGTCTTTACCAATTAGATTCAAATCAACAATGACGACTGCTGCCATCGTATAAAAAAATTCGAGCCACCAGCTATTAAATAATACATTACTTATTATGTCATCTCTGTGGAATAAAACTGGAAAAGGCAAAAGTAAAAAGGTGCACTACCCCCTGGTATTGAACAGTGAGATGATTTCACCCTGTTGCATCACTCACTGTCCATGTAAATTCTCTGAGCCACAGGCTTGGTTATAACTGTTCACATGGTCACTGTGCAGACAGAGCAGCAATAAGCAGTAGTTATGTATTAAGAACTCTTGAGTGGCCAATTTGTTGACCACTGCTCAGTCCCCAGAGACACAACTTGGCCTCCACTTGTCCCAAATGTCAGTCCTGCCCTTGTCTGTGTCGTCCACAGAGACAGAGGGGGATATTTCCTGTGTGAACCAACACCCAGACACACAGAAAGCAATCACAGATAACAATCTAGTGTACATTTGCATGGGCATGACAATTCTCAGAAGTAAACTGATGCCACTAATATCAGCATATCTGTGTACTCTAGACAGGAAGTTTACTGGAGGGCCAGGCACGTACACTCGAGCAATTTGAAGGGGTGTGTAGGGGGGATCAGAGAGGAGGGACTGGGGGCGGAGTGGGGGTAGTGAAGGGTGGGGGGGTTGAAGTTTCCTCATTGCCCCTTAGCAACAGGGCCTGCTGGCGAGGACTTGAGAATGTACTGCGGTTTACAGAAGAGATAAACATTGACTTTGCCACCCGGAGAAGTAAATCTGATTTCAGTAATGGAGGACTGCACGACTTAAAACGCATATCAGACAACACAGAACACAAACAATAAAGCTCAGGGCACATCAGCAGATGTTACATTTACTTTAACATTTGACATTTACAGTAGGCAAAGCTACGGTAAGCACCTTTGATGATATCTCACAATATTCAGTAGTAAGTGACTAATACCGATCCACCACAAAACAAGGCCCACCTCAATTTGCTTTGTTATGACAGTCTGATTCATTTTCCGCCCTTATGTTCTACTTTAATACAAACCTGTAAACAGTGTTTAATGGAAAGTGAACACCCTGCTAGTTTAATTTGAATATCTTCAGACTGTGTGTCTTCATATTTCACATTAATCAAAAGAGCCTTTCATAGATTGGTTAAACTTGGAGGCATTACAGTGTGCATACAGCATTTTAGTGCCAGGCTTTGGTGCTGCACAGTTGGAAAAAACAACAGCCGAGGAATGAAAAGACGTCTCTGTGAAAGTCTGAGAGTGGAATAAACTTTGGTGGAAAAAGCTGTTGAGAGAATTTGTGGCTTTAATTGACCAACTGGCAAGGTGAATTATTGACTTTCTGAGGGGGGAGTCAATCTGATTACGGCTTCAGACATGTTACAAAACTTGTGCATTCAATCTCTGCCCACAAATTGATTTAAAAGCTTGTTTGTGCGCTCCACAGCAGGCCATAGCTGCACTGCACATATTAATAGTGCCCATAAGGAAAGCTACATCCGCTGTGATAGACCAAGAGCCATCATATGCTATAAGGTCTGGACAAAATGACCACATGATGTCCAACACAGATGGTGGTTGTAATGTTGGGGGGGGGTTAGTAGAGTGAATGATACAGCACATGCACTCTAGTGAGCACACACACCAGGAATAGGGGGGCTGCAGTTGGGTAAATGTTCTCTACAGAAATAAACAATTTAATGAACAACAACAAACACAGTGTTGCTTCCTGTGTATGAGCTCCTGTTGGACAATGAAGGGGCTTGTTCTATCTGCAGCAAGTTCACAGGCCTGGCCGTGATTTCTGCCCCTTCTGTCACCGCACAGCTTCCACAAAACTTAAGGCTTCTAACAAGTCGGTCGTCAGCGTAGTTCAGACTATTAGCACTCTCCTGCTAACAGTTACTATTCATATTGCTAGCTTAAAACAAGTTCACCGTCCCGCTTTGCCGTCGCGAGCGCGTACAGTATAGGCTATCCGGAGTTATTAGCATATTTTAATCAACATTAATACTTTAATAAAGACTCTATGAACAGCTTTTTGGACAAAAAATGATACAGACACAACGTTAAGATAAAAGAAAGTGTTCAGAAAATTACTGTTGAGTTCACTTACAGAGAGTTTCCAGACCACCGGACCGAAGTTCATCTTGGGAACTTCGAGATGAGAGGAAATCCCGGCGACTTGGACTTCGCGTAGCAAATCACCAGTGAAAAGTCTCTAAAAGAGGTACAGTTACAGTGGAAAAAGAAAGCAGCCACACGAGTCCAGCTTCAGAACTATCCGTCGCTTGTTTTTCACATTAGTTTATTGGTGTCACAGCGGGACTAAGCAGCCCTTTCTGTCAGCAGAGAGGCAGCGTCTGAGCCAAACTGAAGAAGTTTTTTTTTTTTTTTTTTTGCCTCAGCGCTGTATGTGACGTCAGGATGGCATTAGCCAATGGCCAGCCTCCTTGAATAATTAATTAGCTTCTCTGCATTTTTGGTGCAAATGCAATTATTCAATGCAGAACATCATATTTTTTTTGCTACTTAGGAGTTATCTGTTTGCAACAATTTCTATGGGGTGAAATATGTAGCAGAGAAGTGGCCTGCAATTCAAATGGTCATCTTGTGCTTTGATCTACATTTACTCATGAGCTGGCCTGACCCACTTCAACCATAACAGCCATTAACTAGCGTATGTAATGTGTAACTAACTTGTAATAACTTCACCATGTGCATCAAGTTTCAGCACCGGTGAATGAATGATCCAAACTTTTGGCTCAAATGCACACACCAGGATGTTGGATTTTCAAGTGGAGAAACCTTATAGGTTTTTACCCCACTGATAATTAGTTATATTTTGTAATTGTTGTTTGCTTTTTTGTTTTGTTTTTGTTTTTAATTAAATTAAGTATAACATTGTGAGAAAAGGGCACAGTATTTGCACATCAAGCACTCTGCAGTATACAGAGGAAGTCAACTAGCCTACTTTTTAATGACAACATAACATTATCAAACTGTTGTACAAAGCTACATCAAATAACAAACAAACTGGGTTCCTGCTGACAAAATCTTATCTAAAAGTGCCTCTGCGGTCTCTCCGTCTAGGGAGGAAAAAGCGGAAGGTATTTGGGTAAACCTACACTTGACCATGCCGGGTCATTTACAAAACAAACAAACAAATAAACAAAGACAGGCAAATAACTCCTATAAATACATCTCAGGCCTACTACTTAGTCAGAGGGTTTTCTGGTGACAGATGGATTGAGCAATTTCTGGACACATTTAGCACAAATGCTGTCTGGCAAATGTCTCACTTCTCATTCATCAGTCTGCAACAGACACGTGTTATGAAACATTACCATGATTAGTACATATCTTGTGACCAAAGTAAAGGACGGGAACCGTTGAATAGGTTACATTGTTATAATGAGTGAGTCAGTTGGCATGGCTAAATGCATGGTTGAACATAATATTAATAAAGACTTTGATCTGGTCAGAGAGATGCTTTGTATTATAGAGCGTCTGAAACTAACAGATGACTTCCGAGGACCAGCTAAACTTAGAGGGAAAATACTTACGCGATAGTTTTCACACACATATGCTGTTTGTTTACAGTAAACTGTTAAATGCAAACAGGTAATCAGACTTTCAGCTACAAAAACAGAAAAAGTTAAGAGGAAAGTAACGTATTGAGCACTCTCAGTTAGCACAAGAAATGCATCCCTTTCAATCCAGCCAAAGTTAAACATGTGCTCCAATTAACACTATCTAGGAAATCTGTATCAGTATCTTCCACTAGGAGCACATCCTGTGCTCCTCCTTCTGAGGTCACTGAATACGTGCTCAAAAACAGGAAGTGTATGATTGAGTTATTTGCAGGCTTATCCTGAGCAAGTCAGTATTTAAGGCCACTGGGTTGATAAAATCAGACAGAATTGTGCAACAGCAAATATTGTAATATATCATTTATAATTGTGGGAAGAAAATCTGACTTTAGCGATGAAGGAAGCAATGTAGCAATGAATGCTGTGTTGCTCAAGAGTAATTTGCATATCTCGCGTAGGAGCCTTGTGATGGTTGTGTTTGTATTTGTGTACGGAGGTGCGTGTACAGCAGATGGTGGTGAGTGGGAGAGTTTTTTCATAGAAGTGACCTGCAGAGGAAAAGGCAGAAAAAATAAAGGGAAGAGAAACCTTCCTGAGCGTCAGTAACTTATCTTGTGACGCCTGCTGGGTATTGTTTCACTCACTGTTTAGGAAGGTCAGAAAGAAAAACAATGACAAGGAGCTGAAAAACTAAATTTAAGACAAACTTATTTTCTTGTTTACAACAAAACACAAATACACACACACATAATTTTTTTTTACTGCACTAACTGTTGCATACTTTAAGTAACTGATTTTAATTTCACTTTCTTGTAAAATTAAAAGGAAAATATCTGCAGGGACATTATGGCCTTTTTCATACAGTAGCAGAAAACAGGAAATTGTGTGAAATGGATCCACATTCTTTGAACAGCAGTGACATGACAAAGGCAGCTGCCTTGTATCATCTTTATTTGGGACAAAAAAAGTCGGGACATCAAACTTAGTTATCAGTGGCATTTATGTCCTAAACATCTGATTTAAAGCTTCTCTTATTTTTTGTGAAAAGGGCTAATATAGTTGCACCTCTCTGCATTTGATAACAACAACAGCCAGAGGGACATAACTGCGAGTTTACGGTCAAAGGTGAAAAGTCACCGTGTGAACGTGCTTAGATGAAGGGTCGTAGCTTGACACCAAAAATGATGACTTTGTTTGTATATCTGTTGTTTGTGTGGAGGATCAGAGCATGACTTTTAACCAGTACACTCCTCCTCACGCATGCAGACACATGAGTGGAGTGAAAACAGATAAACATTCATGGTGTTATACGTTACAATCATTCCCACAAAAATGGACTGAATGTAAAGCGGTTATAACTCATATTTTTCCACTGCAATAGGATCACATGACTTGAATACTTCTGTGTGAACAGGGTTCGCTCATTATGGGAGATCCACAGAATATTATCACTCGACTGTATATTCTGTCAATGGAGCATTTTATATTCTTTAGGTTTTACAAAGTCAGTTTTACTATTTTGCTTCACTCTCACATCCTAATCAGCCTCACTTTCTGCAGTTACAAGCAGCTATTTTCTATTAAAATCAAAAAAAGAAGAGTCTGTGGCCATGCTAGCAGCTCTGTGAAACTGTAGGAGTAGTTTAGGCTAAATGCTAACACTAGCTTGCTAACATTTGCTAATTAGCACTATGCTAAAGCCGGCTGCTAGAGGGTGAACATAGTCGACCATACAGCAGCTAAAGAGACAGAGTTGTTTCTGTGAAAACCAAAATCTAAGATAAAAGAGAGTGAATATAGACCTTTAGTTACACTGGTAGGCTGGCCTGATACATAACTCAAAATTAATGCTAATGATGCTCCATATCTGCTAGATAGCAATATATCCTTAAGGGTGCTCATAGGTTAGTGTGATATTTATAGCCTAGCTTGTTTTGGCAGACCTTAAATGAACAGAATATTTTCTATTTTTCGTTTTAATACTAGACGGGAGGAATACATTTTAGCTTGAATGAAATGACCAATGACCAATTTCTCTGAATTTGAACCTTGTTGGAAATATCTTGGATCATTAAAGTACACAAGTAAAAAAAAAAATTATATGTATGTTCAAGTTGTTCAATTTAGTGGGAAAACCTCTTTGGAAAAAAACATGTTTTTTGTAACATAAAAGTGACACAGTAACAGGAAATCCTGGTGGTTGACTTTTTACAATAAAAAGACTAATTAAGAATAGAGAACTTTTGATGACTACCTTTGTATATCTTAAAAACAATGGCCATCGGAAAAAGATCAGTTCATGACAGGTTCCGCAACTCACTTGACAAAGACAACAAAACAAGTGTGGGAGTTCCTGGCAAAATGTTCTGGAAATATATTGTCAAGTGTCTTATTGTCAAATCAGCTCACACTTCCTAAAACACACTCAGCTGGATCAAAGCTCTATCGAGGCCCTGAAGGTGTTTGCTTGTGAATCAGAAAAGAGAGCTAAGTGAGGCAGATGAGAAAGAAAGAGGCGTGAGAGAACTGGTTTTGTCTGGTTGGATTCAGGCTGTATGCTAACACGGTGGATTACGATTGAGTGAGGAATGCCTGTCTTTGTTGAGACCTTTGCCGTGATGTCATCAGTACTTTCCCTGGCACCACCTGGGCAGGATTCACAGGAGGGGCCGGGCGGTTTAAGGCAGTGATCTTGCTTTTGCAATGTGGCCTGATTAGTCACCTGACTGTTGTTTTAAAAGCGTATTTCGACAAAAGACAGGCTTCAGTCAGCAGTGCCGTAAAGATTAGCTGCCTGCTGAACTGTGTAAACAGACTGAACAAATCTGTGTGTTTGTGTAAGCTGCACACAGGAATGTGTGTGGGTGTCAGTGTCTGCATGCTGTTGTATATACTGGGTGAGTTAAGAGAGAAAATGGCATGAATAAATAATAAGACAGATAAGTTGGAGTGAGTGGAGATGATTAAAAATTAGAGACAGCGAGGCGTGTTTGCGTGTGTGTGTGTGAGAGATGGTGGTGAAAGGGATCAGACGCAGAGAAAGTGAGCTGGAAAAGACAGCGAGTGGGAACTGAAGGAGGGCTCGTGGCAGAACCCACAGTGCTGATGTTAGCTGTCTGATCCACTGAGAGACAGTTGGCAGCAGACTGTCTACCAACCACAAATGTACAGTAATTCAAAGCATGCGACGCGACGCCGTCCCCTGCAAGCTAGGGCTGCAGTCACACACCCACCCACCCACCCACACACTGAAGCAATACACCCTGTAAAAGCAACAAATGCACTGAGCTCTCCATTCCACGTGATGCAATTATTCACAGTTCCATGGCAAATTAAGGCTGAAGCTAATCTCATAACTAAATGGCATGGCGCCTCTTGCAAAAACCAGATCTTCTAAACAACTGAAAGGAATTGAAGTCACTGGTGTCAGTATCGCGAATGCACCCTAAGTTTATAAAATCAAAAGGTCAGCAAAGTTTATACAATTATAACCTCACACTTGAGTCAATCCAAATGAGATTTATTGCCCCAATCAATTAGTGTTTGGCAGCTACATAACTAACCTTCTGTTTCAGGATAATCAACACAGAGGAGCATTTTGTTCTCGCCATCTGCACCAAGTTGAAGCTCAGAGTTGGAAGATTAAGATTAATAGCAAGAAGTTTGAGAAAGGAAACAAAAGAATAACAGAAACGGCTTGGTGAAAGGAAAACAAGATTCCAACTTTTGTAGGTTAGTTCTCATGAGCTTCACATGACTTGCATTTAGCCCTTCTCTCGCCCCCCCGCCCCCCCTCGTCCCTCTGTACTGAGCACGCTCCCTCCCCCTCCTTTCCTCCGCCACTTCCCACCCCGCTCCCTCTCCCCCCTCCCTCTCCTCCTCTCCGCACAGCACATAGACTTCCTGTGTGTCCTGGCCTGAATGGTATGCGCATGGAGTGGGTGTCTGGGAGGCCTTTCATCCGGGATGGAAAGAAAAAAGAAGTCGAGAGAGAAGGAGAGGGGAAAAAAAGTGAGAGAAGAGAGTCATCTTTAATCCGTTTGAGTCAGAGCAGTTGTCCAGAGGCGAGCGGGGTGGGGCCTATTAGACGGGGTGAGAGGGCTCTAGTTGTGCCAGGGATGTGTGTGTAGCGTCTGGAAGGGAAGACTGAGGACTGCTTGGAAAGCCTGCAGCCTGCCTGTTTGCCTTGCTGGGACAGATGACATCCGGCTGGGACGTGGTTTGCACGCCTGAGTGACAAAACTAAACCATGGGAGGTGTAACAGATAAAAAATTAACCCAAGTATTCTACTATTCTACTGTGGGAAAGCACTGAGTGTAATGTAAAGCATATCAATCAAGAGACATCTGCAAAGACAAAACGATGATTGAAGTGGAATGGGAACTGTGCAGCCTCATGAGTGAGCGCTAAGCTGCATGTGGCGTTGTCAGACAGGGTGTAGCTGGCTGCTGAGTGCCAGGCCCGACTAGACCCTGCCCACACTGAGAAGGGGCACACATGCAGGTCTGTGAGACTGGCTTATGTCATGGAAACAACCTACAGTGGCATGTGTGTGCACAGGGCCCACACAGACTGTGAAGACATGCCCAGACAAGATTACGTTTAATAAGAGCGTATACAGTGCCATCTGCTGTTTGGATTAGACTGGAGTTTAATTAATAATGTCAGTTGAGTTATATGAAATGCTTCCATCTTCATATTTTGTATTATTAATAGATTTTTAATGACATCAGTTAAGGTGATGTTGTTCCAAATGTCATGCATGACCGTGAACCAGTGGTGATAGAAGCATCCACTTCCTTTACGTCAGTGTTAATACCACTCTGAAAACACTCCATCACATTCATTGCATTCAGGACATTACTTAAAGTGCTACGAGCAACTTTCGATTTTTGTTGATTCTAGTGGCCCCTCTGGACAAAGGAGGAGGTAGCACAAGCGCCTGCTGTCCTAAATATCTTCACTAGATTGTGCCATGCAGGCAGAACTCGACATAACATCGGCAACGCGTGCAATTATTTTGGAAGCGCGCGAAAGAGAGACCACAGTATGGATCGCAATGAAGAAATGTATTCACAGTATACAAAACTAAGAGATAATATGGTAGTAATGTCCCCGGAAACCTATTACCTCTGTTTTCTATAAGCTAATGTTACACAGCCATTTGCATTAATATTGCATGCTTAGGTGCAAACTAACAGCTGTAGGCATAGAATATAATTACATTATTGTCATTGCACAGAACAACTAAATTACAAAAAAACAGAAGCTTCATTTGAGTTCATGGGGATGTGACTTGATTGTTGGCATTAATGGTAACTACATATGAATTGCAGTTTTTTCTCTGAGAGTCTTGTTTGCTGTTACAGGAAACTTATAATCATCAGAGGAATAATTGGACTGTTTCATAAATACTTAAAAGTTCCTCGTTGTTACTTTAAGTGAAAGTATGTGAGTATTATGAGCCACATGTCTGTGTTTTATTATATCTGATATTTCTGGACAAATATTACTTCTGTATTACAGCTGCAGTTGGTAACATTGGGGTAAAAAACAATAACTTTTTTGTGTTCCATTTGGGAAAAATGTCATAAAGCCCATAGACAGCTATTAGTAAGTGCTGTGGTCTGAGAGTATCGCAAGTTCTCTGTTTTCCCTACCTCTGTGTTCAGGATTGATACATATCCTAGTGACCCCATCGAGTCTTTCGCTACAGCTAACGTTAGCTTGTTAGTTCATCAGCAAAAATTACCAACTGCAGCTTTAATATGTGTGTTGCATTTTAGAAAACATTGGAGGTCTGGTTTTCACTGAATGGGATGAGTATGAGAAATATTAATCCGACAAGTTGACAGTAATTAAAACTGTCAGGCAAATGCAGCACAAAGTATTTTTCTCTGAGATGTTGGGGAGCACAGGTGTAAAGGTTCATAAAAGTACAAAGTATCTAAAATTTGTACAAGTGTAAATGTACTTAGTTACATTGCACCCCAGCACTGAGTGTTACATCCTGCACAGTTACATCCTGTTAACTTTAATACTACTACTACTACTACTACTACTACTACTACTACTGCTACTACTAATACTTATATAGCACTTTTCAGGACACTCAAAGACCCTTTTCTTTCTTTTCAGTCGAGAGTACATGCACTACCTGCTGGTTTAACTCTGAGCTGCTCAAAGGTGATTTAAAGTGGCTTGATGCCAGAAGGATTATTTAAAAAATTAAGCAGAAATCTGTATTATACAGAGAGGATCATAGACTCATACATTAAACAGCAGTTTTCAGCCTTATTATCGCGATATAGAAGGTGAAGAAATACTTCAACTTTCACACTGCTATATATATTTGTTGAATAATTCAGCGAAGTACAGGAGCACGGTTCATTAAATGATATTCAGTCTTACTTACTGTATAAGGTGCAAGTTTAACTTTTCTCAACACTTGAAATAGGGCTGGGCAATAAATGAATATTTTATCGTATTGTAATATGAGACAAGATATGGTGACAGATTTTGGATATCATTATATCATGATATGGGTAATTGTTGTCTTTTCCTGGTTGAAAAGGCTTCATTACAGTAAAATTGTGTGACTTCTGAACTTACCAGACTGTTCTGGTGGTTCTTGTACTTACCTTTACCCACTGATCAACATTATTGATGATTATCAAAAATGTCACTGGGTTAATATCACGTGACGTCGCTTATCAGTTATAATACTGTCTCAGTATCGAGCTATTTGCTTATTTCCTCAGATTTGCTGCATTATTTAGTATTTCATAAATTCAGCCTCTCAGAGCTGCTGAAGTGTGACTATAGACTTTTGGTCTTGTTCCTCTGTTGATAAATGCCTCATACATCTAAATAAAGACTGACAAATTAAAAAAGGAGATTTATTTGTGAAACTGTGAGGGTGGATTTAAAGAGTAACTAAACCCCTGAACAACATATTTCAGCAGAAAACCGAAGTACATGAGTATTTAGTGGTGTTTTTCATTGATTTAGGTCAAAATTTTGACATTTTAGTGCAAATTTCCCCTATTGTTCCCTATAATGGATGACATTCAAGCTTCAAGCTTCTCAGAAAACGGCAAAAATAATCAGAAGAAACTGTTGTAAAAACCACAATAAGCAGTGAATCCTATGCTTTTACTGGATATTTATTCAACACAATACAGTATATACAGTTTCAAAATAAACTGCAAATCTTTGAAAGAGAAAAGAAAAAAGAGAACTTGGCCTAAGGGAACATCACCAGTGATAAGCAGAATGACTGTCACACTTTTCAGCTTCTTAACATAAACATTCATTTAGCATGTAGGTCAAATCTTGAGTACAGAGAATGTATTGAGATCTTTAAAATCAAACATATGTACATAAATGCATTACACTGTATATATAACCATCTGAAGAATAAAATTATATTTTCCCAACATTTCCAGCACTTTTATTTGATAGATTGATATGAGAATAGGATTTAAAAGGCAGTTGTTTCCGTCCTGAAAAAAGAAAAGCAGAGAAAAAGAAAGCACAAAAATAAAGTTTTGAATCAAACTTTCATCATTTTGGATGGACTGATATACTTTTCCTTAAGTTAGCATTGTTTTCTATTTTGCAATGCAGGTCTTAAGATAGCAGGCTGTGAGAAAAACACATTACGTCACACATCTGAATAAGCTGAAATAGTAGCACGACTGTACGCTTGTAGGCTGGATTTTTCCAAGGACACGTAATACAGCTTTTTAAAAGTTACACACAGCTTTCCTTCATACATTCTTACACACACACACACACACACACACACACACACACACTGAGTCATCGCATTGATGTGAAGGACACTGACGGACACGCTGAGCGCTCCTCAGGTGACAGATGGTCAAATCACTTTCAGTCAACTCATTGTCGCTGTGAGCTCCTGGCATCGGCGATAACAGGTTTAAATGCTTCAGTATTCTTAAGAAACACCTCTGAAGTGAATACAAGGTGGGCGCTGTGCATGGCAATCAACAATACAGCTTGCATATAACATACTACATCTTGATATGGTGTATAATTAAAAACAAACATTCTCGTCAGACTCTCTGATGACACCAACCCATATGGAGAGGCACAATTAGTTAGAAAACTGTGATTTTTTGTGATGCACAACACGTAAATAAAGCAAATCGGTTTCCTTTTCAATTTTGTGTATGTGTGAGAGAAAGAGGATGAAAACAAACTTAAAAAAAATGTAAGAAAATTCCAGAGTTCAATGTCAGTGACAATTTGAGCGGACACATTAGAAACAGAAAAACAGAGTTTCTGCAGTTGAGACTTGGCAGCATAACAACTTGTTATCGGATAAATAAAACTCTAGCCAAGTTTCAAGGCCTCCTGCCAAGAAAACTACTACATGTCCAGTACAATCTTTACTTCAGCTGTGCCTGTAAAATCTTTAGGAGGTGGCATAAATTAGGAGGTTGTCAATGTTTGTTATAGATCTGCTCAGCGAGGTGCAGTTCCTTCCCCGACAAGAAATCTTTGAAATTTGGATAAAGTAGCATAATACTGATCTAGTGATAGTACAACGTTTATCTGGTACTTTTTACTCATGTGTAAAATTTTGTTCTGCATATTGGTGTCAAAGTATGTGGTGCCATAGTTACCTGGCTGCATCACTTCTCTGCAGTATAACATTTACATTCTGCAACTACAACTACAACTGCAAACTTGGTTGCTCAGCAGACCATCAGCTTTAATTTTTCTGCAAAGCATACAATGGAGAAACGATGGCTGAGCACCTGTTCAACAACCAGCTTAAAGAGCGGTCTAATGCACACGCACACACACACGCACGCACACAAAATCCCTTTTGCAACCCCCCCTCCTTTCATGCATTCTGCTGGCTATGCTTTTCTTCTGACTCTGGTATCTGTCCTACACGATCTCTCTGCACAGCTGGAATGCAGTGTTGTATCCAATTTCTTATGATTCAATGAGACCTGACTGATGCCATCCCAAGCACAGTTATATCTGTAAATACAATAAAAAGTTTAGGCTTTGCAGCAAAGGAGCTTGTGAGGGGATGCAGGACATTTTTTTCTGCTTCAGCAGAGGTCAACTTATGATTTCGAGTCAGCTCTCAGAGTGATGACACATCAGTGGGATATAATAGCTCCGGAAACTGTCTTTCAACTTGGACGATTCTTTCCTCTTTTGAGAGCAGCTACAGTAATAATCTTTTTCCCAAGAAAAGCAATGTTTGGCATCATTAGCCAACATGAAAACTCTGCTGCAGGTACCAGACACTGGAAAGGTAAGATTGCTTTTCCAGGTGCCACTGTGGGAAACAATCTTTCACAGATGTCAGCATGCTAAGTGTTGGCAGGAAATTCTTCAGCATGTGTTAATGGAAAGAAGCTGTTGATGCTAAGAGGAAGAAATGAGTATGAAATAATCTAACTGCTGTCATTGTACTCATACAAATTATTTGTTAGGGGTAGAGTCTTGCCAGGACCAATTTTGGTCACAGAGAGAAGTTTCACATAACCTCACCTTAAAATAAAAGACTTTTCAGAGGTTTACTCATATAACAGGGGCTCATTGTATTATGGTTCGTATTTGAAATCTTCAAAAACATTGCTGTTCTACTTCTGCAACTTCTTTTAATCCAGTTGATGAAGACCACCTAACATGTTAATTTAAGTGTTTACAGAAGTAGTTACACCTAAATTGAGATAACCAGGTTTTCTTGCTGCTTTAAAAAGGTCCAGTGGGTGGAATTAATGGCATCTAGTGGTGAGCTTGCAAATAACAAACAACTGAAATCCCTGTCTGAGCATGTAGGAGAGCCTAAGGTGGCCACGAAACTTGCAAAAAAATGGATAGACTATGTCTAAAGTTGGTGTTTGGTTTGTCTTTTCTGGGCTACTGCAGAAATATGGCGGTGCAACATGGCAGTCTCTGTGGAAGAGGACCAGCTCCCTCAGCAGATATAAAAGCTCATGAAAATAAAATAGTTCTTATTTTAAGGTGATTATGCTTTGATGAGAACATTCTTATGAATGTTCAATTCATTTTCAACCAGTAGATGCTCTTACATCTTAAACACATAACCTTTAAATGTTGTATTAATGCTAGCTGGCTCCTTGAGTCTGGCTGTTGAACCTATCTAAGGAGCACTCATACTGCTAAAGGTCATTTAGCAGCTATGCTAATGTTGGGTATGAAAAACATCAAGAGGTTTCATTAGATTACCTTAAGGCTTGCCCTCAGTCAGATTTGTGATAATAACTGTGTTATGCATGTTTGACTTGACTGAAAGTTAAGTTAAAAGCCAAAAATTTCCTCATTCGAGCATCTTAGGTATGAATAATTGCTGGTTTTCTTGATCTTTCTTTAGATTTTAATCGGCGCTTTTTTCAGTCATTTGCTGCACCCACAGCAACATTGACCACTTTTTAATGTAATTTTAGACACAACATATAGATATGTTACTGTGCTGTATTATGTGTTTTACATGCTTAGTTAAGGTTTAGCTTGCATAATTGGTTTAACTCAGCATGTGACGACTGGCAAGAGGCCTCCATGTGAGTAATTCCTTACAGGTGTTTTTTATTTCAAGCTTTGACCTTTTTACACAGTCAACTTTCCTGCTGATAGCCGAGAATCATCCCTTTATATGGAGGGATTTGCTTTACATGTGGTGTTCTTTGATCCATATAGATAGAGTGACAAAGGCTTGCTGATATACGACATGTTTGATCATTTGGCGGTCAGGCTCACTGAAAACAGATTTCCAGAAACAACTAGCAAATGAAATACACATGTCTGTGGTTTAGATATTCCAGAATAATTCCATAAATACACAAATCAGCAGGAATTTGATTTTCCACTGTAGAGCCAGCATATGCACACTTGAATCTGCATCCTGGGCATATATGAAACTTGGAGTCTTATTTCAAGGAACTGGTTGACATTTTAGGAACTCAGCTTATTTGCTTTCTTGCCAAAACTTAGAGCAGATTGATACCAGACATTTCTGCTTAGCTTAGCTTTCATATGCACTGGAGAGAGAGGCAAGTCAGTGCATCTGGCCAAGAAGTAGTATCACATCTAAACCTGGATAAAACTGGAAATAGTCATTTATTATCAATTTTGTCTGTATCCAGCAATATCAAGTATTCATTAGTGAGCTTTAGGGGAGCTGCTGGGCAGATTTTATTTTTGGACGGTTAATTTACCAGGCTAGCCAATTCCTGCTGCCTCTAATCTTTATGCTAAGCTAAGATAACAGCTATGTGTAGCTTCATATGTACTGTAAATGCAGTGTCACTCTGCTTCTAGTCTGTAGGCTATGCTAAGCTAACCATGGCTATAGCTTCATATTTACCATAAATAAGTGTTTCCCTATGCCTGTAGTCCATATGCTAAGCTAATCTAACTGCTCACTGTAGCTTTATAATTAGGCTACTGCAAACATAGAACTGTCCCTCTGCTTTCAGTCTGGATGCCAAGCTATGCTAAGCTAACTGCTGTCTGTTGCTTAACATTAATTGTAAATATGAGTTTCCCTCTGCTTCTGGTCTATATGCTAAACTAAGCTAACGGCTGTCTGTTAGCTAAGCTAACCGTGGCTACAGCCTCATATTTAAGTAAATATTAGAGTTTCCCTGTGCCTTTAGTGTGTATGCTAAGATAATCTAACCGCTGGCTGTAGCTTATTACTACAAACATAAAAGTTTTCCTCTGCTTCCAGTCTGTACGCTAAGCTAATCTAAGCTAATACCTGTCTGTAGCTTAACATTAACTCTAAATATGAGTTTTCCTCTGCTTCCAGTCCACATGCTAAGCTGAGCAGAGCTAAGCTAACTGCTGTCTGTAGCTTCATATTTACTGCAAATATAGGGGTGTCTCTCTGCCTCTAGTCTGTATGGTAAGCTAAGATAACTGCTGGCTTTAAGTTTATATGTACTGTAAATATAATGGTTTCTTTATGCCTCTTATCTGCAAGCTAAGCTAAGATAACCGCTGACTGTAGCTTCAGTCAAGAGTGGTATAAATCCTCTCATCTGATTCTTGGCAAGGAAACAGAATGCTTTCTTTCCAAAATGTCAAAACATACCTTAAATAAATTCTGAAAAGCGATGACAGCATCATTGTTTCACCTGTCCTGGTTGACTCTAACACAGTTAAACCTTTTTAAAGAGACAACAAAGAGAATTCTTGAAGAACTTTGAATGGGAGAACCTGAGATTTTCTTGAGGATTTGTTCTCCATCTAAAGGCCTGAACATTCAAATGTTAATCTAACATTTTAATCAGATGTTAAGGGTTGGAATCAGTGGACTATCAGGCATGGTCAAGTCACATACACTTAGGTAGTTTCAATGCTTTTGATGCAGATCAAACAGCAACACAATGAAGCATCAACATGTTAAATAAACAATGATCTGTTATTCAAACATAAAGAGTGCTTACATAGTTATTTTTCATCTTTCTGAAAATTGGACTTTGTATGGGTCTCTGTTTCATCTCTTTGCTGAATGCAGTTTTTGAAGATGTAATGTAGCTGATTTCTCTGCTGAACAGTATGTGGGCTGACAGGCCTTTTCAAGAATTGAATTCATTAAGAAGATGAAAAGAGAGAGCCAACACAGAGTTCAACACAAAGTCACTTTATTAAGTTTGGGGGCAGGTGGAGCAACTGACTGAGGGATCTTTCTGATCAGGATATCCTTGTTCAAGTGGATGCTGGCTCTGCCTGAGATGTAAAGACAGAGGAGTGGAAGTGAGAGTTGGATAAGTGTTGCCAATTTATAATATCCAGGTTTTTTGATGATCCGAACAGAGGGTAGCTCCAGTCAAGCCACACATCAACAATGAAAATTTGAATTCATAGACCAAGAAAAATGTGACAGTGTTGAACGTTTACCGCACAACATATTGCAGGGTATGTAATGTTCCTCCTGTCTCTCTGGTATGGAGTGACTTATAATAGAGAAAGACATTAATTTTCCTTCAGAATAATCAGAGTTGAATATTAGACTTATGAGTATGCAGTGAACCTGGTGTATTGCATGTGTACGGGGTTGAAAATGTTCTACATATGGGTATTTCATAAAGTGATTTCTATCCATGTGATCCATGCCAATTAAACACTTTCTAATACATCCTCAGAGTCTTTTTTAGCATATGGACATCACCAGATCTTTTTTAATGCTGGTCAGTCCAGCATCTGACCATATGGACATGAAGTTCTGACAAAATGAACATCAAGCATCCGTTACTTTCTGTTTTTCTCATCTATCTCCAGCAGCAACATTAGAGACTCAGTGCAGAAAGGAAAAAGAAGCATCAGGGGAACCTGGGAAATAAATGGCAACATAATGACATTACACCGAACGTTTTGACGGCCCGCAGGACTGTTTGAAGGCGAGTGCCAGCATATCCGATCCTGGAAAGGTCACAACACCAGCTTGATTGGCAATTTGTCTAAATTGCACTCCATCCTATGCGGAGAGTCCTCTTCACTCAGGTATTCATTATCCTTTAATACAGGTTAACGAATCCAGAGGTGTCAGAAGATGACATTTTTCAATCAAAGATGGGTGTGGGATGCTAATATCCCTTCCGAAAATGTTTTGTTGGTGCCTCTCAAAATCAAAAATACTTTAGTTCTTCTTCATGTGATCATTTCAATCTCCCTCACCGTTGTTCCTTCAATCCCATCTCTGTCTGTGTTATTTGGTTAAGCAGAGGTGTTCCGTCAGTAACAGTCCAAACTGCATTTCCCTGCTGTCCTTTCTGCGTGTCCTCCTCCTCATCACCATAGGTTAGCTAGTACACCTGATCAGTGTTCATGCAGTAAAGGTTCATCATTATCTTATCTGCTGTACCTGAACTGACCTACCCAAGATCAGTGAATTCTGAGTCCAGCTCATCTCTGCTGCAGCCAAGAGTGGCGGTCCTCGGGGACTGGACCTTGCTGATTTCCTCAAGGGCGCTGGCCAGAGAGTCCAGGTCCCCTGAGTCCTGGTGCTGGACTTCCCACAGACTCAGAATCACTGATGATGGGCTCTCCTGACATGCAAAGTAGCACAGGTTCCTACAGGCCAAGGAAAAAAGAATTTTACATGAAAGGAGATCAGAGTGTGTGTTAAAGGGCCACCCCAGTCTATTTTTGACTTCTCACCATTAGCAGAGATCGCCCTGGTTTCTACAAACGTTGCTGAATTTTGGCCATGTTTATTCTTAAGTAGATGTCAGACTGCATTTTAAACCCCATACACTGCCATTTATGTTGAAACAGGGTATAGAAACACTACTGGACGTGTAAAAGTTGCTATGTATAGGTATATATGTATATATATATATATATATATATATATATATATATATATATATATATATATCTATAGTTAATTAATC
>JAQLOL010000011.1:23430830-23445047 GCA_029783665.1 Naso thynnoides
TTAAAGGACCATAACAGTCTATTTTTGACTTCTCACCATTAGCAGAGATTGGCCCTAACTTCTAGAAATGTTGTTGTTAAATGTGACCATGTGTTTACGCTAGTAGATCTCAGACTGCATTTTAAACCCCATTTACTGACATGTTGAAAGAGGGTACAGAAACACTAAAGGGACACGTGGAAGTTGCCATTTTTAGGAAATTCCCCCTTCTAACGAGAAATTCTGCATTTAGTGACTTTGAGGAACTTTCAGTTTTTGTTGATTCTAGTGGCCCCTTTGGACATAAGCAGTAGTGACACAAGCATACTGTCCTAAGGATCTTTGCTAATGCATTCCAGGCAGGCAAAACTTGGCATAACACCGGCAACACACGCATTTGTTTTGGAAGAGAGTGAAAGAGAAACTGCAGGATAGATCGCGATGAGACAATATATTTATATGTGACTAAGAAGTAAGTTATAAGCCAGTTATATGTCACAAGACCTATTACCTCTATTTTCTGTAAGCTAATGTTACACAGCCATTTGCATTAACGTTCCATGCTAAGATGCAAACTAACAGCAGTAGGCACATAATATAATTACATAATTGTCATTGCACAGAACAATGGAATTAAAAAAAACCCCAAAACATATATTGTTTTGTGTGAATTCGCTGGGATTCAGACCCAATAATGGGCATTAACAAAAACTACATAAAAATAGCAGTCTTTTCCCTGAGGGTCACGTTTGCTGTTGCAGGAAATTTTTAATTATTAGAGGAATCATGAGAATGTTTCATAATTACTAAAAGTTCCTCCTGGTAACTTAAATAATAATAATAACAATAATAATGACTTTATTTATATAGCACCTTTTAAAACAAGGTAACAAAGTGCTTAACAAGTAAAAAACAATAAGATCCCAAACATGATAAAACAATGATACTTGATAAAAACATGATAAAGTTACAACAAATGCCACCTGTTAAGAAAAAGCCCAACGTCATTGCACAGAACGAACAGAAAAAAAAAAAAAAGGAATATCTTTTCATTTGAGTTTGCGGGGATTTGGACCCAATCATATGCATTAATAGTAACTACATAAAAATAGCAGTCTTTTCCCTGAGGGTCTCGTTTGCTGTTGCAGGAAATTTATAATCAACCGGGGGAGTCATGAGACTATTTCATAATTACTTAAAAGTTCCTTGTAGTCACTTTAATTAACGTTGTCACACATTTTAAGCTATTTTCTGTAACATTTATTGAATATGAACAGAATGTAAACAAGTAATATCTCATAGTTAGATCTATTTGGGGGGAAAATAGATGGGGTTTATATAACTTATGTGGTCACTGTGACAAAAGACAATGACATGAGGTAACACCGATATGGTCCCTTAAACACAGGGGGGAAAAAAAAACAAAAAAACAAACAGTGAAAAAACTAATGAATCACTCCTTAAACAAGAATTCAGAGAGCAGAGTGTGACCCTTGCCTACGAACAAAGTCAACTCAAATCCTCGGATAGTCATAATGAATCAATCCCTGACCAGCTGACACACAGACACACAGATAGAGGAAGATTAAAGCACCAAGACTAATGGACAGTGGAGCTGGGGAAGACAGGCTTTAGCACACAGCGTGTAAGCTTCGTGGGTCGATGGAGCTTATGAAGCCTGCTCTGGCCAGCCTGGTGACAGATTAGCTGGGCCAAGCTGCTCTTGGCCGGGGGCCCAATCTTGGCTGGAAGCCCTGAAGACTGAGAGCAATCAATGGGACCACCATCAGTCATGCAGTTGGCCCGGCCGGACACCTCACATATACAGGACACAATATTGGTGCTGTTGTCACTGCAGCAGCACAGATATTTCTCAGCATCATTAATACAACTGCAGCAGGGGCTAACCGCTGACATGCAGGCACAGAGACGTCACAGATGTGTGCAGAGACATGGAAATAGAAGGAAAACCAACCAAGTGAGAGTGAGTTAGACATCAGAGAGATCATTTTTATAGGTCACCCTTCATACAAACTGTATCACATGACTCCATACATCACAGGTCAATACTAACTCTAAGCAGGTCTCTAGCATACAGTCTGTTTACACTGGAGCAGTGACTAAACAAAAAATCAACAAAGCTGCAGAGGCATTAAAAAGTTCCAGTTGACTGACCTCAGTAAACACTGTATTTTTTTCTTGTTTGTACATAATGTGAGAGTAGAGTGATTTCTTGCATGCAAACTGCACAAACATACAAAGCAGGGCTTAAAATATCAGTATTTTTTATTGATCACTTCCTCAATGAATTGTTGCATTTAAAGGTACAGCGCCTAAAATTACAGTATAATAAAGGATCTTTAAGCAGAATAATGTAAGTAATGAAATATGTTTTCATGAGTGAATAATTAAAAATAGGAGTTTTTCCTCTTGTTGCCTTAGAATGAGCCCTTTGTATCTGAAGAGGGACTGGGTACTCCTCATAGAGGTAATATTAAAACTAGATTTCATAAGCAAATATGGCCGCCAACCAGTTCCCCCTCAGCCTATAGACTTTACATTGTGGTGATATCACTGATTTTGAAATCACTTTTCTAAGATTGGTGCAAGTTTTCCAAATACAAAACATACAGGAATAAAAAATTCAAAATATAAAAAGTCATAATTGAGCTTGTTTGCAGCTCCTGGTGATCTGCAAACAGTTTTACAGGTGCCTTTTTTACAATGGCAGCATATGGGGAAAATACTACTACACCAGTTCGGAAGAAAGACAGAGCAGCTTCATTTTGTCTAGATTTTATTATACCTATCTGACCCTCTTTCATGAAGTTCACCATGTTGCACTGACATGTTTCTACAGGAGCCCTGAGTGGAAGAACCTGGCTCTAGAGAGGGATTTTTGTGTTTTTCCTCAAAAGGTCCTTAGTTTGAGTAGGACTGCACAATCAACCAAATTTCAATTACAATTGTTCTTTTGCCTACTGCAATTATTAATGTGAGGTGCAACATTTGTAAAAGGAGAAATGTGTGTGTCAAATTATCAATTTTAATTCAAATACTGTGATGCTACATGGTTGTCCTGGCCTACAGATCATACTCTGCAGACTAAAGAACAAGTTTTTGCTTGGTACAGATCCTTGCAGAAATCAGACCACAATCATCGCTATCATTCCCTTCTAATATCACAAATCATTTGCAATTGCAGTATCAGTCCAAATAATCACAATTAAATCTTTTTTTCAAAATTATGCAGCCCTAGTTTGATTGGAGGGATATTTCGTTGGTTGCAGTCTGTGAGCTCACTGTGAGATGCCACAATATCCAACTCACTAGACCTTAAACTGGGACTGAATCGACTGCTCATCACTATTTCCTTGAGGCAAGGATGGCATCTACAGATATCTTCTTTAGTCTCACAAACAGTCCATAATCAAAAGATTGAGTTTGCAATGAAACAAAGCAGAGAAGAGTAGCAAATTCTCAGTTTGGAAAAATTGGAACCAACTATTGATCAAATTGAATCATATTGTATTGTATCCAGTGTTATGCAAGTTACTCTGGAAATGTAATTAAATTACTGATTACTCCTTTAAAAAGTAATCAAACTGTTGTACTGATTACTTGATTTCAGAAGTAATTAGTTACATTAGAAGTAATCTTACTAGTTACTAATCTTACTCATCTACTAGGAAATGCATAGCATTTCCTCCATGATATACCCAGCAACAAGCTTATTCAGACCTTCTCCACTTACGACTGGCGATGGACGGGAGAAATCCAGCTTGTGTCGTTTTGCTGGAGGACATCCACTGGCACTGGACACGGCAGTAGAAGTCCAGGTATCGCTCTCCGTGCCCGGTACTTTCATGACAAGTTTTACTGTGCTGTGCTGCCGTTTCAGATGTTTTAGCAAATTGGATGTGGAGTTTTCCGCAGTTGAAAACATTCTGGTGCCCCCACATAGTTGACAACGGAAAAGAGTGTTCTTGTCTTGGGCCGAGACAAACTCAAAATAATGACTGGACTTCCAGCTGATGAACGCATATTTCTCTTTTTATTTCCCTCCATGCTTGGTTTGTTTTTGTTTGTGGTAGCTCACTTGGCTGGTGCTGACCAGTTCCGCACACACATGAGACATCATCTACCTGAGACCTAAAGGATTGAAGAACGCTTCTTTTTTTACAGTCTAGATGACAAAACACTGCATTCAGTCGATGTAATGATGTAACGCGGTGGTAACGTAACGTTACATGGACCAGTAACTATAATCTAATTACTGTCTCAGAAATCATAACGCGTTACATTACTCTGCCACTGAAAAAGTAATCAGATTACTGCCCAACACTGATTGTATCGTACCCTATCCTATTATATTGCATAGAATTGTGTCGTATCATATCAGCCCAAGTTCAACTTAAAAAAACACCTACAATTACAACACTCAGTCTTTTTCCACTTTTATGAAAGCTCATCACCATCATTCTCATATTCAAATTGCCTGATGGTCCACTGTTACATAAACTACCAAATGTACCTCACTGAAGGTGCCGTACTAGCTTGTGAAATGAGTATTTTACAACAACATTATTATTTTTTAAAATCTTCAAATTAGGGAACAGCACTTCAGCTTTTACAGGACTTTTTTGTAGCAGTTTCCATTCCTCCAGTAATTACCTGCGCGATAGGTGTTTTATGTATGAGATGGAGGTGTGAAGGTGAGCTGTGATGTATGAGTGTGTGCACATGCTGAGCGGCTAGCATTCCCACGCAGCACAATATGTGGCTGAGGCTGTTTGGCTCTAGTTACTTATTTATTTATTTTTTGACATTTTTTTTCTAATGCCAGGTGCTGTGTAAAACTTTATCCTTCATTATGCTGCAACCAATCAACACTAAAAAATTAAAAGAGGTTATGATCCACTGTCTAAAAATAAAATCATGCATCCAGACAGCACCGTGGCCCTGCAGCTGCACTTTTGTGCTAATCAGCCCCCAGCGCAGAGGAAACCAAGGTTACCTGCTGCTGAGACTATGCTAATTAGCCAGACTGCCTGTGAGCAAGGATTAAAGATGGTTATTTAGCATCTCTGATTGTGGATGTGAGAACAAAGAGACATCACTCAGGATGACGCTTAGAGTATAGATTTATGGAAGGGGGGGGTGAGCATTATTAGTTATGGTTAAGTCTCATCTCATATGTGCAGAACACACAATACGCCTCTTTCACTCTCCCACACAAAAGCATCTGGCATGACATTCATTTTTTCCTTTTCTCAGACTACAATTATAAAAACATTTTGACAGCGCCTCATTAGTGTTTGACAGTCTGTCTTTCACGCTCCCACAGAAGATTGTGGACAAAGTTACAGCTAAAAACTGAGCTCTAGAGTTGGAATTTATTATCTGAGTTTACTTTTTTTTTAGTTAAAGGTTTTAACCCACATTAAATAAGCAAACAAACAAACAAACATGTCATCATGGGGGTGAACGGAAATTAATTTGTTCCTTTTCCCCCCACAGTTCTGAAGGCTAAACTGAAATTGAAAGATTATCTTCCCCACCTGGGCAAGTGCTCTTCTCTCTCCTCCTCCCTCTCACTTGGAGCCAAAGCTGCCAAAATTATTAATTATATTCATAATTATTTGATTTCTCTTTCTCAAACACAATCCACAGACGCAGTGTGAACACTCCACATCCCTGGACTATCAAAAGCTACTGTTAGCATCTTCTGCTAGGCAGGTAGCCAATAACAAAAACACTTGAGGCAATTTATCAGATTTGTGTAGCTCCTTCTGGAGTCACACAAATTTTTTTCAGATGTGCACAAATACTCCTCAAGATCTGCAAATAGATTATGATTTTTAAATTGAATGTGGTGCAGGCTCAGTGAAGAGTACGTACGCATATTAGGATTATATCACATTAGATACTGGTTTTGAATTTAAGCTTCTTGAAGTTGCACTAAACACTATGATCGTGATGTGAACAATGCCTCCAATGATTCTGAGAATGTAACAGGTGCCGCTAGGAATGAGCCACCCTGAGAATTAGGGGTGTGACCATGTAAAGACCCGATAGCATAAATGTTTAGGAAAAAAAGCAGATGCTACAATCACGTCCTGCTGCAAGCCTCTCTCGCCCCAATCCATGCAACAGCAGCAGCAAGGCCAGCAGCTGAGTCACATCAGAGTTGCTGAGGACACAGTGACATTTCACTTAAAATATGACGAGAGTAGTAGAGTCTATTAATTTCACAGCAGATATAAAACTACTCCAAGACATATTTAAAATTGATCCGCTGTCAAAAAAATGCTAAAAATGACCCTTTTTTTCCTCTGTAAACACATTTGTGATGAATGATAGCAGTAAGCTAGCTATGCTAACTGAACACATTGTATTTCCTGTGACTAGCCTACTTCAAAATAAAAGTCAACTTGCATTTCGCCAGTTATAAAGTTTTAATGTGAAGCTGCATTTGCAGGAAATGTTTAGTTTGCATTAACAGTAACTTCACACTGTGCTCAGACAGAGAGTATAGCCATGTAGAAAGCCGGTGGTGTCATGAGTTTATTAGCTGAACCTTAACAGTTAAGTTCTGTAATAGAGTATGCCTTTGTATAGTGATTTTCCACATTATGAATATGTTACATTTAATAAATTATTACAACAATTAAGTCTTATTATTAATGGCAATGAATATGGGATGGAGGACTGTGAGGACTGACAGCAGTTATGTAGTGCAAATGCAAAACCCTGTGGTAATTTTCTTTTTTTAGAGATCTTAAAACGTGCACACAGTGAAAACTGTCCACCGTAAACATGTAGAGATTGTTGTTCACATGCAAACCCAGAAATTTCTCACCAGACTCAGCAGTTACCTTTGGCTTCATGGAGCATTTTAATATGCGTAGGAGCTATTTTGTTATTTTGTTAAGAACTAAACAGCAGTTTTGAGATAAAAAGGTCCACTCACTGCGTGTACTGCATAGAAACAGATGCAGGTGTGTGAGATGTGAACACAGAAGGAACTATATCTCAACTGCTCACTGAAGAACATTTTTGTTCATAAACATTTATTATGGTGAAAGGGGATCGGCGTAGGCCTACTAAAAATTTTGAGGCATGCATTTAAGTTTTTGTCATAAACATGACACACATCTATGCAATCCACTCATTCACTCATTTTCAACACTGCACACAAAGCCAAGATCTTCAATCAAGCTGTCTTCACAAGTAAGTGACAGATCAAGCCTACACATTGCAACATGATGAAGCGAGTTGAAAATCCTACTTATAGGTGCCATGAGGTGTATCCAGTTCAAATGAAAGCCATGACAATGTTCTTTAATTTATTGTTAAGATTGTGGGCAACTTCGCTGTTGTCATTCATTCTCATTGCTCTCATCAGGAATGTTTTCAGCAGCTGGTGACTGTTTTCTGCAAAAAAAACTGTTAAAGTTCAAACAGCAGACAGGCATAACTAGCTAGCTAACTTGTAAATACTATGGAGCATTTAAAACTTCCTCGGGAGTGTAGATGAACATTTGTAAGTTAGCAAATAGTTGCTCTCTGTCTGCTGTATGTTTAAAAACTTATGTACCTGCTTACACATTAGCCATAATGTCTGCACAACATGGTGCTGAGCTTACAGCTTGTTGCAAAGTCCTCAAAGCAGCCCCCCAAAAAAGGGAAACAGACTTTAAGGAAAAGCTTAGTAAAGTTTTTGTACTAGGTAAAGTTGGCCAACTCATTTGGAACCAACAGAACAGTGCAAATAACATGACCTCAAAAAACAACCACGAACCAAAATCTTAAAAGGAAGCCAACTCTGAGGCAGGTATGATGGACACAAAGGAGTAATATGTGCCTCCCTGCAAAATAGGCTCAAAAAATGAGGATGATAATGCTCAACTCATTCACTCAAACTTGTGTGAGTCACATCAAACCAGGCGTATTTTGTCACACACTCTGATTCTGCCCTTGGACTACTCAGTGTCCCCTGCTGAGCTGGAGAAGATCACACACAAAACAGCCTCGTAAAGCCCAGAGGACGGATGGAAAGCTTAGGCGAACACCTGAAACCGAGCCAGAGCTGATCGATTCCCTATTCTTTGCCGAGGAAAGCGTCGTCTTATGCAGATGGCCGAGGTCTGAATGGGGAAAAAAAGGATCCAATTTCTCCTGTGGACTGCGCGGCTGTCAGAAGATAGGCTTTGACTGACAGCTCAGTGGTGCACGGCTCCTGCAGCTTCTTAAACGACAGCCAGAAAAGTAAACAGCATCAGGCTTATCAGAGCAAAGCAGGAGCCTGGAGGGCAGAAGCTTGGCTGAATTGGGGAGACTTTAGGCAGGGGAGGGTATAGCCGAACCACTGACTGAGCTCTGAGCCACGACCTATAAATGACCTTTGATCTGTATCTTTAACCAGATGACCCGCGGCACTTGTGAGAGACAGTTGAATTTCAGACGGCCGCAAATGTCACTCTTGATTCTCCCTCGGATGTGGAAATCAAATTTCTGTGAGGAGCGCAGGCGGTTAGCCGTGTTGTTAAGGTGATATCTCGCTAGCAGGGTTTCACACATTCCTCGCTGACACATTGATACTGTCTGCCATAAATCAAGAACATGTCAAAAACTGACTTCTGCTTGTCAGATTGTGTTGGAGACTCTGTTGCAAGGAAGTCAAAGTATTAGACTCCCTTTCAAACGGTTCTTATCCGTCGCATCATTTTCTCTTTAAGTAATAGCTTTGTGAGAATCTTGAAGGCGACACCACAGAAACAGACTCCCGCTGGCAGGCAACAGTCATCCAAACTTTATGGCATATCACGTTTCCATCGAACTAAAAACCAAATCAATATCACTTATCATCATAACTTCACAATTTCTACCTCTCCAACCGGTCACATAGGGAGAGATATTGTCACAGTTATGTCTACAAACACAAAACACACTACTTGAGTCGTGGAGTGTATCTTCCTCTGCTGAGACACTTGCTCAGGGCAGGAATGCAATCTGTCTACACCTGCCAATGTATTTGTGACACATATGTCCTCCCCTGTAGTTTCTGCAAGATGAGCAAGGATCCCATGCTGGGTGGGAATATGTCTGCATCTGTACTGCATGTGTGTGTGTGGGTGTGCAGTGCATGTGACCGTCTCTGTATGAAAGACTCTGTGTGTGTTTGTAGTGCACCACAAGAGGAGACAGAGTGGCAGGAAGAGGGACGAGACACGCTGCGTGACACGTTGAAAGATTAAAAGAGAGCAGCCGAGGAAGCAGACCGTGCCGCCTCAGCGAGAGTCGCTCACCTGCTGTCCTCCTGGTTGATGATCATGTACATTTCCCAGGTAGTGTCTTCTGCGATCCCCCCGTGAGGTACCAGCAGACTGATACCTGCAGAGAAGCAGGTACGCAAAAACTGATCAACACACAGCCAGACATGCACACATGACACGCAGGCACACACACCTGCCTGGCTGTCAGGTCTCCTAACTGAAGGTGACACCCAGAGAGGTGACGGCCCCAGAGAAAGGTGACGGGAGCGAGTCTTGAAGGCCTTGTGAATCAATGCTGCCAGCAGTGACTTCGTCACACACATACGCACACACTCATTCACACGTTTCTTTTCTTTGACAGAAACACACACAGGTCTACACAATATTCTGCTGCATGATAAACAATTACTGCCAATCTAAACTGCAGTAGATAAACTGCCTCAAGGGACAGGATGATGAATGTAGGCCAGGGGAAAAGATGCCTGAGTAATGTGGTTGACTGAGCATCACAGGTTTACCATTACAGGCACTAGCTAACATTTCTTTCATAGTGTACTGCAAGTAATGGGCTAAACTCTTACAAGGTGCCATCAAAAATTTCCAAGACTGTTTCTGTTTTGCATGTGCTGCTCGGTGATGTAGTGCCATCACCAGGGATGTGACGTCATCATTAATTTTGCCGTAATGCAAAAGCAAAAGTGCCTCGGTACTGTCGTAAACATGGGATGATATCAAATGATAGGTTTTCCAGGCAAAAAGTGTAGTTTTCTTTCAGGCACAGTGCAGCAGAGCAGAGGGAACTGGGAACTACAGGGACCATCAACCACTCATCACGCGTTGAGACAAACAATCTGAATCACAGACTGCAACGCTTTTGTACAAGACAGAGGCAGGCTGCAGTGACAAGCCTTCTCTCAAACTTCTGTATTGAGTTGAACTAAGATGTGTTGAAGAAATAACAGAATAAGCAAACCAAAGTTTACTTTTGCTTTCTCTTCGGTGGTAGCATGCAGATGTGCAAAGAACAAATAAAGTTGGCTACCGAGAGACCTGCTGAACTGTGCGTGAAAAACTCATTGTCTCAGTAGATGCAGCACACTCAGTCAGCTCACGGAGGAAGAAAGAAACAAAGAAAAATGTTTGTTTAGCTCATGGAAGGGCCAAAAAGATGTTACTAGTAAGATATGACAGTCAGTAAAAGTAGACAGTTAACTTACAATTGCAGGATAAATAAAAGAGCACGAGGTATGAAATGGGTCATTTGTAAATCATTGTTCAATGATTTAGACATTAAATGTGACAATTATTTGCTTATACAGCAAACAAAGCAATGTAAGTGAAGAACAATTACAAAAAAATTTAAAAACCAACAAGCATCATTTTTTCCAAGTCTTAAATTGTCTTTTTTTATTTTTAAATACCACAAAATACCATACAGTGGACTTGATAACAAAGTATTATCTTATTGTGCGTTTTACATTCCTAGTCATCACTTGATCATCATCAGCACCTGAGTTAGATGTCTACAGTTATGACACAGAGACATAATAGCAGAATTTGTAGTGGGAGACTCCCATCTCAAACACCAAAGAAGGTGCCTCAGGTCAGGAATTAAATAATTAATTTGAAAGCCTGAATATTACTGGCTAAATCAATCAAATTGCCAACATGTTTCAACCACCACAAGTCTTTGTCAGGGCTTTAAAACAGGCAAACAAAGTGTAGCTACATCTGTACAGCCGGGGCAGATGACATTATGAGAGGCAGACGGAGGGCAGGAAGTGATTTCTGCGCTGCATCTCTGAGAAGCGATATCAAAATGCCAAAGTTTTGTGCTGTTTATGGTTGAGCCAACTGCTTAATAGGGGGAAAAAAAACAAGCTTACGGAGAAACGGTGATGAGACACAAGCATGAGTTGACCCCTCCCCTCCACAAACTACATGAACTGTGGCACAGCGACATGACAGTGTATCTGCTCAGAGCACACTGGAGATGTGAAAGTATCTCCTCTGTAACAACACAGTCATCGCTCCCCAGGCCCTTCTTGCCACATTTGGTTGCCTGTAACTTCTTCTTGTTCCCATCATTAAAGGAGAGGTTCATTTTTTTTTGTGCATCCAGCCTCATAATAAGGATATTTACGATCATACTCAATGTTCTAAAGCATTGCGAACCTCTCCTTTAAGTTCAGTCTCGGTCGTTGCCATACACTCCAAAGATTTAGGTCCATGGTGAATTACAAATGCGCATTTACCAGTGTTTGTAAAATATGTTTAACTCAGGCGCTGATGATAATTGAGCAATGTAACTTATAACGGTCACTCACAAAAATTACAAGCTTCTACCTGCTACACGCACATCACTGTTCAGCAGTTCGTTCCTGTGCAACAGAAACAGTCTCAGAAATTTTTGCCTGCACTTTGTAAAGACAGAAAACTTTTTACACTATGATAAATGTTGATTAGGTTTGTCAGAACACACCAGTGGGTTAAAATGGCAAAACTGTCCATCTCACCACTTCATTAAATAATATATTCATGTTCATGTTACTTTGTCTGCAGCAAAAATATGCAAATACAATCGATTGACCAACGCTGACAAGGTCAAACAACTTCAAATACAATACCGAATGCCCTTTATCACACGTGTTGTTGATGTAAACTGCAGTGAGATTTCAGCTTCTCTGTAAATTTTCGTTTTGTGTTGAAGGAATTTCAGTTTGCACAGGGAGATGTATCGAATGAATTTTTCCCCGCAGCGGGCTCACCTGTGTTTGGTACCACGAGCCTCCCTCCAGCATGACCAAACACAGCGGTGGCTTTGTGAAGAGGTCTGCTGGGCGTCAGAGAGACTTGTGGAGTTAAGAGGTTTTTTCCTCTTCTGCCCAGCGTCGTCCCCACTGCAACCTCTCTGTAGTCTGGAGCGAGGCCCCTCGGAAATGTCTGAGGGTGGGACATGACATGGTACTCTGCCCTCTCCGCCACCCCTAGAGAAAGAGAGAAAGGACTGTGTTGCTGGCGAACAAACTCAAACTCAACATCAGACCGAGAGAAATAAAAAAGAACATGGCATCACTTAAAACTCAAAGTTTTCAAATCCTACAGCAACACAGACAAACATGTATGACGAGGAAAAGTTTAATACAGACCTGTTAAACTAATCATTCCATAACGGACCATTGGCTAAACTCCTCCCCCAAAACAGGAGTCTTCCAATAGGAATTCTGTCTGGACCCTGTCAAGCTTTGGATTTAAGTGTTCACAAGCTTTAAGTGTTATTTGTGTTTGGACTTTAAGTTGAATGGTGGTACCCTTATTTATTCAAACCTGAAAAAACTCAAGGGCAGGAATGGTTTAAATGGTGTGTTTTAACAGTAGTAGCCTTCGGCAATCTAAGTTACTAGATAAATACTGTGTGTATATGTTCCTCCCAAGGAAAAGAAGCATCTCCTAATATATTTAACTGTATGTTAAGTAATTAATGAAAATACTTTGTGGAATTACAGTAAAAAAAAACTATCCGAGGTAATGTTTTGGTTCCCAAACATATTTGTCCTCATCCTTAGGCTTGTGCTCCTATTTCAAGGAGCTTGACCTTTACACAAAAATACAAGAAAAATGTTAGTCCTTAACTTTTAGTTCCTCCATATGGATCATAAACTGGTGAGAATGCTTTCTTTATGCCGCTGTAACTTCAGTCTTACAGCAAAATATAATGCATGTTGCTTTCAAGTGAGAATATAAGACTCCTGTAGAATTTGCAGCTTAAACATCTCAGCTGGAAACATTAAAAAGTCAGTCGGAGACAACATTTACAACCAATGCCCGTAAGCTTATTTAGCAGTTTACAGTGGCTCTAGTTAAGATCTATTAATGGTCATTTCGAGCAAAAAACAAAACAAAACAAAACAAAACAAAAGAATATTTTTGTTAGAAAGGAGAAGTCTGCTTTTGTCTACTGAAATGAAGGAACCATTGTTGTAAAAAAAAAAAGTTAAAGTACTAAATCAGCTGCTAATGACACTGTCAACTGCACACGTGCCGTTCAAGAACAGAAAGTAACAAAAGTGGGATGCGACTCAGTGAAGGGTCACTATAGAGATGAAGGGATGAAGTATTTTTGTAGGCAAACCTGAAAGTTAACATCACACTTTTTCCCTCGGCAAAAAGCTTTTGGGATTTTTAATTATTGTCAAAAATCGGCTCTGTAACGAACACAAGCTTGTTATACTTACGTTTTGTTCAGCATGGTAATCTTGAACACAGATGACACAACTTTAGTATTTTTGAAGTGTAAGTAAAATCACCAGAAGCAAAAACTTATTGTTAGGCTATTAACAAACCACACCGCGGTCACATGACTTAAACGTCACCACTCCAAAGCGTTCAACTAATTTGATTTAGCGCACTTACTTTTCTACTAAACTCTCACCTCTTAGCGTGAACCGATCTGTCTAGTGATCTTGGCTATATCATTGCTCGTCTTACATCCTTTTCCTAAGATATTATACATATTATCCCTTTTTCACATGATGACATTCAGGGCCCTATTTTTAATGGTCTAAAGCGGACAGCGCAAGGCGCATTATGGCATGACGCAAGTGTCATTGCTAGTTTGACACCGGCACAGTTGACATTTTCACGCTCTGCGACCTCACCGTCAAACTAGCAAATGCACTCGTGCCCATCTGAGTGCAACTGGGTTTGTTGGTCTAAAAATGAGGAGTGGTCAGGTGCATTGCTATTTTGAGGGCGCAGAAAGCAATTGCGTGATTGACCAACAAAAACCTGGTCTAAAGTCAATGGCGCAGTATTTCACTGTTATTTTAAGGGCGCATTATCAAGATAGTAATATGAGCCTCTAGGCGGGTGCACAACGCGCATACACTCTGCTTAGACACACACTGAGCACACACATAAGATTACAAATAAAAAAATGATTACAATGTGAAAGGTTATT
>JAQLOL010000011.1:23453992-23465059 GCA_029783665.1 Naso thynnoides
GGCTTTATTTTAGGGCAATATTTTCTCTTTGGGTAAGATCACTGACTTGTAAGGCTGAACGGCTGGTTAGATATTCCTCTCACTAACAGCCAGTTCTCTATGCTGAATCAAATGAACTGCTGCTGTTGATGGTCCTCGATAAAAACATTGTGTTGGCACCATCCTCCCTTGTCAAACATGGTCTTTATGTTACTTCCTATCTCCAACAAATAGCAGAAGTGTAGCCTAGCAACAACTGAGTCTAGCAGCCCGAGTACAAGTAATTTATAACGGTGACAATGACACTAAACAAGAGCAGAGAAGCTATCTGAAAACAAAGGACACCCACAAGCCAGTCAACAATGAGCATTGTCTGTTTAAAAAAATCAATCAATAAATAAATACTGCACAGCTATTCTTCCATTTGTAGTTGTACACTGTGATATCTTTAAAATAGGGCCCAGCCAATATGGGATTTTTGGGCCCATGCTGATACAGATATGAGGGAGTAAGAAAATTACGACATCAGATATATCAGCCAATAGTCTATATACAAGGATATCTGACAAATTTTGTTCCGAACATCAGCGCACTGAACAGTAAATACTTCACTTAATACCAGTCAAATGATGGACCGCCCTCTGCTGGACACACTATGGGATTACACCATTTTAAAATACTGGCCCAAACATTTTTTACAGCCTTGAAAAATAGTTTTAATATCGGCACTTTATGCAGAACATATACACTGATATGATATGTATTAGGCCAAAATCGACTAATAATATTGGCAAACATCAGTCGGGTCCTACTTTAAAGTAACATAATAATAACAACAGGAGCTGAGGATAAACTCACCCTGTGGCTTAGCATCATGTAGCAACTTCCGATCTGCAGAGACAGAGAAACACCAGATTCTGTCAGTTTCTTTTTAACCTTTTTGAATAATACAAGTCTTTTTTGATTACTGCTTGTGTATGCATCCATGCCTGTGCTCACTGTGTGTCATGTGTGTCGAGTGGAGTGAATGAATAATGAAGATGGATGAGAGTGCTGGTAATGAGCATGATTATAATGACGATCATGATCGAGCCCACACTGCCAACAGCAGTAAATCTATGATGACACAATCACAGAACAAGATGGCACTGATGGTAATGAAGCTAAACTATTATTTTTCCTCATCGTCCACCAGTGGAGAGAGATGGTGGCGTCACCCACTCTGTGTGCAGAGGCCGCCGGTGCAGTTGTCTGTCGCAAGCGCTACCCCGTCACACAGTCGTCCGCCATGTTTGGGCTCAGGAGCCGTGCACTCTCTGCTGCGTTGCCGCTCGCAGTCTGGACTGCACACCGACCACTCGCTCCACTCTCCCCAGCCACCGTCCACTGAGGGAATCAGACACAAGTGTTTACAAATAGAAGGTTGCACGTACACAGATTTGACTTGCATGATGCATGCTGGAGCACATTCTCATCGCTTAAGGGAGAAACATCTGTATTTTCCAACCTTACCCAGACTTGTGTCAGAGACAGCAGTATCTGAAACCAGTGAATGCAGTTGCAGTTTAATTATTCAACCGATGTCCACTAAAAATTAGAGCCTTACTGATGTGGGATTTTCTGGGGCCGATGCAAATACAGATATTAGGGAGAAAGAAAATTATATTGGATATATCAGCTCATACTATTTATATGTATAACACTGGCTGAATGTGGTTATGAAATATTTATGATGAAGATGTGTACTGAAAACAGGATATTGTAGCTTTTAACACATTTTTTTTCCAAACATCAGTACACTGAAGAGTAAACACTTTACTTATAAATAATGCTGGACAGACTGGTCGAAGCATTTCCTCCAGCTTTCAAAAACATCTTTAATATTTGCACTTTTTAGAGAACATATATGGCACTACCGATATATATATGTGTTAGGCTGATTTCTGCTGATAATATTGGCAAAATGATATATCTGTCAGGTCCTACTAAAAATGGTTGTGTCTGCTACTGACAGGCTCTGATTGTTTTTCTCAATTTCTGACAGCATTGTAAAAAATGGTCCGGGCAGACACAGGCTTTTTTGTTTAAGAGTAAAAACCTTTTTGCTGAATCAGTAAAAGCGGTTTTATCGCTTTCCTCAAAGCTACCAGACTTAATTGCCGAAAAAAGGGATTTAACCTCAAATATCATCGTAAAACCTGTTTTCTTCATCTAAATCAGAGTTGGTAATTGCTGAAACAAAGAAAGACTTCAGTGTTGGTGAGTTTCATCTTGTTTCTATCACGTTTGATTGCGGTGTGTTTTATGCTTTGCGAGGTTAATTTAATGTTTTTGTCAAAGGAATGAATGGAGCTGGTAGTTCAACAGAAAAAGGATATCAGAGAAAAAGATGTCTCTTTTGGGATCCTTTTCATAATTTCAGACACAGATAGATTATTAATCTCAACCTTTCAATTAAAAAAAAAACCCAAGTACATTTACTGGACGTACACTGACGGTGCCCAAATGCCCTGAAAGATTACATCGTGGCTCTTTCTCTGGCTTCCAGCTGCAGCGCTTCGGCTCAATGCTGGGTCATTTTCAAACATTGTTGGCCACATGACACATCAAAGTGCCCAGGCTGAAAAATACTAAAGCTTCCCTCTATTTAACTGTGGGTCATATGCACAGGTGTGAAGAAACACAAACAAGCAAAGTACAAAAGAATAAAGGAGATCCAAAAAAAAAAAAAATACAGGAAAAGAAAAAAACACAAGTAAAAAACAACTGTCACAACAAAGATGCTCACTTTTCTTATAAAAGCCTCAAACATCAAAAATAAGTTGATCCGGTAAAAAGTTCTCCGGTACTTTATGAGAAAACAATTTAAAGGTAAGAGCTGCACTATCTAACAAAAACATTTTCCTCCTCAGGGTGCCAAAATGTTTTGCTGTCTTGCTGACTTGAAGCACAAAGACACTGCTTATGCCACACTCCATCAAGTCTCCTTTCCACCTCCGAATGCTTTAAAAGATCCTTTCTTCCTGCTAATCTAAACGCAAATGCACCCCGTTTAAGTTCGGAGTCAGATGTGGTAGAAAGAATCCTTCAGAAGGAGGCAGTTGGCAAAGAGGAGATAATGTTTGGAGGAATGCACTGCCTTCCCCTGATAATTTTTTTCCTTTTAAACCTGATGAGCATTTTCTTTGATACGAGCGCTGTGGCTGAAATCATAAATTTGGGCTTGTCTTGAAAAAACACTTGGGAAGAGCAGATTACACAAAAGTTTTGATAACTGGAACTGCTGCTCTGCCCTTTTTCTAGCAACATACACTTTTGCTGTTACTTTCTCTCACTCAGGTTCTCTTTATCTTTCCCTGTTTCTCACCCCTCTCTCCATTTTTCATTTGTTTTCCTCTCATTTACTGTTTAATTAAGCTCCACTGTGTTAGATTTCAGATACTAACCACTGTCAGTATCAGTAGCACAGACATGCGATGCATTCACAGTAAAATTTAATCGGAAAGAAAACTACAAAGTGTGCCTCAAGCTTTTAAACAAACTGACAGAGTCTCTGTTATTTCCAGGTATTAAAATCAGCTTACAGAGACTTTAAACTATCGTGAGTATTCAATTATAGAGACAACTTTGGTTCTTTTACTTTGTGTCACATTTGAGTGTGTACTGCATTTGTGAGCAAAGAAAAACCTCTCCTCGTTGATGCATTCGAGGACGTGCTGACATTGAAATTTCCTGGAGCTGGTGGCCAAACAGCAGTGTCTTTCAAAGAAATATTTCAACATCTCTGAAAACTCATTTGCTTCCTTGCCAAAAGGTAAAAAAGAAACCTGCGTTTGTTCCCTCCCGTGTTCCTTGTGCTCTCCTGGTTTGTTTATCAGTTCAGTTTTTGTATTTCTTTGTTGTTTCTTTTTGCTTCAGATTGCTCCCTCAGTTACGTTGTCATCAGTCTGGCATTATTAAAGCTGACTTTTTGTTTCTTAAATCTGCCTGCTTTGGTGTCTGCATGTAGGCCCATTTTTGATCTCTTCAAACCTCACAGCAGGTTTGTGTGCCAGATTTTTCCTGGTCAGGAATACTTATACACCGATGATGGCTAGACCCTGGAAAGTCACTGCGTTGGGCGAAGAAATTATTTCGGCACATAACTCACTGAAAAACTACAAATAATGTTTTATAAACTGGCTAATGTATAAATTAAGGCTAAAGGTTTTACTTAATTGTCATTTTACAAGTTGCCTCACTGTGATTTAATGAGTCGATGATTACGCAGGTGGATGCAGTTACAGCCTCATCACGCCACACAATAAGAAAATGCATAAAAAAAGAAATTACATGATAGTAAAACTTTAACAATTGCAATCAAATAGAACAGAGAAGAATATGAATATAACAACAAAAAGGAACAATATGTAGTTTTTACAAGAAAAATATACAATTTTATATGTGTATGCACATTTATACACCTGTACACACAAACATGTACAACATTATAAATGTCATTTTCATATGGAAGTTTTAGTGCAAAGACTGAAGGTAGTAATGGTAATAATTTTGGATGGCAATTTTGATTTTTTTTACATTTATGTCACATAACTTTGTTGAATTACAGAATGACAGTGTTGCTGGTCCCTGACTTTCCTTAAGATGCCTGTATTGTAATTTAAAATGCTATTTGTACAAATTGCACTAAAGGCAAACAAAATGTGATTCTTTCTACCTACCTATTTTGGCCACAGGCAGCCATAATGACCACACAGACTTTGCTACAGTTAAATTGATACATTTTTGCATGCTGGCAGCGGCATCTTGGTTGCTTTGCAACTTTCATTGTCTCTGTCAAAAGTAAAACTTTGAAAGCGACCACGGGTTACATTTACAGACGCAACTTTTGTCGCTCAAAGCAGCGCGGTGCACGGCAGTGGAGTGAAGCAGAGCTCTCCTGCATCAGCCGGGAGCCGATCTGAATGATCCATGTCCAATTAAAGTGGGTGTTTTTTCTTCTAACTAGGCATATCTTCAGGTGTTGTTCCATTTTTTAAAAAGATATCCTTCCACAGTAAAGGCATTGCTCTCTTTATTGGGTATTTATCGTGACAGATTTTAGAATCTGGAATCTGGCTGTGAAAATGACCACTTGCGGCCTTTTTAGTAGGTATGGAATTCTGGCCCTTCTAGTGTTAATTAGTGAGCTTTAATATTGGTAGGCTGATTTTGCTCCCGATGAGCAGAGTGAGACACGCTGTTTCCCCTGCTTTATGTCTTTATTCAAAGCTGAGCCAACCGCCTGCTGGCTATGGCCTCATAAATAATGAGCAAATATAAGATGGAATACTTATCTTGTCATGTGTTTCCTGGCAAGAAAGCAAACTGTGTCCAAAAAATTATGCACTACTCCTTTAATGCAAAAAATAACCAATGTCACAATATAGCTCACGAATACAATCCCTTTAAGCCCTTTAATCTCAAATCTCGGAGCGTCCTTGAATGCACCCCATGAGAGCAAATTTTCAGATTTTCATGAACAGAACTTTTAACTGGAAACTGTGACGCTGAAGGACAATTATAAAAAGCAGCATGGAGACTTTGTCCTCGTGCTTACCTGGACACAGCGTGTTGCAAGTGCTCTTCTGTACTGACATGCCCTCGCAGAAGGCTCCCCCGTTGAGAGGAGCTGGATTTGTGCAAGTGCGAGAGCGTTTCTGCACACCGCGACCACAGCGAACGTTACAGGGAGACCAATCTGTCCACGACGACCAGCCTCCATTTACTGTATGCACCAAAAGATGAGAAGAAAAGGATGAACAGATACATCAAGTAAAAATTCTCCAGTATGTGGTTAACAATATATATTCTGTTTTTAAAAACAGCAACATTCTGACTGCGCAGAAGTTCAAGCAAAGGTGACAAAGAAACCTGTATTATGAAGAAAAAATTAGGTGTCTTTACATAGATCATTTTTTACACTTTTTCCCTTTGATTTGTTGCCTTAAATAATGCAGGATGATTGACTGATCAGCTCATTTGCCGTCCTTGCATAGGAAGAGATACTGTGTTCCACTATTATACATCTGTCTGAGCCTATTGGGAGCAGTCAGCCTGTCAGGGACTTCATTAGCATTAAGGAAATTAATGATTGATGGGCCTCAAGCACTCAGTGTCAGAAGGAATTAGATGAATTCCTACAGCTGCTAAGTGTCCTCTCTGAAAAAATAAAAATAACTGGATGAAAGGTCAGTAAAATGAGCAGCGAAACAGTCCAATTAACAAGGTGTGTGTCTGGTATGAAAGGAGGTGGTGCTAGTATGACATTATAATTTCACTTATTCTCCTTTGTCGCCACAGAGCTCTCTATGGGGCTTTAAATGGCTGGAAACAGTGTTTGCTAGCCTGCAGCTTTAGTGCTGGCAGATAAAAGCTGGGGAGCTGTGACAGCCCACATCACTGCCTTTCCACTATTAATAATTGAGTTCTTGTAAATATTGTGCCTGTCTCGATGTTTTTACACAAGAGGGATCACTTGCCCATTACCTGCTCATTAGACCATTGTGTGAAAAAAGACCACACGCTGCGGTTGAGGAGAGCTTTTTACATTAATGACTTTGGGGAATTTGCTTATGGAGCCAATTTGACAGCCCACTTCTGTGGTGGAAATTGATATTTTGACGCAGACAAGTAAGATGTGTGACATTGTTGTGTCATCTGTGCTGTATACATTTGTAAATTTAACCTTGGACACACTTTCCTTTTGAAAACTAAGAAATAGTTCTATCTTTAAATGTGTATATCTTACCATAGACTACAACAGTGGCTGTGGCACTGCGCCTTTTAGCCACAATGTTACTGGCAACACAGGTATAGTTTCCTGAATCAGAGAGTCGGGCTTCGGAGATGATGAGATTATGGTCGCCTCTGGTATCAATGGCACCTTCTGAGCTGAGAGCCTCTTCATTTTTCAGCCATTCCACCTGAAAACAGCAGAATACACACGGACCATAAATGCCGGTGTTCAACCCCAAACTTTTTTGACAGATTTTTACTCACAGCCCTATCAAACCAGTACAGCCTACCTTCACTTGCACCGCCCAAGGAGGCTATTTTCTGATAAATTCATTTTAAAGTGGATGCAATTTTTAAACTACAAATTTTATAAAAGGGATATTGCTTTTAACCTATATTTATATGAAATATTGTACACATTTCTTTAAGCCAACTGTTTGAACGGGTTATCCATTAGTTTAACCGTTTATCCATCAGCTTACATTTAAAACTTTCAGCCAATTATCCATTAATATATTGCAGTGAGCGCCAATGTTTAACAATTTATCCATTGTTTTTTATCTAATATTCAGTTAAGCTAACATTACTCATTACTCTTAGACAGCTGAATTAAGCTAATATTATCTATTACATTTAGCCATTTGCCCTTTTTTAATTTCAGTGACATCATTCAATTCCAGCAGTTTGCTATTTTAACTGTATTTTAACTGTTAACTCACAACAGCAATGCTAGCTAACTTTCCATTTGCTTGTCCATTACCTTTAACATTAGCTTTTTCATCTGTTTTTTCATTTGTTTTAGCTAACAGCATAAAAATGTTACGTATTACTATAAGCCGACTATTAAAACTTTAATACATAAACTGTTAGTTACATCATGTCTATCGGTCATTAATTCCTCACTTTGAGCTGATATGTTATTTTAACACTGCTCTTTGCTAATCTGCTAAGTAACACTTGTTTTAACACACTTTTAATTGCAGGTTGATGGATAGCTTACTAGTTAACATAAATTTTAATCATTTCAGTCAGTTAATTTGACTGTTTATTTCCAACTTTAACACTGCTGTTTATAGTTTAAATATATTTATGATTGTATTTTTTAAATCAAATTATGATTTCTTGGCCAGCAGAGTTAATGCTTGAGCTTTCAACATTCTCAGAATATTATAAATGAACCCTCTGTAGCTAAACTTTAACAGCATGTTAAAACAACTAGAGCTATCATTCATTTGACCAGCTCTTATAAATTAGAGGATTCATGTGTGGGCAAGATTCAGACAAACTAATGCTTTTATTTTCAGCAGGTTAGAGTCTTCCTTCAGGTCTCTCCCTAAAAAAATTCATCTCATTCGAAATGCTGCTGTCAGAGCCCCAACCAAGGTCTGGAAAACAACACATCCCATTACTTTCAAGCACTCTTTAAAATACAAAGTTCATTTATTTATCATTATACAAACAGGGTATAACAAAAAATGTGGTTTAATTTTTTTATGCTACTTACAAAACAAAAACTGCATAAATGGATGATTAAGAGTAAGCTCAGAAAAATAGACTTTTCTCATTGTAGAGTGCAGAGGATGATGTTTAGGTGCAGAAGCAGGACTCACTGTGGTTAATGCACCAGAGAATTTAAGAAAACTCCATCAAACTTGTATCAGCTTGGACCACCTTCAACTCCAGGTTAAAACTTTGATATTCTGGTCTGCCTTTGATTAAACTTTAAATTTCTTTTCATCATGAAACTTGTCCTATCCTGTATAATGTCTCTCTTGTTAATATATTAATATTTTTTTTACAAAGTTTTCATTCTTGTAATCTGCATTTTAATGTTTTCATGCAGATTTTCTTTCTTCTGCATTTTTAATGAATCAAGTAAAGCACTTTTAATTGCCTCTACTTGTGCATGCTGCTATACAAATAAACTTGCCTATTCTTGCATGTTACCACCTTAGAATACCAGTATTTAGAGAGCTGTTTACATAGTTGTTTTACTGTTAAAACTGTATGTTTTATTTAATGGTTTAATGACATTAAATGAAGAAGAAGTCACCATAGAGCAATATATACTGTAGCAATGTAAGATTATCTGCTGAAAACACAAGTTTTACCCTTGACTTGACCAACATTTCAATAGCAACCTTTCAGTGCAGTTTACCTAGGATTTCTATTTACTTTACAGAGGTTTAAATACAGTACAGAAAATGATCATTGTTGTTAAATCTTTATTTATGAGATTAGTATCTCTTCCAAGAGAGACCTGAGTATAAGAAAACAACCTGCAAACAGAAACAACACAGCTTTACAATAAACAAGGAATTAATAAAAACAGTAGCAAGAATCATAATAAACAACAGGTAATAAAGCTTTAATATCTCCGAGGGGAATGTATAACTCCAGTTTTGTGCAGTTTGCAGTTCATTTCATTTTAAAAGGCGCGTAGTATCCAGTTTTGCAAATAGTGTGTACATAAGGGATATCTAAGCGGGAATAATTGCTGGATCCTCTTCTGTAGTTACTAAGTTTAAGTGAGAGAAAAGATGTGAGGTGGCTTGAATGCAATAGTGGCGTTGTTTAAATGGATAATATCACTGTATGTAAGTCCAACCAGCTGTGTTATTCAATGAGCAATGATGAGTATAAAATTTAGTCTTAGAAGTCTTTGAAGGGCAATGCGGAATGTACACAAGGTTTTACTGCTGAAGTGCTCAATGCAATGAGGGGTCTTGTCCTGTATCGTCAAAATTATGTATTTGCCTGTATGTTTTTGTGTGTGTGTGTGTGTGTGGTTGTTTTGATATACAGGGGATTAAATCCATGATTCAGGGAAAGTATGTGAAATCACTTCCAAACACTTAATACACTTATAGCTTTTAGGGCTTTTCAAAAAAACTGCAAGAAGTGCATAGGAAATGACCAATATATTGGTAGCCAATATTACTGCCGATATTGGCCTACCACAGATATGTCGGCATCAGTGTATATGTTCCCTTATATGCGCTGATGTATAAAATATATAATTTTGGCCAATATAACGGACATCTGAATCTTCTCGCTATCTAATATCGGTATCAGCATTGGTCTAAAAATCCCAAATCGGTCGGGCTCTAATTAAAATTACAACTTGAGGTAAGAGGTTGATATAATTCCTTAACCCTAAATTTGGTTTTTAGGGCTTAATCCAAACACAGTACTGTAAGAAGTGTATTTCAGTGTACTATTTAGAAGTGACGTTTCTCTCATGTCCCATTGCATTTCCTAATATGAGTGAGGGGACACTTTTTGTGCATAAAATAACAAGTTTGTGCTATTACATGAATGACATCCAGCTGGAAGGAGTGATGCAAACGGAAGGACACATCCTCTATCGTTACCAATTCAGTGGCCGTGTCATGAGTGAAAGTAATAAGGAACTACAAAATAAAGGACGCTCTGTTGATGCTCCTCTCTTCGCATGACTGGTCTTGTAGATTGCTATTAATGTGCCACTGGCTTGAGCTGTTCATTGAGAGAGACGAGCCGGGGAACGAGGGAGTGGGGTTTGATTTATGGCAGTGTATTTGAGGATTAAAAACTCCGCCCCACTGGGAGCTCCATGTGTTTGTGCACAGGGTTGTACTCCAGTGTGTTTGTGTGCACGTGTTTGTGCAGAGTGTCCATTCGCCGAGGGAATATAACAACAGCCAACAAACTCAGAGATTGCTTTGCTCTTTCGAAGCACCCCTGGATGAAAAAAATTGAGCCGGGAAATCAATAAATCAGGAGTCATGTTGTCACAAGCGTTTTTTCTCCTTTTGATGGCTCGAGAAGTCTTTCATCATGTGCCTTTAATTTAACTTTTTTCATCATTTTGGCTCCATGGCTCTCAAGACAACCCAACCAACCACACCGGAGGGCCGCATCAGTCATTCTATCAGTGCTTGTCTTTGTATTTTTGCCTTTCACTATTTCACACCTTCAATGTCTAATCAACCCCCATGTTGCCATCCATGCTGTATTACATTCTCCACAGCTGCCATCAATCTACTCAGTTATGGAAATAGTCGGTTTCAACCTGCCTTGGTGGAAAAATAGTGCAAATTTTAATCATACAAATTTCACCCTTTTCTTAGTTTCATTACAGCAATGATTATTTTTGCCTCAATGCATTTTAAAGGCTTATTATTTCTGTTTCAAGCTGACACACTTCTTCTACTCTATCGGTCCATCTATTATATCTGTCCCTATCTATCCCTCTGTCTGTCTATCTATCTATCTATCTATCTATCTATCTATCTATCTATCTATCTATCTATCTATCTATCTATCTAT
>JAQLOL010000011.1:23465159-23475561 GCA_029783665.1 Naso thynnoides
ATCTATCTATCTATCTATCTATCTATCTATCTATCTATCTATCTATCTATCTATCTATCTATCTATCTATCCACAGAGTAAAGTCTGGTGCACAGTTGTTTCTCTTCTGATTGTATAAAGCTTACCTTCTCTAATAGACTGCAGCTCTATCTAGTATCTGGAAAGTGGGGAATTAACCTTGACAAGTAGGAGGTTTGTGCTTTATCACCTTCTCCACAAATACTGCGGCCTCTTTCATGAAAAGAAGTCCAGAGGTGAGCTCTGTTGTTTTCACCTGCAGGGTCACATTATACATGCTCTGTGTTTTGTGTGCTGTATTCAAAAAGATTCTCCCTCAAAGGCATCTCTAATGTCAGACTAAACATCCCTAATGCTTGGACCCCAAAGCGTGACTCTGAGACCGAGTTCAAGTTTACTCGAGGTCAAAACCAGGTAGGCGGGGGGAAGATGAGGCGAATGTATCCAAGAGAGGATCAGGGTAGCAAGCAGATGTCCAAAAGAAAAGCAGGGGGTCATAACAGGCAAAACTCAGAGAGGCAGAGAACATGGCAAGGACTGAAGCACAATAGACGAACTGGTGGGGAGGAAATGGTTGACTGAGCTGGTGTCTGTGCTATTGGGATGATGTGAAAAGTGAGAGCAGGTGTTCAGGTGGATGGGGGAGGCAAGGTGATGAGGGATGGTGGGAATAAGGGGGGTTTCTGCAGGGCAAAGGGGAGTGTCAGTATCTGAAGAAGCAGCAGAGTTAAAACATGGCAGGCCAAAAAAAGCAGACAAGGAAAATGTGACATTGTGACAGACGGAGCCTTTAGAAGCTGAGCTGATAATGAACCACCAGCTGACTTTTTTTTGAGCCGACGGAGAGGTTATCTGGTGTCATACGAGCAACAAATTACATTTAGAAGACTTGTGCTGCAGCTTGTTTTTCCTTTATATCTTTATTCTCAACAAAATGCCCGCTATTCCCACTTAACTGCATGAGTTGCTAGGTTGTGAGAAAAGGTCACATTAATCAAATGGGGACAAAGCTGTTGGTCACCAAATTTTAGATAAAAAAAAGTTATACTACTTACAAAAGCTCAGTGTTGTAAGGTCAGTTTTGCAACTAAACACTAAATCGAGTCAAACACAAATTGCTACTGCACATTAACAAGCCTATATGATATCAAATTACTTGAAAAGACACTGATTTATTTCAAAACTAAAAAAATAAGTAAAACTAGAGAACTATTTCGGTGTGATGGAGAAACATGATGGGGAGAATCCACTGAATTGAAAATTAACCCTCAACCCTTTGTTCTCTCCCGACACTTATTCAGATGGGATGCATATTTATAGAGCTGTGTCCAAATTGATCTTGACAGTTGCCAAGATTTAACCATTATGTTGTGTAAATTAAATCTATTTCAGCATTTAGTGGATAATATGTCACTTCAGGAAATACAGAGTAAAACTAAATGCATCGCCCAGAGCAAAGAAGAATCAGTGACGAGATAAACACATCATATTAAACACACATTTTGTCAATGACAAATCTAATTTCTATAAGACTGTAGCGAGAAAAAAAAGAGTTTCATAAATGTGTAACTACTGTCTGTTTTGCAGCAATTTTTCACTGATCAGTTCTTAAATTAATGCAGAGACGTTCTTACTCATTTATAGTAAACCCCAAAGACAGCATGAAGTCATTGGTGTGCATCAGGGCCCGACCAATATGGGATTTTTCAAATCGATACCAATATAAGGGAGCGAGAAAATTCCTATGTATATGTACATGGGGCAGGATATCTTACATTTTAACAATCTTTACTCCAAACGGAAAAAACACTTGACTTATTAGTTATGAAACGATGGATCACCCTCTGCTGGACAAACTACATAATTAAACTACTGAATTTGGTGGTCCAAGCATTTTTTCTGAGTTTTAGAAAACACTTTTAATATGGGAGCATATCGGAGAACATATACGGTGATACGATATATCTGCAATTGGCTGATACTGGCCGATAATATTGGGAAACTGAAATATCAGTCGGAACCTAGTGTGCATTAAACTTGTGTTACTTTTTAGCTAACAGTGTTAAACAAAAGAACAGGAACACCTTATGTTATAATACAATACTTGACCAGCCAAAGGTTTCTGACACCAAAAACTGATTATAAACTTTATTTTGGAAGTTCTATTGCAGAGGACTTGACTAGAATCATATTATATAATAGGTGTGGGTCATCCTCTTCCTGCAGGTAACGTTACATAAATTATAAAATGTCGTAAAGCTACAGCATCTGTGAAATGCCATAAGAACTCCAGCATCTTAAATCAGGGTCATTGAAATGACACTGCTTGTATTTGTATCTTTTTATAAGGAAGATGAGTGATCAAACATTCGTAACTTTTTATTACTGTATTACTGACCGGGGGGAAGTGAGGAGAGGAGCAGAGGAGACTTACTGGACATGGGGGGATTAGATCCTTGCTAGCCAGGAAACACTTGAGACTCCAGAGGAGGCACACATGACCAATCCAACAGCTAAGGGTGTCTCTATGTTGTGTGTTTTTTACAGTTTTTATGCTGCATTCTTCATGAAGATACAGTACAATATAAACCTAAGGTGTATGTATAGATAGATAGATGGGTTGGTTGAGGTGCTCTGTCAGTCTCTAAAGTGGCTCGGTGACAAGCCAGCCTCTTTTGTTGCTGTTTTAAACCTTGGCTCAAGCCCTGATATTGACAATCCCCATAGGTGGCGTCTCATAAAGTAAATGTCAATATAATACCAGGCGACAAGCTCACGGCTAATAATTAAAAGTTTTTAATCGTGTTTGTTCACCATTTGACAACAACATACTTTTATATACTTTGGGTAACATGAGGACAGAGATAGAAGTGATAGTAGAAGCATTTGCATATCATCTGCTGTGTAGGGTCAGTATAATAGACTTAATAAGACAGAGTCTCTGTGAGGTGACTTGAAAGTTTCTAAAAGGCCGTTGTGAGCCATCCTAGAATCCTGCCTGACTTTGCATAACTCCTCCAAACTCAGAGTGATAGGCTATGCCTACAGAGCATAGTCAAAATTATTGGACTTCCCCTCAGATCCCTCTATGAGCAGCAGACACTCAGGTCAGCAGGCAGGATCCTAAAGGATCCCTCACACATCCTCCTTCAGTGGCTCCCCTCGGGGCGTCGGCTTTGCTGCCTGGGCTGCAGGACACAGAGGAGAAGAGAGAAGAGCTACCTTTGTCCTCAAAGCTGTTCAGCTCCTCAACTCCCAACCATCCCTGACCCGCTAAGCACACACACACACACACTCAAACCGTACAGCAAACTTTACACAGATTTCTTGGACTGCCTAGGCCTGCCTTTGATCCTCAACGTGACACTCATGCACACCACTGCATTGCACTTTACTGTTTTTCTATCTCATTTATCACGTTTACAGCCTCTGTACTTAACCGTATAATTACACTTCTTATTTAAATTTTAGATGATGATAAAGCACTTATTGACCTTGCTTTAAAGTTTACCATTGAATGGCAAGATCAAGGTCAAGGCTACATTTATTTCTGTAGCACATTTAAAAATGTGTATGAATAGATTGTGTCTTATGGATGAATAGATGTGTCTTGTTTGCAAACGTTTTATTTATTTTTTTCTTGTGCCTCTACAATTGCCCCTCAGGAAATATATATACGCTTGTATGCTTTCTATATGTATTCACATTTTAACAACACTTTTCTACTTTTTAAAACTTCATTACTTATTGTATATATTTGTATTTGTTCTGTTTTAATATTGGTGCGTATCGGAGAACAGAAATGCCGATCGCGATATATCTGCAATAAACCAATTTCTGGTTCTGATCCGATTCTGAAGTATAACTAACAACGCAGCAGGCCATGTTATTTGTCTGATATTTGCATGGAAATCTCTACAGCAGGCACCAACACCACCAAACAACCCACTGAGAAATAACCTATCTACTGTATAAGCTATTTTTCAGCCCTGCAAGTTGCTGCTTGGTACTGGCACCAGTCTTCTAACACAATGTATCTTTATCTCATGTATGAAATAAACTGTTAACATTACCTCCCCTTTTGCCAAACGAGTGTGAGGCAGTACCATTATGGCAACCCTCTCTGCAGAGTAACTGGCACAAATTCTGAAGCCCTCTGACATGCAACTCTGCTACTTAATTTGTCACTGAGGATTCAAGGATGGAGGAACGAAGGATTTTTTTGGCTGCCTCATCCCAGCCTGCCTGAGTGTGTTTTTATCTGTGACAGAATGAAACTGAACACATTTAATAGGGAACAATTTTGAGATTCTTTTCGAGATAAGAATATGATTTACTGAGAAATCCTGATGTATTATTAGACTGTAGATTTAACAGCAAAACAAGAAGTTAAAGTTTGCTTACCTCTACCTGCTGCAACATGCATGCATGCAATATTTAACTATTAATACATATAATCCAACAGAATAACATGTTTTTTTCTAGAATTCTTAAATATTTTAAATCTTGTCGTGAGTTGTGAGATAATTTTGATGCTTGTACTGTATTTATACTCAAGTAAAATCTTGAATGTGGAACTTTTACTCATAGAAAAATATTTCTACACTTTGCTGTTGTTACTACTTATCAAAACAAATATATCAATTTATAGCAGGCTTGAGTTCACAGACTGTGAAATAAGTACATATACTGCCTTTTTGTGCCTGAACCGATAAATGGTGTTATAATCTTGCTGAAATTTCACAGCAATTCAGTAAAAAAAACACTAAAAATACTAATATTACCCAAGTGAGAATATAAATCATATGAAACTCACAATTTATTTATGTAACAAATATAATTCATGCAATATAAAGGTACTTTTTACAATATACAACAAAGATCCATGAAATCATTGTAAAAAGAGTCATTTCACAGGTTTATTTAAATCATTAAGTGCTGAAATTTTCATAAAAGCAGCCTTAGGGAGGGTGGAGCGTCATGTCACCACAGTGTGTTCAGTGGCACAAACATGCTCTGTTTAAGTGCTTTTAATGTCTTCCAGCCCCTTGAGATTGCGCCTAAAAACCCCACAACTTTCTAATCAATTGTTTCTAGTTATCGATAACAAGTGAGCTGTGTTGAGTGTTGAAGTATTGATTACTGCAGCATTGATCCGGCCTTCACTAACGATCATTCACTCACCCTCTCTGCAGCGCTGTTGAATGCGTTTGTGGGACTCTCTGTCCTTGTTCTGAGTATTTGCTCTGTGCTATATTGCAGCTATGTGGCTTTATTTGTGTTTCTTTTCTATAATTAATTAGTGAGAATTATTCACAGGCAGTTCTGCCTTTTTCAACATATGTTTTAGTACGTATGGAAAGAAAGATGAGGAACTTTGGCTGCTTTTATTATACTTCCTATTTTAGACACTCAAGTTAAAGAATAAATGTTATTTACACGACTTTTTTCTGTTTTTTTTTTTTTTTTAAAGAAAACAAGAACTGCCTCATTGGGGAAAAAAGACGTTAAATTCTTATAAACAAGGAAAGACTAGTCTAGTGAATTGTATCTAGTGAATTGTTTACTGATAAAGCCGGGTGATATATCGAATATACATGGTACGTGGTATATCAAGATTTGTTCCACGTGCGATGTAGTAAATGACCATATCGCAAACATTAAGTATAAAGCATCACATAAATGTTTTGACCCTTCAGCCTGTAATTGGCTCTGGAGTTTCGCTTCTCTTGCTCTCCTCTAATACTTCTCACAGCATACAGCTCACTCGCCGCCCATCCAGAAGACTCTCCTGGCACATGCGTGTTTTTTATCAGTGGCAGAGGGAAGAGAGGCCAGAGAGAGGCTGGAGACAGCGCAAAGTGTTGCTGCTACTCACTCTGCGTTTACTTATTATTTGTTAAGATTTTCTTATGAGTGCACCGCTGCCATCCACTTCACTGCTGCTGTTCAGCGCAATTTCCCGGAATTTGCCGGATTAATAAAAGATGATCTTTTTTTATTGTGTAAGGGGAGGGAACTAACGTTACAGCGCTCTTAACGTAAACATCCAAGGTCATGTAACTACATTTGTGGGCTAATCATGTTACGTCCTCAGTCTGTTAATTGTGTCTGTACTTGGTGAAATAAATGTGTAGGATACTGTCGCGTGTCGTTTTCTAGAAAAATATTTGTGGCTGTTACCTCAGCACGCGTCATGTGAGTGAGAGAAGGGCGAGAGATGAAACAGAAAGTAAACTTTGTGTGACAGCGCTGAGTATGAGCCTAAAATTGAGCTCAAGTCAATAATGCATTTTAAACCCTTTTGCACCATATCCCTGTTCTTATTGTAGTCAAATGTAAAAATGTATCACAAATTATTATTATAATAATATAATATTACATATTTTTATATGAAAGTCTGCCACTTTCGTGTTTCATATAAAAAAAAAATCTCCTGGGTCCCTGATGTCATCACTGACACGGGCCGTTATTGGAAGAATCATTAGTTAAACTTGCCAACAACACTCCAATCAGATTCCTCCAACCTACTTCTCGCCCTTTTAAGCCTGTTCATCAGTTGTTTAATTATCTGAATAGTGAATATGTCGCAACACTACACTGGACGCTCTGGAAAAAGGCATTTCAGCTCGTCTTTGATAACTATGACAGGCTCATCTTACCAACTAATGTTGCAGAGCGACTTTTATATGCACCGAATGCTTCTCTAACCGTTTTGACTCATAAAAATGGTCCATGGAAACTTCAACTGCCACTGTTTTTACATGCACACTGTCTGAGTGCAGCTCCCACAGGCATGAGACTGCCAGAGAGAGGGTGAAGGGAGGGGCAGTTTTCCCCCTTTTTGCATGCAAATTAAATTCAAAGAAATCCAACAGAAACCACTAATGAACACATTATAAACAGGAACGTTTTAATGTAGAGATATTTTGCAGAGACTACTTGAGCCATCATACTGGTGCCATTTTATGCATCAAAAGGTTTGACTAACACATTTATGAAGTTAATTAGAGGAGATTTTAAAATATCGAGATACATATCGTGTATCAAGATATAGCCTAAAAATATTGAGGTATTATTTTTCAGCCATATCGCCCAGCCCTATAAACTGAATGTATCCATTTGCGATAAATGAAAAAGTGTTGTTAAATCCAGCATTGCTGGCATGGCTCACAGAACTGAAAAGTCAGATGCAGCAACAGGTACTGCTGAAATCAGTTTTTATGAATGTTTGCAGGTGTTTCCTGAACAAATAAGTGAAGATTCTTCAAGAAAAAACAATCTACTTTTTAAGACAGATTTTCTTAAAAAAGGAGATTTTATCACTGCATATGCAGACATCTGAATGTTGACACATCTGCAACAAATTTACACATGGAGTTGACCGTCTGCACAGCATTGGGACATAACTGGAAGTGTGAAGATCACAGAAATCATTAGCAAGTCTAAAACCTCCAGTCAACACCTATGAATGTAAACTAAGCGTAAACTTGCAGAACACTCCTGATGAGACAATTATGTGGCCAGTCACAATGAAAAAAAAAACACAGTTAAGGTTATTAAGCAATTAGTTTAATTAGCAAATTTGTTCCACAAAGGGCCAAATGAGCTCAATGAACAAAAAGGATAAAAGAATTGAAGTAGAAAGGTGCAACTACTTTAAACCATTTAACAGCCTCACTTGTTGTCTTCTTCGATGTGATTGACCACATAATTGTCCCTCTGGTCTCTCTGTGATCACACAATTCTCTTTTTGCTGGTGAGTGTTCAATTTTTGGGCTGTTATTTCAAAGATTCCTCACTCCAGAGTAAATTAAAATAATCGTTCTGTCCCTTTTTTTTTTTTTTTTGCTTTTCCCATCTCATGTTTTTGCTTTGATTTGTCTTTTACTCAGCCCCTCCCTTCGTTCTTTTCCAGTGTTCACTGCAGGAAGTGTATAAACTCAAAATTGTGATTTGCATTCTACGTTGGTCCTAGAGTCTGCCTTCGGGGGAAAGCGATAGAGAGATGCACACGCTGATGAGAAGGCAGGGACAGGACAGACTCAAATGAGCCTGATAAGCCAGCGCCTGGGGAGGACAGGAAACGGATTTGCTTAATTGGCAAATTTGTTCCACTTAGATAGCAGCAACCAGCGTTGAACTGGGCCACAGCACACCTACCTGAGCTGACCAGGCCGCACCGATGCCTGCTGGTAATGTGGCTATGAGGTGTCAAGGTCACCATGTTGACCATTAAACCGCAGCTTCATTAAACTGTGTCGCTCTCAAAGTCCTCACTGATACTTTTGTTTTGTTTGCGTCATGTTTTGGGTCTTCGTCTAGTCATTTCCTGTTTTATTGTGCAGGTTTTCTCCTCCTGTCATGCTTTTTTTGTGCTTCCTGTCTTTGTGTGCTTTCCAACCATGTTTGATTGATGATTAGTTTCACATGTTCCTCGCTTGTTTTCCCTCCCTTGTGGATTTCAGTCTGTGTTTCTCTCTCTTTGAGCTGTCAGTTCGTCTGCTTCTGTTCCTCAGTCCTGTGTTTTGCCCGTGTCTCTCGCTGGCTCCTCAAACCCTTCTGGATTTCTTTTTGTTGTTAAACCACTTTCCTTTGAATTATTCTTTGTTGGGCTTTGTTTTTTTTTTGTTTTTTTACCTGGACTTTCAGCTGCCTTCAGTTATTTTGTGTTGCCCTGCCTGTTCTTTGACCTGTATTCAGTTAGCTTTTAAAGTTACCTTATGTTCAGCGTGCTTCCTCGTTTGTCTTCTGTCTGCATTTGGGTCCTTTATTTGCTTGTGGCTTCTTACATTAGCTGCATTTACATGCATACCTTTTCTCATTTTAACTGAAGATTTAGGCCAACTGTTTACCTTTGTTTAATCAGTAAGTATTAGTGTAAGTTTGGGTGTTTACATGTACCAATGGATTTAAGTGAAACAGCTGTCTAAAATGGCCAAAATGATGAATAAATCCAGTGGCAGTGTCAGGCAGTAACACGTTACTAGTGATGTGCTACTGTAATAACATTCCTTTTTCCAGTAGGAGTAGTGTAACTTTTTAATTACAGAATTTTAGTAATAATATTACAGCTAATCTAAAATAAAATAATTCATTGCAACAATACTTCTCTGTGTGAATTCTATTTTTCCTCAAAATAAGCCTGGCAAATTCATCAACCTCAATTTGCAAGGGGCAGACAGGCGCATGTGCAGGAACTGTCTACAAAGTGCAAAACCGAACAGCATAAATATTAAATGACTTCAGCTTTATGTAGTGAAATCTCTCTACAATCACCTCCTACTTTTGCAAGTTGAGTCATTTCTTGAATATTCCACTTGGAGGGCATAAGGTTGAAGTTACTGAAGTTTTTCTGCCATTGCACTTTTTAAACGGTCTCTGCGCACTCACCTCACAACCGACTGAACCTGAAACTGAACCTGCTCATTACCTTCTCTCTCATCTTTAAACATCACCATGGCCAATCTGACAGTGCAGCTGTTGGCTGCAGCTCAAGGTGTTATGAGCCACAATCAAATTTCATCATTGTTCAGTTGTCTGGTGACACAAACAGATGTTTGAAAAGAGATGCAACCCCAAATCACAGACATGTTGGTTCGCACAGGACTAATATTATCACAGGACCTCTGCGTTTGGTGAAATATGTGCGGTAAATGTTGTGGAACAGTCGGTGGAATTTTTTACTTTACAAATAACGGACATGGAACATTTGCATGGGATTTAGATTACAGACGTCCTGCTCAATTATTACAAATTACCTGAGGTCCACAGATAATACTTATCCATTGCAAATAGGGCTTAAGCTTGCCAAAAGACCTTATAGGCAAAGGTTGCCATTCAGTGGCCATCTTGCCCTCAGGCAGCTAGTTTGGACAAAGAAGGCCAGAGTCCTATTGAAATGAATGGGGAGGGAGCCTTAACTTCACTTTCATTGGTCACCGGGACATAAAAACAACATGAATAGAATCAGCAGTCAATTCTAATAAAAACTGCTAAAAAGTTTGATGACTTTGCCCCAAAATCAGTTTTAAAATGATTATTTTCAACAGCCTAGACTTTCACTGACTCTTACTCACTGTAGTGACTCTCTACGCTGCAGACAACAACACGATTGGCAAAAATAGTTCCTGGTTCAGCTCATTTAAAATGATTAGACTCCATGAAAACCCACCTGTAGACTGTTAATTTCCACTCAGACTATAGAACATGAATGAAATGAGTTCATGCTGTGTTAAAAAACAGCACTTTCTGATAGCTTCACCCTATTTTGAGACTTTGAAATGAGTGAGCCAACAGACTTTGTTGAACGGCATCAACTTAAACTTGACTCACACAAAAAGTATGTCCTGTTCACCCCCCCCCGCCTGCATCTGGCCTAAAC
>JAQLOL010000011.1:23502371-23517226 GCA_029783665.1 Naso thynnoides
TTTAGAGGTCCATTGTTAACTCTGGGGGGAGATATTGATTGGTGCTGTGTGTTTAGTGAAGCATCAACAGTGTTGAACTAAAAGCTGCCGAGGCAGACTCATAAATACGTTGTCTTCATCCTCACCTCTCTCAGCATGTTATACTCTAATTACATGATCATCACGGATGTCCAGTGCAGACCTACAACCTAATTATTAGTGTAGCTATTATTTTTGCATTTCTCAGCTGATATTGATACTAAATAATGCCGCAAATTATTAAATTAAGTAACTTTTCAGAGTGAACTTTGGAAACAGTCTGTTTAACTACAAGTCTAGTACGTTGTAATAAAAAAAATGAAGCATAATTTCATTTCGCTTTCACTAATTTGCTGTATAAACATGGCTGAAGTCATAAGACACGCAATACCTATTGTGAGATGATGCAATAAAAACACAAAAGGACTTTGGTAATAAAGAAAGGAACATTTTCTTTGGGGTTTGAATGACTTCATTTTTCTAAAAGTTAAAACAACAACAACTGCATTTCAGCACATTGCATCAGTAAAAGACACCATTCGCAGTACAAAGTCGAATCCTAAAATTGAACAAGTAGTTGCCTTTCATGGTGTAACAGTTGTCATTTCAGTTTAAGTCAAAAGTGACACACAGTATTCAATAAAGAGGTGAGGCAAGTATATTTGCATGGTTGAACTCCGCTGCAGGCACCTTCATAAAGCCACATTTGCAGAGTTAATTCTTTCTATTTAAGATGTGTGAATGCTACGGTACCTCATAAATTGAGAGTAGAACATCATTGCTATCTGTTTGTATGTATGATTGGTGATTGACAGGTTCATATTTTAAAGTGGAGGGAGATTATTTGTACAGCTTTCAATACATGCATGTGCAGTTTGACTCTTTGAGCGATTATGCATTAAGTTTAAATGCAGCTGTAATTACAACTGCAATGCAATAACCAAACTCAGGTATATTTGTGTATTATCAGGCGCGATCGGGCAAACTTGAGAGTTACGCAAGCCTTCTTTTTATATTGTATATATTTTCTTCTTTTTCTGTTGGTATTCTGTTGTCTGCTTTTGCTCATGTTACTTGTTTCCTTATTTATCATTTATTGTATTTTTTCATCTTTACTCATGCATCTGTCCTGTTTTACCATCGACTATCTTTGCTATTGTTACACTGCAAATTTCCCCATTGTGGGACTAATAAAATATTATCTTACCTTAAAAGAGTTGCAAGTACTGTCAAAAAAAGGACAACATCTGCTACCTTGATTTTAAAGGACCATACAAGTGTTACTACATGTCATTGTCCTTTATCAAAATCGGCCACATAGCTTACATAAACTCTGCCCATTTTTCCCAGATAGCTTTATGTATGAGAGTTTGTGTTTATTTGTATTTTGTCCATATTCAAGAAACGTGCCACCGTCTGTGTTAAATGCTAATATTCGAGCTAGGTAGGCAGCACTTGTAAGGAACTATTTTTCCAGGTGTAATAACTAACAATGTAGCAATAATTGACCAAATTAACACAGATATTCTCTTTAGAAGGGTGAATTACCTAAACCAAGCAACATGATTGAATTTTAACAACATTTGAGGAAAATAGGGGCAATCTCTGCTGATGGTGACAAGTCGAAAATAGGCTGGTATACTTCTTAGAGGGCTCGCCCAGAGAGGTGCAACTAGGAGGTGAGGCGCCTCTTTCCTTTAGCATGGAACAAACGTGGGATACTAAACTCCAAAGCTGCAAAGAGAGATGGCTGCACGAAGGCTGATCACGAAGACAGTCATCTCTCTCTGTAACAATTGAATTCAGCATCCTTGGCCTTTAGGACGGAGGTAGTGGATGACTGTATGAAGGCCGACAGTGCTGTTGTGTCATTTTTCTTCAAATCACTCCATAAGTTGAACTGCGTGTGCAAGTAATAAGAGCTGTAAAACTCATCTCCTTCTACCTTAGGCCAAAAACTTATCAATCACTCCTTGTCAATCTGCATATTTATATAATCAGTGTTTACTGCACCTGTCCCCAGGTCCGTGTGCTCCTGAGACATGTGCTGGCTCTGATGGACCCATTCCCCGTTGCACTTGAAGAAGATTTGAAGAGCTGGCCGAGCTTGACAGCGGAGCTTGATGGGGTTGCTCTTAACAATGTAAGCATCAACAGGCTCCTCCACGAAATAGGGCAGCGTACCGGACTGGCCATGCTGCAGGGCTTCGCCTCGAGGACCTGGAGAATCAAACACAATGAATGAGCAAAATGAACTGAAATGTATTAATAATTGATGACAGCAAGATTTCTGTTTAAAACCAGCTAAGATTTCTTCCCCTGCTGTCTAACCCCGCAGTTAAATCTTCAACACATTCACTTCTTTCCTCTCTGTCTTCCCAGAGCTTTCACCATCCCTCACGCTCTCCCTCCCCTCTGCAAACAGACCCTGCTAGTAGCCAGTAGTTCGTCTCTCCAAAACAAATTGCTTTGGAGCACAATGTGAGAAATAACACAACAGAACATCACCCCATCCCCACAGTCCTTTCTCCGCCAGAGCATTACAATACAATAATTTACAGGAAGTTTACTGTGAAGAAAATCCTCCCGAGTGCCACAGTGTTTAATATTTCAAGTACACAGGGACGTGCGGACAATGCCACAGGGTATTTTGCAGGAAGCAAGGCAGCACTTTGTTTTGCAAATCTGCAAAATATTCATGATGAAAAAGTCCCAGCGTTGTTTTGCTTTAATAATTTATGTAATTAGTGTTATTGTTTTTTTTAACATTTTCCTTTTTCTCATGAGTGGGTTTAAGTCCTGTGGGAAATGTGAGACTTTGGGTAAAGGTTATCTCAACTGCACTGTCTTCTCAATACAGTACATGACATGTTTTTCTTCTCTGTGTTGGATGGCGAGAAATCCTGATTTCAAGGCTGTTTACAGGGGAAGACTCTCAGGAGAAGTGACTGAGCTGCAGGAAAGTACCTAAAGCCCCTTTTACTGTACACGCTGTGTGATTTTAGCAGGCTTATAAGTTTACTGCATGCCACACCGTGTGATGTCAATCTGATTAACTTGGGTACAATGTGATGATTTGATATAGGCAGACTGTACAATGATAACACCTGCTAAACTGCAGAGCTGCAACGATTAATTGATTAAGCGATCGAGGGAGAATTTTTCGGCAGCTATTTGATAATTGATTGATCGTTTCAGTCATTTTTCAAATGAAAAGCAAAAAGAATTGCGGGTTTAGCCTCTAAAGGAGAAGTTTGTTTTTTGCATATTAAGTCTCATAATAAGGATATTTAAGATTATATACAATAGAAAATGGCAATATTATGATGAACGGTGCAGTCCTGAGATGTGGTGCTCATTGATGATGTCACTACTAGCTGAAAAAAATGGAGGTGCGGGGCATGGAAAATGCTTCAACAGTTCATCAAAAAACACACTGAACTCTAGTTTTAAAACATGAAAAACTCACCAAATGTTTAGTGGTGTTCTTCTCCAACACTAAAACACGAGTAAAACACAAGTTAAACAACAGCATATGACCCAGACACGGCTCTTTCAGCTGCTGCTGTTCCGGGTTAGTGTCAGAACATCAGCAGACATGACTGACCATCAGGTGAGTTCCTCGTCCTTTATAAGGAGCATTTAATGTATTTTGGGGTGATTTGTCGATCACTTTCAAAGCCCCTGCACCATTGTTTCAGCTAGAGTTGATGTCAGCACTGAGCTTCAGATTTCCGGACTGCACTGTTTGTCATACTATCTCTATTTACCATTGTACACGATAATAATAAACCCTATGATAGGGTTTTTGTGGAAAAATACCCCAAACCAAACCAAAAAAACCTTCTGCTTTAAATTTGAAGATCTGCTGCTTTTCACTTGTGATAATAAATTAGTCTTTGTGTTTTGGGCTGTAGTTTGGACAAAAGTGTAATTTGAAGATGTCGCATTTGGATCTGGGAAGCAGAAATGAGAATTTCTCGTTTTTGACACTTCAAATATTAATCATGAAAATAATTGGAAGATTAATCAATAATGAAAATAATCATTAGTTGCAGCCCTACCCAATTGCAGGCTACAACACAAACTAATGAAAAGTCTTTAATGTGCCCAACAGCTGCTGCATCAAACATGTACACCACTATATTGGCAGATAAAAACTATGAAGGAAATGAGAACTGATTTCTAAAAGAGTAGCATCTATGTGTGTGAAATAAACTCTAAAGAAGAAGAAGAGGAGGAGCATGTGGATGTGGTGGCGGTGGTGATGGAAAAGAAACCAACATGGGGGGCCACTTTGTAAAAAAAAGTCTGACGTAAGTATTTATTAGCTTGCTAACCCTCTCTGTTTGTTTGGGTTCAGCACAAGTGTTGCCTTGATCAGCATGTAATTTCATGCTGCATTTCTATTGGTTCATTGGTAGATGTGGGTCATAGCAGCTGTCATATTGTGAGATGGTCATCCTAAATTTCTGAAACTGTCAGAAGTTTGTCTCGGGCTTGTTTTGGTCTCAAGAACAGAAGAAAAAACAGTCATCCATCACCCCCTTTCACTGTGCGACATACACCCACCGTTTTGGAGCCATGGCCAAAGATTTCGGCTCGCTTTGTTGTCTTTAGTCTGAGGTGGCACAAAATTGCACAGTGTATAGGAGGCTTAACACATGCGGCAATTTTTATTGCAATTCAATAAAAAGTACTATAAAAGGAAAAATAAGCACTTTATGGCAAACACTGTGCAATAAAAAGGTTGGATTATGCACAATAACCAGTTTAAATTGCCATCAAACAGAATCCACAAGTATCTTCTTTCCCAGAAACAAAACAAAAAGTATTATGACCTCCTGGAATGAGCATGTTATTGGTATCAAACAGCATAAAGACATCCTCATGTTGATCGTGCAGATCTACAGTAGTCCCATAAAGACTCCTTTGATCTATTAGACGTTGATGTTAACTGAGACAGTTAATTCTGCTGAAGGATTCGTCGACTGGCAAGACATTAACAGACGTTTCTCCCCTCTTCCCTTGCCCGTTGAAGGTGTGTTCCAGCCAGTGTGTGTTTTGCTACTTCTGAGGCCCCTGCAAGTGTAATTACACTCTGACTAATCCCCTAGTTTGCTAGAACCTCTTTCATGGAAGTGTGAAGGGTTTAGTGAGGCAAACTGTCCCGCGCTCGCCCCTCCCGATCCCAACTTCCCACTGCACACTGTGATGGGTATACCTCTGAAAACCCCATCAGGATTAAAGAACCCACTCTCTATTTCTCTCTGCCTGCTCTCTAGCTAATCTAATCCTCCTACCTTTCCTGCCGGATGTCTCCTGATTGAGGGGAATAGATAAAAGACTCCGCGTGATCCCCTGGCTGTGAAAATCACAGCACTCGCTCAGTGTTCCTCTCCCCTCCGTGCGACACGTTTCACATTCTCTCCCTTATTCCTGGAACTGAGGCTGAACAAAGAGACATGCTTTTAATTTCAAAATGACTAGCCCCGGGCAAGCTTTTCTTGTACAGAGTGCTCCAATTTGTTTTTGCGAATGGGAGCATTGACAAGGGGTGTTTATGTTTGGATAGATGCAAAACAGAGACGTGAGGATGCATCCAGATAGATGGGAACGTGAATGCACAAACACGCAGCTGTCAAACAAAGCCACAGCATTCCGTGTAATGACTCATTTGTTAATAGATCAGGTATTATACCAATGCCTTTCAGCGTGACAGTAAACGGCACTGCACCTAACACTCCAATATGATCAGCAACATCAGTTTAGCGAAGCATTACTGGCTTTCTCTTCTAAGTTAGTCGTGCGTTCACTTTTCTTATTTTCATTTTTTATTCAGCAGGTGGGATCGGATTGCAGCAGACAGATTAGGCAAGACACAAGAAAAGACACTCAAGTGTGATTTAACCTTAGGCTGGTGGTGGGACATGTGACTCTTGGGGGAAACACAAGCACTTAACTATCTCTGGGAACTGCATCACATTGTCTTTGCTCTTGAAATGGCTGAATATAGATCACAAAGTGCAACACAGAGCAAGGACTATAGGATGGCCCTCTGGCACTCTACCTTGTAAAGCACACACATGGAAATGAGGAGGCTCGTGCACTTATCATGTGGCTCAGAGAAAGCAGCTGCAGAGTGTGATGGTGTTGATGGTGCTGTGGGGTTTCTGTTTGCTGTTTGAACATTTTCAACTCATTTCACGTCCTGTGGCTGCTGCAGGGCTGTTATTGGTTCATCTGCATGTTCCCAGGAAGGGCCCAAGACCAATATGCCTTGCCGCTGTCAATCAGGAGACCGCTGTGCCCTGTGCTTCACAGTTTTTGCAGTGATCTACAACCAATGCTTCAGCACGTCAGTAACGTATAAAGGGGCACAGATATATCTCGCCCAGTCTGAGAGGAAAACAAGACATCACTGCCAAAGGGCTGAGCGATGGCTCTATCAGACATCTTCTCTCTTCCTTTCTCCCCTCCTGCCTCTCAGTCTGTCTCGCACAAAAACAAACTTTTGTCTGCAATCTGTTAATACCACATCGGCTCTGATCCAACCTGGAAAAGGGAAGTGGCGCATGTTTTAATTTCCTCAAGTGCTGCAAACACTCCATCTCTTCACATGCAAAATTAAAAGCACTGAGTAACTGTGGTCTCTTATGTCAGTTCAATGTATTCACAGCTTTTAGTGAAAATCTAAAAGAAATGAGGGGAGAGAGCCCCGAGCTTGCTGGACTAATTTGGTAAAGCCTTTGGGTGGCAGCCCAGGCTGTTTCACACGGAGGAAGATGACTGCTGCTCCAGCACACTCCGAGTGATTTTGAAGAAACAGCAGCAGCCAGGCTGATGTTTGCCAAATTCTCCTTCACTTTCAGCACACTGCAACCTCACATGCTGGCAGAAAAACGTCCGTCCTGTTTCCATCTCAAACACTTACAGATCCCACGGAAAACTGACTGCTTGACAAGAAGTTTGCAGACTACAATAGGTGCAGGCGTCTACACACTATACAACTTTTAATGTTGTCAGACTGCTGCGCTGATCACATAAAACTGTCTGTCTCATACTGGGAAATCTTGGAGTTGTTGTGGTTTAAATGTTGCATGAGTGGCTGGTGAGGATGGGACACACATAACAAGACATTTTCATCAGGAGGAATCCTCGACAGTCTGCCTGGACTCCGAACTACTCGGTCAAAAAATACTCAAGAGAAGTGAACAGAGCAGAACAGGAGTTCATTCCTCTTAAAGTAGATTTCTGCAAGAAGCAAGAAAACTACATTTTTGTGCTGATTTGCAGCAAAAAACACAAGAAGGAAAAAGAAAAGGCTAAAATGTTTTGTTGCACTATTTACAACTACCCTCCTATATTTCCCTCCTGTACCTTGCAGTCTCATTAACTTTATGTCCTCCATGCTGTCAGAATTCCACACTGCAGGATTTGTGACTCACAGGCAGGTCCAGATATTTAACTAGTTTGATATCTCTCAAGCATCTTTGCTCAGATTACATCTTTGAAAATAGCACGCATTGATCTGGGGCTTTTGTCTACAGTCAAAAACTGTTATCGGGTAGAAAATCAAGCCTATAATCCTGCAGTGTGAACTCGTTATAACCAGGCAGGCATGAATCCTCTCTCCTTGCTCTATATAGGAGCAACTAGCGGCGTGTGTCCATTACCCCCCCCCCCCATGTCATCAAATTTGCAGAAAACATGGTCCTTCTTTCATCACCTTCCTGCTCAGACTCTAGATCATGGCCAGAAACTGAGTGAGTTCATTCACTGATGCAACAAGCTGAGCCTGAATCACAGTATTAAAAACAAGGAAATGCTGGAGGATCTCACAAAACAACAAGCAGCAAGGCTGACACATACTGTCGTCCACAGTTGGTGAAGAAACACGGTGCAATGAAACAGTTTCTTCAAGACTGTCTTTGATAATGAGCTCTTAAACAGAACAGTGAGGCTGCTGTCAAGGATTAACATTTAACAGTTTATGTTCTTTTGAAGTATCAGGAACATTGTCACAACACTTTAATGTTTCACTGTCAGCAGCATGAACTTTTCCTTCATCTTCAGAGCAGTTTTACACCTGCTCACTCAGCAGCAAGCCACAACCACCATCCACACATGACAAACAGTCCAAAAAGTCTAAACTAGAGCACAACTGATGTGGGATTTTTGGGGCTGATGCTGTTATTAAGCATGTTTCATAGTCTTTAACTTCAAGGGGCATATGCTGTGTGGACGAACCAGAAGCAGACAGTCTGCAGTCATTTGCCTTTTTTAAATCCAGCTGCACCAGTGCACTACCAAGACCTACATGCCCCACAACCTAGGGGGTCATTTCCTTTTCTGTCGGAAGTTGCACATCGTAAAGAACATGGTGTTGCTGAAGGATGAAGAGGGACAATTGCTCTGCCTCCAGCCTATTTAAAAAAGGAAACACAGAGGTACGCATATGCCAGGTACGCACCTTCACAAAACTTGGGCTTCGTGTGGACATACCTTGGTGGACGTATGCTGAGGTCTGCTACTGCGATATTTTAGACCCCAGTGGGATCCATGTTCGGAACGTCTGGACTATGAAACAAGCTTAAGGGAGAGAGCATGAAAATTATGATATCTGATATGTCAGCCAATTATATATATATATAAATTTAAAAGCGTCTGAGTGAGGTTATTAAATATTTGTGACAAAGAAATGTGATGGAGGCAGGATATCTTAGGTTTTAGCAAACAACTGACATTTCACTTGTTAGTTACTTAATAACATGTCGCCCTCTGCTGGACAAACAATATAACTACATGTTTTTAAGTCACTAGTCCAAGCATTTATTCCAGCCTTAAAAAACTGTTTTAATATCAATTGATAGAATGGTCAGGCCCTCCAAAAAAGCAGCAGCAACCACATCCACACATCTGCACGATAGCTTTTTTTTTGCAGGTATGTAGGACTGATTACACAGTGATTTTCTGTGTAAAAGAGGCCGTTTTCCCCTGTTAGGCTTTCCAGCATGTGATTGTTATTCCTCTTTACCTCACAAAGCCCGTGTATGCACTGAACGCGGAACAATCTCCTGACAATTTGTACTAAACAATTAGTCCTGGGTTAATAGGGGTCATTGTTGTTAATGCATTAATACGACCTGGTTCATAATTGCAACTCCATGTCACGTGACTAACAGGGTTGTCATGTTTCAACATCATTTACATGGGTCACAGTTACTATTTTCTAAAACAGATGTGTTCCTTTTATTTAGGCTGCCTTTTATATACTCTCTTAGCAAATAGCACTTTCTGATCATGTCAAAGACAGATTGTCTCGGTAGTAAACTATGGAGCACCTCTGGCAAAAAACAAAACTTACACAAACTCTTTCATTCCCACTGAAACACTCAATCTTAAACAAGGCCAAATAGATTGTCACTACTTTTTAAAACAGCTTTGCACATCTGCTCTTAATCATTTATTTATGGAACTGTTTGTGCTTTTCACGCAGTCTGAATTTTACGAGACTTTCATTGGTGTATGTTTCATGCTGTCTCTGAGCCACAAACCTAAGGCAAGTTTCTGTCACTAAGTGAGAGACAATAAAGATTTTGAATCGAAGTGAACTGAAATTATAGCAGGTAGAGTACCTGTTGTTACCAGCCTGCACTACTCTCGTTGCTCTTGCTTGTGTGCAGATTTGGGTAAACAGATCTGATCATTTGTGTTGATGCATTCACAGCAAACACGTTTGCTTCGGTTTCAAAGAGTTATAATGGATAAAAACGACCTTTCACTCGCTGTAACCACAACATTGCCACTCTCTTCACTTTGCTGGTTTTTAATGCACGTTTACTTATTCATGCCCCTTTTGTGCCTGCCATTTCTGTCGCTCTTCCTGAACGATGTCCATTGAACCGTGCTGAATTTAAACAGATGCTGTCACAATGGCACAAATGTGATCTCTGATCTCAAACCTCCAACAGGTGTGAGGAACCAAAACTAATCTCCTGCTAATACTATTTGCAAATTACCAGCATGGACAGAGAGGAGAGGAGAGTGTGTGTGTGTGTGTTTGCATGAATGAAAGCAAAAAGAAACAGAGTGGGAGAGAATATATGGCTTTAATAAAAAGCAACATTGCCTTTATGTGTTACCCAGTAATCAATTGCTCGAAGCCTGAAACATTTTACACAACATCTCATTTTAAGAATTATTCTCACATGTGAGGAGCTGGTCCTCCTTTCATATCTCAGAAAAGCTGCAGTTTTAAATTAATTACAACTTTCAGACATCATGCATCACCAGTTCTTTTAAGAAAAAAACTGGAAAAACTGGATAGAAGCACAGGAACATTTTCCAACCGTTTTCACTCACTCGACAGCATTCAGTATTAATAAGCAGGAAGCAGCTGCTTAGCCAGGAATTAACAAACAAATCTACTAATTAATTCTTAGTTTGTTAATTAAGAGTCAGCGGCATAATTATTTGTTAATTACCTCACCATGTTGACATTTCAGTAACAGGTTTGAGGAATAAGGAGCCTGGTTAGCTGGTGAACAGGGCTGCATTTGGTGGATTTTGTTTGCTGTTTTGTGTCATTGCCTTTTGTGTAAACACTGACTTTCAGGCTAATGCGTCTGTAAATACAAGAATAAATGGCTCGGTAATGGCGAATGCTGCACGAATAATATATGCCAAGTGTGAGGTGTCTTCATGGGCTGTATTGACGCAGTTCCGTACAGCAGATGGACGGTCTAGATTGAGGATCAGAGGTGAAGCTAGCAGAGGAGATGGGGGTGGAGGGAGACTGGTGAAGCAGATGATAGGTGGGTGTTGAAGATAGTGAGAAGCACTGAGGGAGCATCTGTTCAGATCAACGAAGTGCACGACAGCAAGACAAAAAAAAATGTTCAGCATTTTCAGGAAATGCTTATAAACCTGAGTCCAAAAAAGAAAAGGCACTTTTTTTTAAGCTTCTCAGCCAATTCTGGCCCACTGAAGGATCGCAACCTCTGTGACGCGCAGCCCCCACAGCCACTTCCTGTCTGTCTGCAGAGAATCCCGAATGACAGGCTCTCTGCAGGGAAAGACAGACAGGCGCAGATGAGATTCCCTGATCTCCCGGCACAACAGCAAACATGGCAAGACAGGCGGTAACACGTGAACGGCTGATTGTGTTCTGTGTTTTGCAGACACTTCCCTCTATTCAACCACATCAAAACACAACCGAGTGCTAGAGGTGTCCCCATGACAAGCTGACAGGTAATGAACTGCTTAGCAACCATGTGTTATGCATGCCAGCTGGATGCACACGGATGCTTTCTAAAAATCTGACTCCACCGTCTTGGAGAAGTGTGGCCTCAACAGCTTGCCAAACTGTGGGATTAAACTCAAAGTGATAACAAGGCAAAAGCCAGATTTTATATCATTATTTAAAATCAAATCCCTTCTTCCTTCCCAGTTCTTCTCCTCCCCAGCTTGAGGCGGGTCTCACAGTGACTTCAGTCAGACTGCAGAAATGCCCGGAGCTCTAAAGCTACTCTCTAACTTGTAATTCCTACTGCAACGGGAGTCACACAAGCAACACATTTCTGCTCTGCTTCTCCGACTCTTAAAAACAGCATGGCCTCAACAGAAAGAGATGCCAGAGAGCTTTGTTCAAATATTGATGCAAACCTCTCATCTGTCATCCCAGCATACAACAGACATGAGCTCACACACACGCAGAAACACACACTCAGATAATGTGTGTGCCGCAACCAAAGCACTCACAGGCAGAGAGCGTTCTCCTTACACATATGTCCAATCAAAACAGGAACAGACAATGTTTACGCTTCCCTCTGATCGACTATTTCACACTCAGATGACCAAATTTTTCATTTTCGCCGTGTTGATTCAATGAAATTTGGTTCATATAATGCAGGAGGGATATCTAAAAAAAATCAGCGGGTTCTCTTTATCAGCACAGCTCTGCTTTGCACTCAAAGTAACGCTCACACACAGAACTGCTCAGTACAACCAAACTCTTATCTGTTGGACAGCATCCCCACCGGAGCTGCGGGGGGCTGTGAGCCTTGTTTAAGGACACCTATGGAGGAGAATAAAGGAGGGACAGGGACGACTCATACACCTTCCCATCAAGATGTATCCTGCCGATCTGTGAGCGTCTGCGAGCGTATCACATCAGGCGTCTCCTCCTTTAGCTTTGGTTGAATGAACATAACAGATTGTCAAAGCACAAACAAAGCATGGACATTAGAATAAAAGTCAAAGTCAGGCACCTTTCTCGCCTTCTGAAATGATTTTGAACATTTTGTGCCAACTGACTCTTTTCCAAATGTCAATTAGCTGATCTTTTTGCCTGGGGCTTTGTCTCTTAGGCAACATACCGGGCTTTCTTCTTGGTGAAGGTAATTGAAGCTGTACGCAGAGACAATGAGAGAAGGACTACATTATGTCAACTTCCTGTAAACCTTCTTTCGTGCATAAAGAAAAAAATCTGCGAGTTTGCATACTTTTTTTTAAGCCAGTTACAATATTTTACAGTGTGTATATATGCCCCTATAATTATCAGTTCTCTACCGGGGAGATATTTGGCATTTTTGCCTAAGTTGAACAGTTGATGGTCAAAAAAAAAAAAAAAAAAGGGGGGCAGACGTTTTAAACATTTTGAGAGATTATGATTTTAACCTGTTCAATCCTCTGGATAACCATTTAAAAAGCATATTGGTAAGCTGGTGTTATTCTTTAAAGACTAAGTCCTCCATGTATGTAAATTAAAGCACTGCATGCATGCCTATATCATGCCAACTGACCTTTGATAACCCCTCTGCCTCATCAAATAGTAATGTGCGTTGCCTCGTCGCCATGGCAGCTCCACGTGCATTTTCTTTTCAAAATAAAAACCTGAAGATGTTGTAACAGCTGTTTGATATTAAATTTGAGAAAAAAATCGCAACATTTGATAATATCTTCACTCGGCTCAAGCCTACCACTTACTCTCTTATAATGATATAAATGGTTAAAGCAACACTATGTAATTTTGACCTTGAGCCTTGGCTATGAAAAACAAAACCTAACAATGCACATTAATACACTGCACAAAACAGCAATTTAAGTAAAATCCGGTCATATTTTATGGAGAAAATGTGCTCTGGTTTTCCCTCTACTATCCTATGACTGCTCTGCCTAAACTCTGTGATTCACAGAAGTTCCTGAAAGCAACATGTAGGCTTCCTGCAGACTGAAGCTGCAACTGCAGCAGTGGGTAGTTGTTGGGGGCAGCTGCAGACAGACAAAGCAGTTGTAGGACATCAGAGGGGAAACCAGTGGACATTTTCTCTGTAAATTATGACAAGGTTTTACTTAAATTGCTGTTTTGTGTGACCTATTAATGTGCATTGTTTAGTTTCATTTTTTGAAGTCACAGATTGTGGACAAAGTTACATGGTGTTGCTTTGAACTTCTGCAATTTAAATCCAGTAATGGACATTTCTCTCCTTCTTCTTCTTCTTCTTCTTCTTCTTCTTCTTCTTCTTCTTCTTTGCGTGCACGCACCCCTTGGTTTACTTCCGGTAAGTATTTGATTCTAAAATTCAATGTGGTGCTGTTTGCACCACAATAAAGTTGCTGAATTTGACCATGTGCACCAGAAATTTTTAATTTTTTCTGTGATCACTTGTTCCCATTCACAGATGTACTGGTCTGCAATGTTTGTCAGCTGAAGCACAGATTTCCCATCCTTTTTATTTACATACAGTACTAATCTGAGTTTAAAAATAACAATGTGGTAAATAAACAAGTCACAACAAGCACACAGGAGAGTTTAGAGTTGTAGAAAAACTTATCTGATGACTGCAGGTGGAGGCAGGCTAACACTTCCTATTGAGTACCAGAACTTGAGCTAAGCTAATTAACAATGCCAGAGCTCTGCCCATCTCTTCCTGATTACTGCATGTGCAGTCGAAAAAATGGTATCTATTTTCTTGTCTGAAACTCATGAGAGAGGCAGATAAAAAAAAAAATACTGTATCCCTTTAAAGGCAAATAAGTATTATTACATTAAAACTGTAACAAGTTACAGAACATTCAAAATACTTTGTTATTTAGCTCTAGTGAAACATTTTCCCCAATGACATAATTTGGTACATATAAATGTATTTTATACTGTAAATATAAATGCGTAACAGTAGAGAAAATACAATATCACACCCACCTGATAATGTAGGTTAGGCTGTGATATTTCTGCACCACAGGTAAAGTATAGACTTTGTTGTCAAAACAAAAATACCAAGTGTGTGTGTCTCCATACATGCTCAAACCACTATGTGTGTGTATTTGAGTGTACAGTTTGTCTGAATGTGTGTCACCTACAAACACCCAGGTGGTGTGTGTGTCTTCATCGGTGTTGTGACAGCTTGCCAGCCTGGTTTTGGCAGGCGGGAGATAGTGCTTCCCTCAGCTCTACCGATAATCAAAGAGTAAACATGCCGAAGCAAAAGTGGGTTACCTGGATGTCAAACTGACAAAAAAAGTCTCCCGTCTGCATCCCACCAACCATGTCTCCACAGGATCCTGCTCATACTTATATTAATATAAGGAGGGAAATAAACCCATATAAATAAACGCCACACACATTTGTATATGCCTTTCATATTCAGCATGTCATAGAATTCACTAGAAGGATTTTTTGATATACAAAAGTGTGAGCTTTAAACTCAGTTCATATCTACATCTATGAATATAAGTATAATATATATATATATATATATATATATATAAACAACAACTCTGAAAGTAGTGACTTGCCTTTTCATAACTTGTCAAGAAAGCACATTAGCGATGGA
>JAQLOL010000011.1:23536283-23547713 GCA_029783665.1 Naso thynnoides
TAGGACAGCCGAATAGTGGACAGGAAACAGGGGAGAGGGGGGGGGGGGATGACATGCAGCAAAGGGCCACAGGTGGAATCGAACCTGTGGCCGCTGTGGTGAGGACATAGCCTCTGTATATGTGGCGCCTGCTCTACCACCTGAGCCACCGCACGCCCCAAGTTCAATTTTCAAGTTTATTGAACAAAAGCTCCCAGTGCTCTGCTCATTTATAATTATTCGGTTTCTGCTTTGAAGAACCAGTCTTTAAATCTATATTTTTATTAATTTTTTGACTTTTAGATAACTGATACGTGCAGCTCGCTCATATTTTTCCCAATTCCATTTGACTGTTTTACAACTGTAGAGAATTTTCCATGCAAAGCTATCTGTTGCATATTGTTAGACTCCAGTAAGTCCATGTCAGGCATGAACAACCTCTGTTAGCATGTCTCCCTCTTGGGTAAAGCGTGCAAACACTCGTTTAAAAGACAAACAAACAGCGACTCGGGCTTGTTGCTCTTGCTTGATAAAATACTGCAAGATCCTTTGTTGCATTATGCATATTTTCTAGCTTCAAAACGCATCAAACTTGTTCATCCTGGAACTGATAGAAAAAGAACAAAGAAACATAGCTGTATTGTGAGCCAGCAAACAAAGCTGCAGAAAACATTTTATGTATTTTCTGCACATGAACAACTTTTGCCATCATTAGTCTTGACTGCTTAGCAGCAGCAAACGCTGGCCTTTCATCTGAGTTTGCTGCCACGTTTGTTCATGTATTTTTGACTGCACTGTTATGGCTGTTTAAGAGATCAAATGTAATTAAACGGCTCAGTTTGAGGAGTGTTTCTCTGTGTGCACGTACAGATATGAGCCCTGCGGAATTCCTTCATGTGAAAGGTTTTACAAGTTCACAACACATACCCTGCTCGTGCTTTAGTTGACATTTAATGCACGTGGGTTTTGATCTATGCACTAAGTGTGCAGCAGAAAAACAGAGCATCACCATTATTTCACAGATTACAGAAGAGAAACTAACTACAAATACGAAATGTAGCGGAAACACATATGCACATCATGCTGTCTTTTATCTCGCTTTATACCGCACAAATAGTTCCATCTGTCGATTTTTTTCACATTGAGATTTTCAGCAGTTTGGTATATTATTTCATTTATTGTAAATCCCTGGGAGACAGATCTTGTTTGTATTGAGTAAAAATCAAGGAGGTGCTGCTGAATTGCCCATAGAAGTAGAGGGACAGCAGAGTACTTAAGTGTCTCCCCAATGATCAATTACGTTGGATCCAAATCAATACAAAGAGTGAGAAAAATACATTTATAAGTCTTTTGAGAGAAGAGTTTGAAAGATATTGAATGATGGTTAAGGGTTAAAAATTGACTGTGTGCAGCAGTTTGCAATTCTGAATTAAAATGAGAAAAAAAAACTTCTCCAACGTCACGCTGCTGCTCTCAACCAGAAAGTGTTTTTAACTGTGGTTAAAGGCTTTATTGATATTCATAGCGTATTGACATCAAATAATTACATCAATAATATTGTTGGTTAATGTGCTTCTTTGCGTTTGACCACATCGAGTACTTATAAATCAAGACCTTAACTGAATTAAGACAGTGAATTAAATCCTTTCAATTAACATTCTCACTGTAGCAGTTGGTTCAGATTGCAATCAGCAGAGGAATATAGGCCATCATTCACTGCAGGGAAAGTACAAAACAAAAGGATTTTAAGGAAACATTTATGCAAATGTATGCACAATTTATAATTCCTTCACAAAGCGAATTCCTGATGCTTGCTATATGTGTCGATATGGTTCGTCATGAAGATGAGTAACAGTTTGATTGCACAGAAAATGTCAAAGAAAATTGCTTTGAAAGTGACAGTATGTCTCATCTCCTATAAATACCTCCACAGATTGCAAGGTTACAACCTGAACCTTCAATTATTTTCAGTGTGATTGCATAATTAGTTTAACAATGTATCACAGACATTGATCTTAGTGGAGAAGTACATGATCAAGTGATGGTGAGAAATGAAGTGCTAACTGCTCCTGCCTTTTAAGAAAAGAAAAACTGAACTCCCATTTAACATTGAACACTCAGTAAATTACATGTTCTGACCAATCAACAGATTCTACAGCCTATGAGTTATGACTCACAGACCCCTGTTTCATATAGCTGTCCAATGTGTATTCATATTGATCTGCATCACCGCTACAGTGGTGATCAGAAGTAGCACATTTCATACGTGCAATCGAATCAAATTAACAGCTTGAGGCAGTTCATTAACAGCCAGCATTAATGCCTCTGTCTGGTGTGACTAATGAGGCTGCAGATAAACACTTAACAAGGCTAACGCTGTGCAGGAGCTTTCCAGCATTTCTCTGATATGAAGGTAGAAGCTGAGCAACACAAACAAAAGACAAGGAAAGAAACAACAACCACACAGAACAGGAGGAGCATGTCATGTTAGTCAAATTGCTGCGATAACAGTTCAGCCGTGACCTTATTTACTCCTGCCATTCATATATTGAATATTGAGTAGCATTCTGCTGCTTGTGTCTTGAAAATCTAACGTGCAGAAAGTTGCAAATTCCTTAATAAGTTATGCTTTGCACACACACACAGAATACTGTTGCTAGAAAACGACAAAGACGAAAGAGAAAGAGACATTTGTGTCCGGAACTGAACCTCCGTGGATGTGTGTTGCAACTTGATTTAATATTCTCAATCAAGCAGCAACTACTGGGATGAAAAATAAAGCCAAGAAGGAAGCGACAAAAACTGCAGTTTCATCACGTGGCCTCATGAGGCCGGCTCCAAAGAGAAGTCAAATCCTCACAGAGCCTCATGTTAAAAAGCCCAGCTTTCCAGCAGAAATATGCACGTATATATCCTGGTACAAATCCGTTTTTGGGTCTCTACAGCTAATTTACCTGATTCATGACAACTCATTTAAATCACAATAAGGCTTTAAGTTATGCATAATTAAAAGTGTGGCTGTTTTGAGTTACAGAAGCTGCTAGCTGTCTGCTAGATGTCACAGAGTAGTTGGTATCAATGCATATCCTCCTAAGCTCCACCCACTTGTCCATATTTCAGTCACCTCTGGGTCCAAAAACACAAGATGGCAGCGCGATAATAATACCAAACTTAAGACTTCATAAAGATATTCCAAAACCCGAGGGGTGAGGTCCGAGTGGGTCTATCCGAATTTTAAATGTTGTCTATAGTATATCATAAATAAATCTAAAGTAGTCCATTCTTATCAGACAAGTGATCATGTTGGGGCTGCAGAACTTGAAGAATTTACGTTTAGAAAATAATCCTTCCTCCATGAATTTTACATATTTGCATAAAGGATAATACTCTAAAAAAAAATTTCTCTTTAATTTTGCATGACTCGTGCAGTGCCTGTTGAAAACACAGCTGTTTGAAAAGTTCTGATGAGTCTCCTGTGGTACTGTTACTTTCAGTATATCTGCCATGACTTTAGCAGTGATATGGGTGCAGTATGTTACATGAACATTTCATGGCCTCAGTGGAGTCAAGACCTCATGCAAAATTTAAGATAGATTGTACTTTTCCATTTTGAGCTACTCTCATTTTTTATTCTGAACATGTAATGTCAGTGATATTTTATTTAAATCATGTTTGCGGACCATGCTGATATAACTGACACAATCTCTGGTCCCCTTATTTCAACCTGGATTGACACGCATCCTTACATCAGCTGCAAGTTTTATGACAATATTCTATATACTAACTCTATGCAAAAGTAAGTATGTACTTAACAATTGACATATAATGTTAAAAAGTTTCATGTAATATGACGTTACAGGTGACGTGTGTCAGACAGAAAGTGATAAGTAATGCCTGGCGTTACTTCACTGGATCATATTGTGCTCTATGCTTATATTAGCCTGTTCAGAGGAGGGGAACTTTCCATTATCTGTCATTAACTACGGCTGATATAACCATTGCATTCTTATTGCGCTTGATTAGTTGTGGAGGTCCCAGATATTTCGGAAAACTTGGTGTCGGGGGTTCATAACATCATACAGACGTGTACGAAGTCCTGTCGTACGCATGTGACCAGAGTGACCCCCTACATACACGCATACAGGGATCCCTTGCTTTTATAGAGAGGTGATATCTGTAGCCACTCCATTTTTTCCCTGTGTTTCTGCGTCATACGCTGCCCTCTTTCGTGCTTCCTGCGTGGCCTCGGCCACTTCCTCCTGCTCCTGCCTCCTGCAGCTGTCAAAACAGCATGACACCGCCTCATCAGCTTGTGAAGAATTACCGCGCTTTCCTCTTAGTCTTCTCCGGCTTGTTTTGTCAACCACTGTGGTAGCTAACACTCACTCTCCAACTTTAGCTCTAAGCTTTGTTCCTCGTGGTTTCCTCTGTGTTACTGTTGTTTCTCCCTGTGCTTCAGACTCCCCCACTGCCTGCCAGCCTGCTCTCCAAGCTCCACATACATCTGTCTGCCAGCCCCACTCATCTTCAGCCGCACTCGCCACCCATTCATCTGCCACCCAGCTCATCCTCTCCAGTGGCCGCGCTCTTCACCAGACTCTTGCCTGCCCACTGCCCTAAGCTCCCACTCTCCCACTCCATCTGCCATCATTCAACCTTTAAGCTTTTTAAACCTTTGCCTGAGTCTGTGCTGCATTCACGTCAACTGCTTATTGAACATAACATTTTGTCCACCTGCAGGTTTGTTTTTCCCATCTGTTTCTGCACTCAATGACTCCATAAAAATCTGGTCATACCTTAAACAATTTGAATATCTTCCTCTTACAAAAACTACCAGGACAGTATTAAAATAATAAAAGAACTGAGGAAGGAGAAATTTCTGTTCAACATCCTGCTGCTTTCTTTAAGTTTCAAGTATGACTTCAGTGTGACAAGAGCTGTAAGTTCTCACTTTATATGTGTGTGTCTGTCTGTGTACTGTACATCTGTGTCTTTTGTTTAAGTGTGTGTGGGCTGAGTACAGTATTCATTAATGTGCTTTGTAAGGTGGGTGTTTTATTCTTGTATTCTTTTCGCCTGTATTATATGTATTACACTTTTCTAGACATATAACTTTTGTAATATATAATAAAGCACAGATAAAATGAGATATGGATTCTTTCCTTCCATTTGTTAAATGTCTGGCTTTGTGGTTTGACAAGTTCAGTGCACATATTTATATATGTGGCTTGAGTCATGAAATCAATATACAACAATTAATAAAATCATCATAGAAGCATTCACGTTGCATTTGTGATCACCCAAGACAAATGCACATGCCAACCAATGCAAAATTCTGTTTATAAAACGGCAGTGATTACAACATCTGTTATGTCTTTTACATGAGAAACATAGCAAAACGCAAAAATACTTGTGATTGTTTGCTGATTTCGGCCTATATAAATTGGTATCAGCATATACATTCTCAGATATGCTCCCATATTTAAAATGTTTTTTGAGACGTAAAAAATTCTTGGATAAGTGCTTTCAAATGCTGTAATTGCACAGTTTGTCCAGCAGAGTGTGGTGCGATATTTAATAACTAGTAAGTGAAGTGTTAACTGTTCAGCATACTGATGTGTGGAATAAACCTTGTTAAAATGTAAGATATTCAGCCTCTGTTTTTCAAGTATTTGATATCCACATTCAGACAATATTTTATTTGGAAAATATCGGCCGATGTTCTGGGTATTGGAATTTTCTTGCTCATAGTATGAGTATCAGCAACAGCCCCCAAAATCCCATGTCTGTCTGGCCCTTCTTTTTTCTCTCTTATATGATTGTAAATTAAACATTTTTGAATTTTTTGAACTGTTGGCCCCCAAATCCCATATTGGTCGGGCCCTAGTTACACCTAAAAAAAGGGTGCTATATGGAATATTTTTTCTAGTCCAGTCTGTCCATGACAGAATTTAATATTTTACTACCTGCACACCCCAAACAACCTGAGGGGACAAAAAGTTAAGAGAGAGATGCAAAATAATTCAGTTATAATATAAAATCTGGGCAGCAGCCTGCTCACTGTTCACACAGTAGAGGCTTGGCTGTCGACCTTCTCTCCTCAGCCTGGGGCTCAGAAGTCCCCAGCCAGAGTCTGACCATGGCCAGATTGACAGGACCAGCGTATTGTGGGAGGCCAACAGGCAAACCTCACAAGTGGCAGAGGTGACATCCGCAAAGTGTCATAATGAGATCTTTTTGTGTGCCAATGAGGTCCCTTAGAAGCCCAGTGAGTGATGCCCACAGCTGGTCATTATCTGCTCCAGTCGCTGCAGAATCATAAACAGCTCTTCAAATAAAAAATAAAAAAAAGATTTCAGGCAGGTAAGCCTCTGCTGAGAGCCGATGAAACTCCCATTTATTCATCTTAAGGACTTGGCTATTTCAAGGTCTATAGTGTGGCTGCTGCTTGAAAGAACATTTGCTTTATTTACAAGGACTTTTATGATGTACTTCATAATGTTACTGCTGATCCAGCTGGTGACCTGACACGGCTGTACAGACACAGCCTTGAGCTCCATATAAAAGGCACACAGCATATCTGTATCATTACAAATGGCAGCTCCTCTCTGCATGAACCTGTGGTCATCAGTCATCGGGAGTGACTTTATCTCTCAGGTGCCAAGGATAACAACGCCAGGGAGGCGTCGGACGGGAACCCACGGGGTGACGGCAGGAGGGCTGATGAGGGCAAAGACACAAACAAGATGAAAAAAGACACAGGTGTGTGACTGAGAGTGTGTGTGACAGGGAGAGAGCGAGATGGAGAGAGAGTGGCAGAGTGATGGAGGAAATGGTATTAAAAGTAATGAATGTCACTCTGTCATTCCTTCTGTATGATCTGTGTGCCTTTGCCAATTATCCTGACAGCCTGAGGTCCGGTCCCTCTTTCCTTCCCACTGGGGGAAAAAGCTCAGCTCCAATGCCAAATATGGGCCTTGTTATAGGATTCACCAGGGACAAAAGCTATAACCAGAGATCATCACTTTTTATATAAAGAGCCGCAGCTTCTGCACACCTATCAGGGCAGAGATCAAGGGAGCTGTTAATGTGAAAAGTGAAGTTGATGGTCATCCACTTGTGCAGATCCCAGGTGCTCCCATACAAGAGGAAGGACAAACAGAGAAGCCCTCTTCCACCACTCGTGGACCAAGTTTTTACTGAATAATGAACCAAACGAGGCCGTAAATCAGAATGCACTTTTCTCAGCACTGTTAGGATAAATTGAAACATAATTAAAGTATGATCCATCCTCTGTAATTTAGTGGAATGCTTCATCAACACAGCATGTTGTGCTAATTGCACGCAAAATATCAATAAACGTCTGGCCTCCCAACAATTAAAACTGAGGCAAATGAATACACCTATACATCAAAACACTGATGAATATTCGGAGCCTCAGGCACTGAAAATAAATAAATGATTAAGTTTTCACAACACTCCACAAAATTAATCTCAAGAGTGCTTTTTCACATAAAACATGCAATAAATTGGACTCCTAATGAAGAGAGGAAGAGGTGTGCAGCATATGGCAACTCACATTTAATCACACCATAGATATGAGCTCTGAGAAAAGAACATGCATACAACATGCTCTCCTTTTACTCTTTAACTATTTACCAAACAAGTAGTTAAACTACAGCTACATTAGTAAAAGTCTGTGGGAGGTTTATTAGACAAATCCAGTCAGGTGTGCTTAGGATTTTTAGGTTACTTTTGGTGAAAAGATGCTCCTACAAAATTTGATCTTTCTGATTTACATTTTATTTTCAAAAACTTACAGCGTAATTTAATTAAAGTAAAAAAGAAAACTACTACTGATCCATAAGAGGCGATCTGGAGTAAGCAAAAGCTCAAAAATTATTTTTAAATTAAAGACAATTACTGCACAGAACTGTATGTAACATGCAATTAAAGAGATGGCAGAGATTCCCATGTACACTAACATTGGGTATGTATGCAGAAATTACAATATCCTTGAAGAACAGTGCACAAATTCGTTTTTTTTCTTTTTTTGTGACTTAAGAACAATCTATTGGAAAAAATTCACTTTATGAATCCAGATTTGTTTTGACTATCTGAAAGTAATTTAGCTGCACTGGCTCTTTACAGAGCAGAATTTTATCTAACCAAGCTTTGAAGGACAGTTAAGACAGAGGACACTGAATCCAACATCATACATAAAAATCCAACCCCACTGGCTCTTATTTTAACAAAAAAGGACTTGATAAGAGGTATGACTTAAGCAAAAAACCTTGTATAAGTAATTTTTGTAAAACCTCTTTTTGACATGGAAATGATCTAATCTCTATGCAAAGTCAAACTTGATGTAAGTGATTTTCCGGCTGGTTATGTTTGGGTTGAGTTCCATCTTTTTGGCCCTTTCGAATTCTCATCATTCACTGAGCTGTGTGTTTGATGTGGTTTGTAAACCCACTATTAAAGTTGAGGTAAGCAGTTTATTTTTTGGTGTCATCGTGCAAAAATTCCATAAATCTTTTAGCATATTGTTATTCAGGAAGTCTGAAAGAACACTAGACTTCTGCACCCTCTACACTTTTCAGCCAATCAACGCTCATTTCAGACAGCATGTGTTCCTATTGGCTGCTCTGTGTTGCACTTCTTAGCAACAGGCGACGTCAGTGCGAGCTGACTGGCTGTTGAAACATATGACGTGCCTTACGTTGTAAAACTGGCCTCTGGCAACTTTACAAGCTGAGTTGCAGGCCACACTGTCAGTCAGCTTGAGTCGAACTGAGACGGACTAGTTTACACCGCTTTAACTATTCCTGCAACTGTTTTGTCTTGTCAAGAATCTTTGGTGTAAACTGGACTTAAAAGAGATAATGACAACAAACAATATAAAACGCCAGCCGCAGCAAAAACAGGGAGGGGAGTCTCATGCTACAGCTAGCTTAATTTCCAGATGTTGTCTACCCCAGCTCTAACCCCAGCTCTAACCCCACCAAATACAACCTATTGCCTGGCTTCATTCTCTTACATACCATTTCAGTGATCTTGTACTCAAATGTTTGTATTTTTGTTTGGCCCATGGTTATTCCTATGGAAGATGTCGTAAATCAAAGTTGATTTAGGATTTAAAAATCAGAGTTTTTTCAGTCATAAATTGGATTGCAATTTGCTTAATAATTCTAATAATATAATAAATAATAATTATAAGACAGAATTTTTCTGCTTTAAGTTTAATACATCTAATAGTATTTTTGGTTGACGTGCATTATTACAAACTTTGTTCAAAAGTTAACTTATACTTCTTAGAATCATAGCTTTCCGTAGAAAATATAGGCTATATAGTTCACATGCATTTTATTTTTATTGTAACAGTTAATTGGAGTGTAAATAAAAAAGGCCTTTATGACCTCACAGTGGCCTTTTTCCACCAAAATCTAACAGCGTCTTAAGTTGAAATACACAGGTTCCCGAGGTATCGCATTCACAAAAACGGGTCAGATGTGGGTACATATGTTTGAAGGATTGGATAAACTAACAGCCAAGTCTGTCACCAATGCAGAGGTGTAAAAATTCCTGCTTTTTATTGCTGCTGAGGTCTGCCCAGTGTTCTTGCTTTGCTGTCAATAAGAGGAAAGTTTACTTTGTAAAAATTAACATGACCAGTTAAATCAGAAAAAATCTGCATATTTTCTTTCATCATATAGTTTACTCGGCACTATTCAATTATGTTGAAATGTTAGTAAGATATTTAAACAGTCATTGTAACAGCTTCATTGGCTAATTATAGTAATGTAGGAATGATGACTTCTGTTGAGTTAATTGTTAAGAGCTCTGCACTTTATCTGCTTAAGCTAATGTTAATGTTTAGTAACTCCTATTAACTCTTCATATCTCTAAATTATCATAAATAAAAATAGATTTTTTTTCTACCACAGATGCAACCACTCATGTCATCATGGTTAATCTGAAGCATGCAAAGCAGGTGAGCTGAATTCATTCTGAATTCAGATTTTGCTGAATTAAATCTCAGTTTAGGTCCAGCCTGACGACACAGAAAGCCTAGAAAAGTAGTGTGCGTGTAGGGTGAGTTTGGGCTTTCCTCGCCCTTTTTCTGGACACTTTCAACTAAGTTTGGGGATAAAAATCGCAGCTTTGATCTTCAAACAGTCTGTTTGAGATGGAATTGGATCCCTTGGTTGTTATCACAACATAAGAGAGGGAAGTTTAATATATTTTCTCCTTCTCTAATCTTTTATCGTTTTAATTTTGCAGCGCCACAGTGTTGCATGAACCTCAGAGGGCTCAATATTTCATGTACAAACCTGACTGAAGGGCAATAAATCCTTGTTGTGGACATGCTCTGGAAAATTAATACATCTTGAATAATGCAAACTAGCATTACAAAGAAATTGAGTGTTTACATCTGGATGTATGAGAACATATCAATGTTGCCCTTTATTATGTAGCATTTTAAATTATTGATGTGTAACACTAAACAGATTACTTATGCCCTCTTCAATGGGTGAATGGTAACTAAGTCAACCCAACTCTGGATTTAATTAGTCTGTAGAGCACACACCCAGAGCAGATAGAAAGCTAAGGCAAATTAGCATTTAAATAATTTCATTGCTGATGGATAAATCAGAAATCCTCCTGATGTGACTGTGTGATGTGCTGCCATTCTGTGAGGGGGAGGCTGGTGTGTCGGCCAGGCTGGCTGCGGATCCCCACTGTGTCCATCTGTGTGACCATCCTGCAGGGATCCATATGGGGCCAGCTGATAGCAGAAAGAGGACGACTGCATGCGGCCAAATCATGTGGTCAATACATAAATGAGGAAGCTTTGCACATTAAAAAAAAGAAAGACGATGGACAAAGCTAAAGAAATAAAAGAACTGTAGAAGCTATACAAGAAACTAAAACACGCAGGGCTTGTTAAAGTTACCTTTTTCATGGGGTCTAACAGAGTTGTTTAAAGTAGCCAATCAACAGAATTTTAATGTCAATAACCAGTTGATGATTTGAACAGAAAAGGCAGCCATTTTTCTGTTACCATCTTCTCAAATGTACGAATTTGGTGCTTTTCCCTGGGGCCTGACCGATATATCAGTTTGCTGATATCTTTGGCTGGTATCAGCCTGTCACAGATGTATCAGTGTCAGTGTTTATGTTCTCTGATATGTGCAAATATTAAAACAATATTCTAAGGTTGCTTTCACGCTGTCCTCGTTTGGTCCGCTTTAAACGGACCAGAGTTCGTTTCCTTAGATAGTCCGCTTCGTTTGGGCAGGTGTGAAAGCTCATACGAACTCTGGTACGGACCAAACAAACGAACTCTGGTCCGCTTGAAAACGGGGGTCTTGGTTCGTTTGCAAGTGAACCCTGGTGCGGTTCGTATGCCGTGTGAAAGCTCACCGGACCAAACACAGGACCAAATGT
>JAQLOL010000011.1:23549535-23561506 GCA_029783665.1 Naso thynnoides
GTTTAACAAAAAAACAAAACATCTTTCTTATATCCACTAACAGAGATAATAACAAAACCCAGACTTATATGTTAAAGGGCAGGTCCACCACTTTGAGAATTTAAATAAAATATTTCTAGAAAAGAAATTGTAAACTTATTAACTACATGAACAAAGTTGCAATAATATACTGTAATATCCACTGACAGAAACAATAAAGACAAATGTCTTTAAATGTCAATAAAGACAGCTCAAGGGGCGATTATTTCTTAAATGAATGACTGGTAATATACATGATATTGTCTTTGGAGCGTCTGCCCCCCTCCCTTCTTTCACATAATGGATTTGATCCTAGCTTGTCCTCGCATGTGATTGGCCGCATGGTGTGCTCATCAAAACAAACACCCGCCCCTGCCTGCACGGATTCTTCGCTGCACAGACAGCGGAGCAGGAGCAGATACAGGAGAGAGCAGGCTGAAGATTGAGCTCAGAACCAGCTTGTTAGTGAACGACACATCAGTACTGCACACGTGAGCTAAGTTATGGATCAGCCAACACCAGAAATAAACAAAACTGTGTTAATTGCGTTAATATTTTTTAACGCGTTAAACATTTTAAATTAATTGCCACAATTAACATGTTAATTTTGACAGCACTAATAAAAAGGTAACACCCAAGTAAAGTACTAGTACTCTAAATTTGTACTTATGTACAATTTGCGTCACAAATTGCAGTTAGTTGGAATGATATTAGATTTGCAGTATGATTTGTGATATTGAGGGGAACAATCATTCTTACGCCATTATTCTCATTTTTGCTGAAAAACATTAAAATGATTATGGTGTGATTTTTGCTGGGATCCAAACAAAGATGTTTGATTAAATCTGCACGATATGTTGTGTAGGCCAGGACCGCACTGCACCACCACAGTATTTGAAGTAAAATCATATTGATCTTGATCTAATCCAAGTGTTCATGTGCCATGGTCTCTTGAGACCGAAGGCCGCTACTACTTAGTTGCATTCAGTCACTCCTGAAAAAAACACACATATCATAAATTTTGTGCACATTTAAAAGCTGCACATGCACAGGTAGGTCACTAAACATGCAGTTAAAGATGCATATGATGTTTTACCATTGACTCAGCACAGCACACGCTGTAAACATGATGTCAGTCACACTCCAGCTTTTAATCCTCCCTTTCGCTCCACCCCTGAGGCTATTTCCTATCACGGCAGGAAACAGGGAGTTCCTCTATGCAAATGACTCTTCACACGCTCGCTCTGATTACCTCATACACGGCTGAAGAGAGAGAATATGGATAAAAAGGAGGGAATCAAAGAGCAAGTCACTACTGAGCACCTCCTGTTGTCTGTGCTGTTTTTGCCAAACTTGACAGAACGCTGGGTTGGTGGGGTTGGGTGCTGGCGAGGTCTCTATCTTTTTTCTCTCTCTCCCTCTCTGAACTGTGGCCAGGGTCCTCTTGGGCCTGCTCTGTTGTGCTGCAGGAAAATTGCCAATCCGGGGCTACTCTGATTGAACACTGAAAGCCGGAGTTTTATAAAGAAGCTGATTTGCTATTCATTACCTCTCACTCACTCTCTTTTCTTCCTCCCGCACTCTTCCGTTTTCCACTGGCTCACGTCGCCACACTCCAACTTCCTTTCTTGGCCTTTCTCTTTATACTGTGTTCATCTTTTCTTCCTCTGCTTGATCCTCCCCTTGGAGACTTCCATAGTTAGGCTAGAATATAATGTGGCTTCCTCCGTTCTTCGCTGTGTGTGTGAAATCACCGTTGGTTCCTCTGTCGATATGGCAAATACTGTAATTACCTCCCAGTTTACCAAAGGATCAGCACGCACCTGCTTAGATTATCAAGTGAAGGCTGTGTTTGGACTACGAAACCCTCAAAAAGGTCTGAATATGACAAAGGAAATGATGCGGCAAAGGCACGAATAAATAAATGAATAGTGTACAAGTATGAAGAACAAACAGAGCTCCCTTGCTACTTTGTTTGACTGACGTTTCCTCAAATGGATGTGAATTTGAAGACATTTCGGGACACTTTCTCAGTAGTTTTCCACTGATCATTGATCTGACTGATACTTAAATGAAAGCTTTTATTATATCCTCTGAGACTAAAACAATTGTATGTTCTCCCCACGTTTCCTGAAGGTGCTTTGCATGGAGTTATCCTGAATATTGATCAGTTTTTGCCCAACAGACTCAAGCAGCTAAGGATAAGTGAGAATAGAAAATCAATGAATGAACAGGATACAGAGTTAACAGTTTATTTAACTGTAATAACACTCACAACTAAATTTTTCCTCAAGACGCAAAAAGGAAATATCTTAAAAATTTAGCAACAGTTATAATTTGGCAATAATTAAAAACAGGGAACCAAACAGAAAACCAAAAGACGGAATCCCTCCTATTAATATCAAGCTAAAGTTATTCTTTGAATTTAGGTTTGGTCACACCAGTGACACAGCAAAGCTTATCTGTGCTTTTCACAAAACATATGGTTTTAACCTGTGACAAATAATGATAGCTTGCAGGGATAGTTTTTGAACTGACGTAGCTGCTCAGCTTATTGCTAACACAAGCCACTGCAGACAAGCTAGCATTAATTAGACAAAATATGTCCCTCAGGTTTTCTCTGTTTTCTCTATTCCAGGTGTTTACTCCACCTTGAGGCAGTTTGTTCACAGGAATGTACGTTGTTTAATTCAATAATAAAGACTTTTAAAGAAAAGTTCTACAAGCTAAGAACTTGCTAGCTGCTAACTGACTGTCAGTTCTCAAGCTTGTTAGCTTAGTTGCAAATCACAAAACATTATTTGTACCATGACTCCCTGTTAACAGTCTGCACACCTTTCCTCTTTGTGGAAGTTAAGTTGATGAGGCAACACAACAGCAAAAATACACAACAACACCTTCATGTATTTTGGACTCTCTGGCCCTATGTTCCCTAATAAATGAATTGATAAAGACACAAATTTTTGGGTCAAAGTTAATCAGATTTATAATTTTTACTTAAAAATGAATACAAAAACCTCCATTTAATAAAAAGTTTTGGGTCAGTTCTTGAAATGTCACCTTGACTGCTGGACAATAGTTTCACCAAGTTCATTTATTTGTAACATGATGCCTGTCTCACAACTGTGTACACACTCCGCCAAAGGCGGCTTAATAAAAGTGAATGGAGCAACACAGTTAATACACTTCCTCCAGTTTGGATTCTAGCTCTCCATCCTCTCAAAGGTCAGCTTTTTTCAGATGGCTTACTTCAGTATCGGGCAAACTTCTGGGTCAAAGTTCATCAGAGTTCAAAAAAATCAAACCCTGAAGCTACTTAAATAACGTACAGAATCCACCATATTATTTCAGTGCAAAGCTTTACAGTTTGAATGCTGGTATGACACAGCCTTTACAAATAGAGCAAAAAGTGCAATACATCCATGAAGCACTTTTACTCCAAGGTGTTGTGACAAATCCCTGTTGCGAAAAAAAAAATCCTACTATGTTGAAGTTTACTGCCTGGATGTGCAGTTCTCCCTTGAACTGCCCTCTACACAATGTTACAATAATACTTTTCTTTTCTCCTTTTTTTTTATTTTTTATTTTTTATTTTTAACTCCCCTGTCCACATAAGTGCTAGCTACTGGAGATTCATTCAGACTGATGGACTGACTTTCAACTTGCCACCTTAGGTTTGTCATCCTTCTTGGGGAAAGCCTCAGGGCCCATGTCCCTGCCAGCACTGTCCAAAGCACTGAGAGCTTCTGTACCATGTGTCCATACGAAGCAAACACTAAACAGATTGAGGCGCAGAGTCAAGATAAATGTCGCTGTCTATTTTCTTCACTTTTAACTGAGTTAGAGTGTTTGTTTGTTCTCTCAGTGGGAAGGAATTGAGCTTTTAGGTTGCAGTGATGAGGAACAGAACATGACCAGTATATAACACAAGCAGCCAGTAGGCTACTTTTCCATTGCATAAAATTTATGTGCAAAATTAAAGTCTCTGTCCTACATTTAACTAAGAGGATGTCTCTGTGTGTCTGTCTGTCTGCTTGTACGTATGCATGCATGTCCTTGGATTTTCTCGAGAAATGTTCATCTGATCGACTTCACACTTGACGGGTGTCTTGTTAAAAACCAAAGGAGGTGGAGGATCGGGTGTGAGCTCTCAAGATCTGTTGGCCACGTCTGCTAGCAATGTGTTACTATCACCAGAGGTGCATACTGTTTAGTGTTGATAGGGGATGCTTATTAACTGTTACACCACTGAACGGCATGCTGGGTAAAGCTTGCGCTGTATTGCCGGCTGCAGTGCATTCAAAAACAGTTGAAGAAGGAGAGGCTGGAGGAAACTGATATGTTATTTAGTTGCAAATTCTTTTAAGTTTGCCATTTTGTTTCCCTTAACTCAAATATTTAAAGCTTCAGGACTGTGACTTTTGAAAAGAATGTTTTTTGGAAATAGCCTCGTCCCAAAGCTAGCTGTCAGCAATGACAGCAGTCACTTATTTCTGTTATTGTTGTTGTTGTTGTTGTTTTTTTTCATTTTGCAATTTATATGTTAATTAAAGGACTGTACCGGTGTTCCCACATGTCATTGTTCTTTGCCAATATTGGCCACACAGGTTATATAAACCCCACCCTTTTTTTCCCTAAGTAGCTTTATCTATAAGATATGGTGTTTGCTTGCTTACATTTTGTCCATGTTCAGTAAATGTTATGGAAAGTAGCTGAAAATATGTGACGTTTTAAAGAAAGCCTGTGTCAAAAACCCTTTGTCACAGGAATATTGTAGCTAGGAAGGCAGCCCTTGTCAAGAACTATTTTTCATAATAACTTTGGTCTATACCTAGCAACTTTCATGTGTTCTATAATGTTTCTATGCCCCGTTTCAACATGAATGGCAGGGAATAGAGTTTGAAAATGCACTCTGAGATCTACCAGAGTAAACTCATGGTCACATTTTAACATTTGTGGAAAATAGGGCCAATCTCTGCTAACAGAGACAAGTCAGAAATAGACTGGTATGGTCCTTAAAGTGCATTTTTGCTTGAAATGCACTTAAATTTTCCACTCTAAAAAATGTGTGCATTCTAGCATTGCTTGTTGCCCAAGACTAAAGGAAGCAAAGAGGCGAGTGTGAAGTTGTTTGGATAAGTGGTTCAAAACCGGTGGCCAAGCTATCAACCCTTTCAGACTAAGCATGTTCGAATGGTCCTACTGCACTGGTGATTAGTTGAACAGTGCAATGGAAATCACTTTTAGTCTCTCTATCCCTTTAATTAGCACATAATGGGAAAAAGGCAGGTAAGATTTCATTTTTGATTGCATGTTCATTTGAAACCAGAGGAGAAGATTGTTTATGGCATGGTCACATGTTTATTATGCAAATCCTCAGGAGGATGTTTTATGAAAAAACCTGCGGTGTGCCATGGTGTTTCAGTGTTTTTAATTTTAATGTTATGACTGACTTAAACATAATCCTTGATGCAAAGGTCTCAAATATAAACACTATCATTGCATGAGAGGTACAAACTAATGTTAATACCAAACACAATCCTGATTTGTGTCATGTCTCTTTCTGTTTCCCATTACGAAAAAGAAAAACCTAATTGTTCTTAAGAGCATAATGTACACAGTAAACAGCGATAAATTCTCAAATATATGGGAGGCCAAGCTCATCATCATTATAAGCTGCAAATCTGTTTCGGTGAGATTAACTTGTAGTCAGACTGTAAAGTCTGGGCAACACAATTAAAAACAGGCTGCTTTAAAAAGCGAGTACTGTATGTTTTAATGACTTTAATATTAATCCAAGGTTTTAACAAATGACTGATGAGACCTTGCCACCTGCTCATGCGTGCATTTTCATAGCAAGTCGTGAACAAAACAACCAGATCACTGTGCGAAGACGTGTCTTTCTGATTATGAAAAACAATGCAGAGAACTAGAGATTTAATATGTCACAGTCTGAATCTATTTAAATGACCAATGTGCTTTTCGAAAAGAAAAACTTTTATTCAGACAATATTTGATTAATTTTTAGAGGAGTATCTGTTTTCACATTTTTCACGCTTGTGCATTGTTTTTACACAAGAGCAGCTGTTGCATTCAAGTCATCAAGCACTTCCAAAAATTAGTTGACAACTCAATTATAGCAGGAAATATACTGTATTATTAATTAGTAAAGGGTTACCAAATATAGGCTGGGAAAACCTGAGGGCAGATGAGACAGCAGAGTTAATGATTGGCTCTGAGAGGCTATAACTGCGATCAGATTGGATTAAAACCTCAGCAAGCTTGTCTGAGCTGGAGGTACTGTTTAGACTGCAGTGACAATATGTCTGCTTTCTTGGAGGAGTCTTTCCTTCTCTCAAATTCTTGAATTCTGTTTATTCAACAAGGGATAACTTCTGTGTACAGTCATTATTCTATACCTCTATATACCATGATAACTATGACTATAGAATGGTGAAGTAATGAGTCCTAAAACCTGGAGGTCGATTAGCATTTTAGCACTTCCGGCTTCCTCGTGTCAAAGTCTGGGTGTTTTTTGAATGAGTTTTTGGTTTTATGCCTGAAATGAAATGAAATTTAGACTCTTTGTTATGCAACATAAAATACACAAGCATAAACTAAATTTCTGAACTTTAAAGGTTTAAAAGTAATAAAATATATAATGTCTTTGAAAAAAGGATGTCCGACTAGCAACTCACATAGCCGTGATCTCTAGCTAAATCAGGTCATGCTGGAGAGAGAGGAGAGATCATGTATCATCGTGTACCATCATGTATTATTTTTGCCTCTAGTGATTTTGTTTCTGCATCAAAAAAAAAAACAAGAGTGGTGTTCATCTGTGAAGGTCATCGTGCTAGACAAAGTAAGTATCATAAACTTGCGTTCATCACAGAGCGGATTTTTGGCTATAATCCAAATTCCCATTGAAAAATCCCAAAAGCCTCTTGTCGAGGGAACCAATGTGATGCTACAGTAACTTCTGGACTGTCTACAAAAACCCACGTGACTCACAGCGCCCCCACTGCATACCTGTTGTAGATGCATTGCCACTGCTTAATGACTGCATGGTGCTAAAACCACTGAAGAGTGAATAATCTACAGTGATGCACAATGTTGACAAGTGGTTTTGATAGTGTACAGTGTATTTGTATTCTTATTTTTTGTTGCTTCGTCTCAGTCCTGACAAGAGGACGTTTTATTGTCACATCTCTTCTGCAGCTGAGAAGCAGCCCTAAACTAAAACAGCATAAATAGTTTAACTTTACTTCCACTTTGGACCAAATTGCACATTTCTCCTGTGTCCTTGATAACGTGTTTTATGCAGTGTTGAACAATCTTAAAGCTGTTAACCCAATTCTATCAAATGACTAAGCAGAAGATCTAATTGCAGGAGTTAGAGCTGCAAAAGCTCAGTCTCTCTGGCATTATTAAATGAAACTGCCATATTCAAACAGGGTCCTTTTTACTGACAAAACCAGACTTACTTCCCTAAATGTCAGCGCTGATCATTCCCAGTAAAGACATTTTATTTCAAAATAAGGTTGCAGATCAATCGCTCACTTCCTCTGACAACACTGTAGCAGACCTTGTAAATATCCTGGCTCCTCGTATTCCCACATAAAGGTCATTTTAGGAGTAAACATTCCTCCTGAGCTCTGGCCACAACATTTCTCCAAAAGGTGTTTGATTTTGTCCAAATATCGTGTTTGTCTTCAAGTTCCCATTAATTAGTGGCTCTGTTAAAGCCTACATTTACACATTATTGATCAAAGTGTTGAATGCACTGCTTTCAGCCACCAATGATGCACAGTCCTTGGTTTTTGTTCCGTTACACCTTGGTGCTACATTTGATACTGTTGACCATTATATTCTGCTGAAATGTCTAGAACAGGGGGCCGCATTTATGCTTTATTGCTGTGCGGTAATTTATGGTAACTCAATCTATTGGTAATTTTAGTTTCTCCCGTGTGGGTTTGTCCTGAGGTACTGAAAGGTTCTCTTCCCAGACCTGCTTGCCTTTCCATTTACATGCTGCGCCTGCGGCAAAATATTTGCAGTCATGGCATCAGTTGTCATTGTCATGCAAATGACACACGGCTATTTCTCTCTGTTGATATGAAAGACAGAGAGCAGATTGACTCACTTTTTTAAAAGCCTCCTTTCAGACCCCAAAACTGCATCAAATGTAATTTCTTTCAGTTAAGTGCTGACAAACCTGAAGTATGATTTTAGGTTCTGATAGCTACAGAGCAAATTTCTCAGCCCATTACCCCCTAATGACGGCATGACAAGTGAGAACAAGTGAGTCTTCCCTGTTATTACCCCTATTGAATGAAAGTTAGACCTTGCCCTCGCCACTTTAAGTCTCTTCTTAAAAAATGTCTTTATACACTTTCCTCTTCTTTCATGCATTTGCTAGCTTGCCTGCTTGTTGAATATCTGATCTTCTTTGTTCGTATTTAAGCAAATTTTACCCCTTTTTAGATGTTCCCTTATTTAAGATTCGTTAATGAAGCTTTTAAAAGCTTCATCTAGATAATTGAACGTTATTAGTAACTATAATGAACCACCTTATCTTTGAGTTACTAATTATTGAGTGTTCCCCTTTAATTTTCTAGACAATTTCTTAGCATTGTGGCATACAAAGGTGAACTCCAGATAGCAAAAGTCATCACATTTAACAGCTTGATTAGCTGAATACGTTTCAGCAACTGTGCTGCAAGTCTAACCTTCAAATCAATATTCGGCTACTCATACAAAACAGCACGTCATGTGTGGGTAAGATAACAAGCTCTCATGTTCTAAGAGGCTGTCTTGAGCATAGCATACCTGTGTGAATGTGTGAAAAAAAGCTGAATGAAGGATAATGGTTAAATATCTCAAGACCTTTAGCCTGCCATCAAGCATTAATTTGTTCAGCTGTCCTTTCTATTTTAATGGTAAATGCAACAATTCAGCTCCACACAAGAGCCCTAGAAATGGTCTCTAGAGAGAGAAATCAACACAGCTGATATAAAAACCTCTTGTCCATGTGTGTCTGGTCTGTGCACTATGTGCGCACGAGTGGGTGTGTAATGAAATACCAAAGATGAAATTGATATCACATGAAATCTGCAGGAAAAAACAGGAAAGGTAAATTGCGATGCCCACAGGGGCCTCCTGCTTCCATTCCCTCTGTATCATACGCATCACAGATCCATTGAATTAAAATTCAATAAGATCTGGGCTGTTTCCCAAAGCGTTTTGCACCACTGAGCTGTGACATCACCCCTATTCTCCAATCAAAGCCTGGCACCTTTCTCTCACTACTATTCTAACCAATCAAAACAGCTAAAAATGAATTTGTTGATTTTCAGTGTGATGCACTAAGATCTGATTAGTAACTTGAACCCGGTCAAAGAATTCTTTTGGGAAAATAAAGTTGAAGCAACTTATTGTTTTAAAGATTTAGCATTAAAAGAATATAATGAACATTCCTTTAAAAAAGGCAGCATCACGAGGTTTGGGAATGTAAAGCCTTTTGATTTTCCGTGCTTTGTATTCTGCCTCTTAGCCCACAGTCACATCATTTTAAATGGGATGCAGTGAATGACTTTGTTCCAGGCTCTTATTATGCAGGCAGCAGAGATATGCACTCTTTGTCCCATGAAAACTATTAAATTAATTAATGGCTGAACATTTTTCCCTCTCTTCTCCATCCCTGCAATCAGCTTTCTAAGGTCCATTCTCTGGTCGGTTAACTGATTCATTCTCTTTATCGTGACAGGCCTCTACTCCTTTTTTTTTTACAAAATAAGACCTGCAGCTAATTCTGATTGTCTTGATAGATTTGTTCAACTCAAATGCTGGCAGCTTAATGAGGGCGAGCTATAATCAAAAGGGGAAAGAAAAGGCAAAAAAAAAAGGGACCAACTTTTCAAACACATCTTTGCCTCCGGAACATTCCACTCAAGGAACTGCTCCTCTTCATTTTTTTCCCAGAAATCATCCGGTGAGCAATTACAGAGAACGTACAGCGAACGATGCATCATCCGTTGCCGCACGCAAGCGGTCGGTAAAAAACAGGAGTGTTTACTGAGTGGCGGTGCCATTTACCATGGTAAATATGTGCTTCCCAGGCTGGTGAAGGGTTGATGGTTTTGCAGCAGGGTGACATCTGATATACGGCTGTATGCAGGGAGAGGGCTGATCAAGGCCACCTCTATCACTCAACCAGATAATCTCTGCACCCGAGAAAAACAAATGATGGTTGCTAGCTAGCCTCAATAGTCTGTCTCACATCTTCATCCTGTTCATTTACTGTGGAGCTATTCCCCCTCTCTCCCTTCAGTCACTCTCATCTGCCCTCTATTATCAAAATCTTTTACAGTGTGATAAAACACTACTCATTAATGCAATTCCTGGATTTGAACCGCCTCTAATTATGTTCAAACTGCTATTATCTGCAAGGCTATTGAGCTACAGTGGATGAGCTCGTGTGTGTGTGTGTGTGCCCATACGAAGGTTATCCGAGCTGTTTTGTGCTTACTTCTTGAAGGATGTTTAAATTGTGCCACAGAGACACAGGTGTCAAATAGGGTGAGACAGTGATTTAGGGGAAGGCGTCTCGAAAAGCAGGCAACATAAGGAGGTCAGGAATAGTTCCCCGGGGCAATTTATAGGCCTCTGTTATTGTTGGGAAATGAGAACAGAGGAGTAAATTGCTCGCCAGCAGGGCCGAGGATAAGAAAGAGCCTCATATTCTGTTCATATCTGGGAGAAAGGATGCACATACCTCCCCTAAGCTGGCTCCTCTGGCTGGGTAAACAGAGGCTGAGATGCCGGGTGGATTGAGATGGATTGGACAAAGCCAATCGCTGACCGGGGCAGCTGAATGTCCTTCCTCAAATATACAGCATGTTGGTGGCTTTGATATTCATAAGGTGGTTTACAGGAGGTTGGGGAGTCAGATGGGATTTGTGATTTACAACAGAGGTGTGATGTGAGGTTGGCAAACGGCCTGACACTGGCATTTTGCTAACTGCAAAAGATGAAAAAGAGAGAAAGGGCCACGTAAGGGAGGACAAGGAGGGGCAGTGTTTACACCATAGTCTGGGTGAATACTCAATTCTGATTGGCTGCAAGTGACACCTGTCAAGAAGTTCCAGTCAAATTGTCTGTTCACCGTTCTAAATTACTGCGCAGATTCAGTCTGTATCTGTTCAAGCAATTTAAGTCAGACTACGTGTAGCAAGTTTCATATATATATAATATAATATTGCAAGTTAGCTTTTATCTAATCAAGCCAAAAAAACTCTACCTGCACTGGCATCAGCTGGCTACGGACACCACAACACTAGAAATAAAATTAATGTATCAAAAAAAGGACATCTCATTTACAACAGAGTCCCTCAGTGCCTCAGGATTGCAACTGCAACAAGCGGTAAGAAGTGCGCTGCCCCTCCAAACTCATTTATATTTTGCTTCACGTAAGCGATGACCTCATGTGATATTCGCTTCTCAATCTGCTACATCAGGATGTGGACAGCAGTACAAATGACCTGTGAAGTGTTTATAACAATTTGGATATAAATTTATAGACAATGATTTGGCTGGATAGCTGGCTTGTCTTGTTGTTACACGGACTTTAAATTTATGTTCTCTGTTTGTCAACTGTACACAGTGTTATTTATAGTAAATCTTGCCAGAATAATGTTAGCTTTGAGATTCACAGCTGAGTGAGCTGAGCAAACTATTTAATATCTCACACTGTCACATCGTATCTAAGGTTTATCCTATGTACTGGAGTAGTGACCATTGTTTCCATCTCATTGGAACTACTGGGATGGCAACAACTGTTCCAGGTATCAGGCTGCAGTCAGACCAAATCAGGTGATCCAGCGAAAACACCGGTTTTCTCATTCATTGGAATGATGCTTGTCTGTGCTGGCTGCGGTGGTCTGAGCCACAGCCC
>JAQLOL010000011.1:23561606-23571898 GCA_029783665.1 Naso thynnoides
CAAATCAGGTGATCCAGCGAAAACACCTGTTTTCTCATTCATTGGAATGAGGCTTGTCTGTGCTGGCTGCGGTGGTCTGAGCCACAGCCCCTGCCCGAAAAAACCCAGCCAGCAGCGTCAAGAAAAGGATAAACCGGCCCAACTTTTGGCGAAATGCAGCCCTACTTCACGCTGCAGCAGCCAATCACATAAAGGGGTCATCTTTCAGTGATCGACCACCACCTTTTGATAGAGGGAGGAATAGAGAACACAACTTGATGTCACACAATGGGTCCTGTTTAGTGACACTCCCACTGCCGGACAACCCTGTTTCTCCGAATCACTTAATTTAGTTTAAACAGAACCTTAGTCAAACTCTCAGATGTTACCAAGGAAATGGAGTTACGGCTGTGAAAAACCTCAGATTTTAATGGTAAAATGCAGGAAAATGTAAACAAATGATTTTAATGTTTAATTAATTGGCAAGTGACCATGGTATTAGCAGGATAATGTTTCCACGAGGTCCAGTTATTAGGAATCACTAATTTTCCTGATTATTGGACACTTTAAAGAGCATGATCCCTTACTTACACTACAATGTCACAGATATGCACAGAGCACAGAGCACATGCATACACATGAACTGACTCACACAGTGCAAAAAGTCAAACTTTGTTAACGCAGTTTGTAAATAAAGCGGGTCAGAAAACACAGGCTTCCCTATTCAAGCCGTCATGTAACATACTCATTACATCCTACACACTGTGAGTGCTTGTGCTTGCAGCGGGCTATGTTTATAGGACGTAATGAGTCAGAGATAAAGAAAAACAGAGCAATGCCGCAAAAAATGAGAGAAAGGGACAGGGTGAATTAGAGACAGAAAGAGACTCCCAAGTTTCCCGCTGGCACGGGTTTTCATGTAATCTGAGCACCCACGGGGCCAGAAAGAAACTTTGATCACGAATATTTTCTACAGTCCATTTGGAGCTCAGAGTCTGTTGTGTGACTCCATGTGTGTGTATGTGTGTGCATTTTTCTGTAATGTAATGTGGAGGACATAAGCAGGTCACACAGACACATGCCTCATTCCACTTGCAGCAGACCCAAAGGATTAATTTAACGAGCTGTCGGACGCTTGTCCTATGCGGCCCTCGTTAAGACCATCATGCAGAATCTCCATTTGACTGCTGCCTGCCGTGACTAATTGACTTATTTTGCAGGCCTAAGCAGTACTGAAAGCTCTCATATTTCATATTTATCTCTTTTTGGAGCAATGTCAGAAAACTTCAGCGAGAGCAGGGCGATGCATCCTCCCTTGAATACCAGAGAACCGAGAGAGGGGATGCGTCCCAAACTAGTCTGACCACACAAAAAATGAGCCACATGTTCCAGTTTGTCTTCATTTAGCTTTGTATTAAAAAAAGCAAAAAGCAAAAAAAAAAAAAGAAAAAAGAAAAAAAAAGGAGACTTAGGTGGAATCAAAATCCTTTCTCATTAACTTGACAAGAATACGAAGTTTTATTTATTTCAATTTAACAGAAATCTAACTTTCTTGTTTTTATTCTCAGACCACTTCAAAACTTATAAACAAGTTATTATAACTTGAAGTCTCTTGACTTGAAATGATGAGTTCGATGAATGCACTGCACAAAGTTCAATCAACTCATTAAATTAACTTTCTAAAGAAACCTGATCAGCATACAACCAGACGTTGCCAGCAGGCATTGTTCCAGAGCGAAACTCTCCTGAGACTTTTCATTTTATAGTTTGAAGAAAACAGTAATGATGGAAACTTGCTGTGTGTCCTTAATAAATTCATGAAAATAAGAGAAGTCATGGTTGTTTTGTTCTGCAATAATAAAAACACTGCGAACAATGATGAAGGTTAGTATTGACTTCAGTCTCTACCCCCTCACACTTCACTGGGAGCAGTTTCTCATATTATGTTTGTGCCAACGCTGGAACAAAGTCGCTCCAACAGCAACAGCTGCAGCTGTCAGTTGTTTGTGTGGAAAGGAAAAAAAACGACTCTTCAAACGGAGAAAATGTGAAAAGAAAGCTAATTTGATTGCAATGATCATCAGTGTGATTGAAGAGTTGGTAAAACTTAATACTTTAACAATAATGAATTTGTTTTCTCTGATTAACTTAAATGTATAATATGTAATATTTCCACATGAAAATGTCTGAAAATGACAATATCTTTGTTAAATATTTAATTGAGTTGTGTTACATTTTCCTTAATATTTTAAGCTGAGAATCATTTTGTCGTCTGTCACTTTGGCCAGAGAGGGAGGAAGAAAGATGACAAATGGGACCAAAGGTAACTCGCCCCGACTGGTGGACAACATGGGAGCTCGTATCAAAAAATATACACAGTAGTCAACAGATCAAGACGACACAGACAAATTAATTTTCAATCCTGTTTAAATCGTGGCGTCAATCAAACAAATGATGTTTGCAAATTAAACGATAATTTTGAAAGTCAGTAGTCACAGTTTGTGGTGAAGATGTGAAACCTCTAAGTAAACTGCATCTCTTGCCTTTCACAATTAATATCAACAACACTGACATGACTGTAACCTGAGCATAATTTCTCTTCTTTTTCCAAAATGAGGGAAAAGCATTAAAAACATGTAAAAATAATTACAAGTCTGGTCATGTTGAAAGCTGCAGGAGAGTTAATTGCCTCTGTAAAAGAACATCATCATGTATGTAAATTTTCGGTGTGTCGTCTTTCTAAATATGTATTTTAAAAGTCGTACACTTTGACAGTTTTATGGCAGACTTCAACTTTCTAGACTTGCAAAATTATCTTTTAAATTGACAAATATATGTGTAACTGACGACACATTTTAAACGTGATCAAGAAGTAATTTGCCTCTTTCCATTGTACGTATTTTTTCTGAAATAAGGTCACATGGGGTCAACCAGAAGGGGTGTGACCGAGTCAATCTATTTCAGTGTTTAAAAACTGAAATCAGCAACTCCAATGATCCAAAGCTACTTCATGACGTCATCTAACTATGTCTTTTATTTTGACAGAGGGAACTCTAGTGGCAAAAATGATGTATTGTCACACAGACAAATTTAAGGCAACAAATTAACCTATATTTTTTTGTTGAAATGTCTCAAAATTATTTACAGTGTGTTTAAATATCGGGCATAATATTCTGTATGTGTGATCCGATCCCACTATAATCCCCCCTGACAGATACGTCTTCATCTCCTTTTGTATCTCCCTCTGCATTGTATTTTATCAAGATTAAACAGGTTTCCAGCATGCTGCTTCCAGCCTAGAAGCAGTAATGACTGCATCAATCAGGCTTTACGCTGTACCGGACTAATACCCAGAAAAATTGACTTGTTTGTTTTTTCGCTGTCATCTCATCGTGAATATCAGCCTCCTCATTCCCTTCTCATAGCATCACTGGCGGAGTATATAGACTACACTCAGGAAGTGTCAAGACACACAAATCTCCCCGGGGCATACAGTCAAGCTTTTAAAAGCTATCTTATTGACTTAAGTTCAGTTTCATTTGTCTGCTACACCGGAGAAGGTTGGTATTAACAAAGGAGGGAAGTGTTGCACTTTTACATTTAACTTTGTTTGGATGTGAAACTTTAGTAACTCATCTTTGTTAGCGGGTGAAAAAGAAGTCACTCACCCACACAAAACACACACACACACACACACACATCAACTCTAGTGCCACACATCCCTCTCCTTCTCTGCCGTACACACACATGCAAACCAAATGCCCGGGGCTGCTGTGCTTTACACCACCACACTGCTCTGTAGTTTCGACAGGGTTGGGCCAATACATTTGTGTTAGCTGTTGGCGAATAGCAAGAATGGATCTGAGTCTGTCTTTTATTAGATCAGTATTGTGTCTGCGAACATAAAATCTGACAAGTAAATGGAAAAACATGGATCATGTCTAGGGAAAAATCAATGATAAAGACTAGGATGTAACGGCCAGCGTTGTGTGGATGCGGTAGGCTTTGTGTCTTGTCTCTGCCGGCAGATTATCACTACACATTTCTTATTGCCTTAATAGAGCCATGACCGGTGTGTATAAAATACACGCATGCTCAAAAACACACCACGAAAGCCCAATCCCCTTTCCTCTTGTTAGGGATGTCCTGATGGCTTGACAGTCTAATTGGATGTAAGCCATATGATGCTCCCTATTGTACAGACAGACAAGGTCCAGATGCAAGGCAATCCAGAGAAACAGTGTGAGTCGAGGGCAAGAGTGTCATCTGCACACCCACTCACACGGCAAAACTGGCCTTAAGAGAAACAGCAGTAGACGAGGATGAAGAAGAAGAGTGGGAAGGAGAGGTGATTACAGGGTCTTAAGGTGGAGAATGCAAATGTAGATGAGCAGATGACACAAGACCGGTCGAAGAACAAAAGCTACAGCGAGGAAAAAATGACGGGAGGACTTTTTATGATGGCGGAGGCAGGTGATAATGGAGGAGAGGTGATGCGTGTGTTCATTCCCGGCATGAAGAGCTGCATTCCTCATGGCCATTTAAATAATGCTTGGCTGCTGTTATGCACCGCTGTGGGTGTTCAGCCTATGGTGAATTATTCAAATATAGTCAGTATTGTCTAAAGAAAATCTATTTTTTTCTCTTTTAAGTCGAGCTCCTATTTGCTTTAACTACTCTTGCAATACTTGGTATTTATTACAAACACCGGCTACACATCAACCAGCAAACACAAAAAAACATCTCTTGCTGCTGTTGTCATTGTCAGCTCCTTGTGTTTTTTTGTCAGTGTGTGTGTGTATGTGTGTGTGTGTGTGAGATGCTTTCTTGTGCCTGAGCACTGAATGGTGTTGGCAACAGAATTAGACAGAAAGTGAATGGGCTTTTGTTTGGTCCTAAGGGCATGGACTACCATCATTTCTGGAATATTTTCTTTGTCTTTAAGAGCTGTTTTTTGTACAAGCTCCACTGTGTTTCTTCTCAGTCAGCTGGACAGCTCCTCCAGCAAACCAACCGTGCAACATTCATCTACTCTTGTGTAGCGCTGTTGTTTTGGTGCAGCCAGCTGCCAGGCGTTACTACTTATTGTTACGGCTTCCTGTGCTGAAGCCAGTGGCGATGAAATGAAAGAGAAAGCAGTGTAACCTGCCAAGTGCATGGTGTATTTGTCAGACAAGCACAACGCTGACACAAATGTTACAACAACATGATAGTAGCATTGCGTCTTTCTACTGTTGCTATTGTTCATAAGGCCCAATCCCTGGTTTGTCAACTGCCCCTAGTGACAGAGTGGTTAATTTGTCTTTTATGTTGACCATGCATTAGGGTTGGGTCAGTTTCAAGTTTTGCCAACCCACTCTGGTGTATTGATGGGCTCTCATTATGTTTCACTCTGGCAGCTAAGTTGCATGGGCCCTGGGGCTGGGTATTGGCAATAGGGCCCAACCAATACATCAATTGGCTGGTATTATCAGCCAATAATGTGTCATTGCAAATATATTGACATTGGCATATGGTTCACTAATATGCACCAACATTAAAGCCTGGAAAAATGCTTGGACTGGTGATTTAAAATGGTGCAATTACGTAGTTTGTGGCTCCTTATTTAATAATAGGTGAAAAATTTACTCTTCAGTGCACTGAAGTTTGGAATATGGTTTGTTAAAATGTAAAATATTGTGCCTCCATTACATGTCTTGGTCACAAGTACTTAACCACATTCAGCTGATATTATATATTCATAATATCAGCCAATAAGTATTAGATATCAGAATTTTCTTACTCTCAAGTATCGGTATTGGCATCGGCCCCCAAAATTCTATATTGGTTGGGCCCTAACTGGCAAGGACCTCACGATACGATATGTATTATGATGCATGGGTCATGATATAATTGAACCATGATATACTGTAATACCACACATATTGTAAAGCATAGCAATGCATTACATTATTTACCTAAAAGATTAATTATAGAGGTGAGACTACAACTTGCCATGCACCACCCAGGTGGTCTTATTTGTACTCAGACAAACTGAGTAAAAAATAATTACAAATTTCCATCCCAGTTTATGAGAACACCTTTTGCATTGTACATTGCCACTTCAAACACTGATGTAGATGCCAAAACAAGAATTTTTTCAAGGTATCAATGTAAGCGGCTGGAATATCAATACAATATTGTGTAGAAAATATTGCAATACTCAGCTGTATTGATTTTCTTGCACAGCCCTAAGTGCAACATCTAGTGTTAAATTCATATTTTCCAGTGTTTGGATTTACGTCACCCTGGATTTTAAGATGTTTACAATGGCAGAAATCTACCAGAATTACAAGCTGATGTCATATCGGCTGTCTTACTCATAAAGAGTTCATTGGTTGACAAAGGAGGATTTGAAACTTAAATAACAACACTTGTGCAAATTCAAACTCCGAGATTTAACTATTCCACATTAAAGTTTTGAAAAATGACATCAGCAGTATTACATATAATGTTGAGTTGTGTCCTAGCAATATCACAACTGTTTCCATCAATTTTCAAAATCAGAAAAATTATTAATTTTAATAAAAAGACACCCACTCTGTCACCTGTCAGTGTGGGCATGTTCTTCCATCCCTTCCTCTACTTCCTATAAATTCTGATGAAACATGGTGTTACAAGGTGTTACACTGTAGCAGACACTGATTACATTACTCAACCACTAAGTGAGAGAGTTAGGAGAGTTGAAGAGTCGGACAATGCAGAGGATTAGATTTAAAAACAAAACACAAAAAGCACCAACGTCACAATTATTCGGATGCTAATACAAAATGTGAAAACTATGATGAAAGAAACAGAATTTTGTTAGCTCACCTGTCTGCGACTGTTGATCTAACAGCTCCTTCTTGCAGTACTGTTATTCACAGACGATATAAAACTACTTCCAGATATATCTTAAATTGATCCGCTGTCGACAAATGCTGAGAATGACCATCTTTTTGCTCCATGAACACTTTTTTGATGATTGAATGTAAGCAAACTTAGCAACTGAACACTTCTTGAGACTAGCCTACTATAAAATAAAAGTCAACTCACATTTCACCAGTTAAATGCTTTTAATGTGAGGCTGCAGCTTTAGGAAATGTTCAGTTTGCATTAGCAGTAACTTAACACTACACACCACAGATAGTGTGTGCAATCGAACACTGTGCGCTCTGCTGAATGTGCAGCTCATGCAATGCTCTCTGTTTACACATGGAATGAAACACTCTGATCAACTGTCATCTGCAATGGTGCGATGAAGACACCAACTACCATGTTCCCAATATACTTCATGACATCATCAAAGTCTGTCTTTTGTTAATCGTTTTGATCAAAATCCCCCTAGCAGCAGAAATTATCTACTGAATTTAAAACATGAAGTTTGACTCTGCTGACCTTGGCTCTTTTATTACAGAAAGTCAAACTTTTTTAAGAGTTTACTACTTACACCGTTGTGAGTGAGTGTGTGTGTGTGTGTGTGTGTTGTTACTTATTGTTTAGGCTGTCTTGCCTGACTTCAGTATCTACATTTTATCCTAATAGGACCTTATTTGAAATAAGCTTTTTGCTTTATTGTTTTTTATCTCAATAACTGAATTAGATGTCAAGAATGAGTGACTGCAGTCCTGCATGAACTTTTATTGTTGTCAAATAAATCCATCACTAATCCGATTGAAAGTTCAAACTTTTGGTGGGGCTTCATGCCCACCACCACATATGGCTGGAAGGGAATTAAGCACATTTACTAAAGTACATTGGGTAAGTTTTCAAGTACTAATTCCTTATCTAAGACTTCATTTAGTCCAGCTTTACACTTCCACTCTTGTACAGATGAAGATATGACTTAATAAATGATATTACAAGCATTGAAAAAATACAACAGATTGCTAAAGAGTAATCTAGTAGTGTCTCAGCATTTTGCTTTTAACATCTTGCAAAAAGCAGCGTGCATCTGGGGACATGTTGCAGATGTCTTAGCTGCACACCATCACTGCCATCCTCAATTTATCTGGACCTTAAACTGACTGGTGCATAAGTGAATGCACACATCTGCGTCAGCTGGGCTGGACCAACAGATATCTGATGGTACTTTTACTTAACAAAGGACGTCAATTTATCTTCCACCACTGGCCACAACATAATTTCGCAAGGCCGATAGAGGAACCAGATGAGCTTGGCCTGAGAGATCTCTTGGATTCTATCAGATGCACCAAGCAAATGTACCAATACCAGTCCACTGTATAAGCACTAAAATTTGTCTTTAACTCTGCTTTACTTAAACTCCTTTACTAAGAGAGACTAGGTTGGTGGAATTATCACGTCATATTCTAGTTAAACATTTGGTTCCTGCCAGTTCAGTCAGATACAACTGAAATTTTCTATTCTAAAACTCTTCATCTATGCAGCTGTGATTGGTTGTTCAACTTTGAGGCTGCCGATGATTAAACAGCTAATACAGTTATTAAGAGTAGCTAACCGACAATGTTTCCCACCCTCATCTTTGTTGACTGGAATCATGTCCAAAAGGAGCTGAGAGTCCTTGAGTTGAAGTTTATTTTTCATGGGCTCCCCTTTAATTGTGTGTTTTGTCATTCGATAATGCTTGACTTTAATATCCTCCTTATTCTCCTTACAGGACCTTACTGGAAATAATATTTTTGCATTATTGTGTTTACATCCTCACTAATTTAATTGTATGTCAGAACTGAGGGACTGCAGTTCTGCATGAACTTTTACTCTAAATCAAATAAATCCATCAACCACATACACGAAAGATTCCTGATACAAGACAAACAGTTGTGTAGTGTGAGGTCAAGAGACATGATGACTTTGCAGGTCGTGTGGTGTTTGCACAACTTCAGTAAGACTAGCTAACCACCAGTTCCCCTCCCCTCCCCCCTTTCATTGAATGAAATAGTGTGTGAAAGGAACGGGTAAGTGACTGAGTTGAAGACTAAGCTTACTTCTTAAGGACTTCCATTTGCGTGTTTTGTTATTTGGTAATGCTTGACTTAAATATCTACTATCTTTTCCTTATAGGACATCAATGGAATTAAGTTTTATGCCTAAGTATTTTTAAGCTCGCTAATTTAATTGCATGTCAGGACTGAGTGACTGTAGTCCACCAGGAACTTTTAGCCTATAGTCATGGGATACATCATCAATCTAATCCAACCCAAAGTTTGTACTTTTGTGTGAGCACTCGTGCAACACCCATACAGTGATAGAAAAGAAAGTACATTTACTCAAGTAACCTACTTAAGTAAACTTTTGACTTTTTTTGTTGTTTTTTTTACAAAAATGACATTTTCAGAGGGAAAGTTTTGTCTTGCAAGTGAAAAAGTTAACAGACTTGCTAACTGACAGTTAGCAAGAGAAGCTAACCCCTTGTCTTTATTGAATTAGATCATGTGGGCTACAAAATGAGTCAGAGACTAGGTTCATTTCTTATAGGCTATTGTTTGATCCTGTTTTTTGTTATCAATTGTGTTTAACCGATGTGGCTTGAATTTATTATCTGGTTCCTTCTTCTCCAAAGACCTCATCAGAAATAAGCTTTTTGCCTTATTGTGCTCTTATCCTCACTAACTGAATTGTAGCCTACATCAGGACTGAGTAACTGCAGTCTTCCAGGAACTATTTATTAATCAAATAAATATCAGTGCTTGGTACACTCAAGCACTAAAGTTAAATTTAGGCTCTTTTGACTCAATTTCAATGCTAACTGACAGTAAGTAAGATAAGATAAACCTCAGTGTTGCCCCCTTAGTCTTATTGAACGACTTGAAGTACAATTCTAAGAACAAAGGGCCATTAATGAGTGAATGACACAGTACAAGACAGAGAAAAAAGAAAGAAATTAAAAGGATGCATTAGCTGATTATTTAGCATGTTCCCAGGAGCTAGCATAACAATTACCCTGCCAGCTGCATTAGTTCTGTGAGTAATCACTAAACCACAAAACCTCTAGATCTAGGCTAAACTTTGCAAAGATGTTTGCTGTGCCATTTTCTATTCTGATCAAGTCTTCTTTCTTTTGTAAAAGTCATGAAATTAAGGCTGGAAATCAATGGAGCATTCCTTTTAACTTCAATGCCGAACTGGACCTGATTCTATTTACCTTTAATGCTTCAAAATCTCACACAGTGGATCAAACCACAAAAAGGCAGAGATTAAAGCTTTTAAATGCCGTGATAAAGCCAGTGTACTTTAACACATCTTTCTGTGATGTAACATAAAGGTGCTCCTCATCTATCATTCCTCTCAGCACACTTTCATCCATTATTTAGCTG
>JAQLOL010000011.1:23579962-23599865 GCA_029783665.1 Naso thynnoides
CCCCCCCCCCAAAAAAAAAAACAAAACAAAAAACAATGAGCTGAAGAAGCAGAAAGCTCCACAAAGCTGCAGAATCCGACATTATTTTTCTGCAATTCCAGCACTGTGACCAACTGCTTCACATTAAACAGTCATTTAATTTAACATTATTATCATTTTAATCAATACTGATTAATGCAGGTTCAAAACTCCATCGCCTACAGGCCTGCAGTGTTTGTTAAGCCAGTCACAAACTGAAGAACAGTGGTGCGCTTTTTTTTCTTTGTACCACATATAAAGAATGAGCGGAGAAGCAATATGACCCCAAGGGCTCGCAGCTCCTCGTCACTGATGGCAATTGAATCAGATCTGGTCAGAGCCCTGGATTTTAATGATGTGGTGAACATCTTTGCCCAGAGATACTGAGGCAAAATGCTCATGGTTCAAGGTCAGACAGCTCTGTTACCAGGTGATAATGTTTACTGCTGGTTTAATGAGTGGTGCAACAGTTTGTCTCGTTCAGTAATCAATTCTTTGCTGGTCAGGATGGAAAATGGCTTTGATAGGACATTTTCAGTGTGAATGTTAGTGGCTGTCAGTTGTCAATGATGAATTTATTTTTAGTGAACAATTCTTTGTTTGCAAATGGTGCAGAAATGACAGATAGAAATATTGTTATGCATACACATAAATCAAATTTAATGGAGGTGGCAAAGATGCTAATCAGTGAATAAAGCCCCCTGGCACCATTTCCTCTACGCTACACACGTGAGTGTCAGCACGTGCAGTATGTGTTGGTAAATGTACAAATAACAGACAGAAGGGACGTCCATTATATTTCAGCACACTCCTTCATTTTCTTAATCCAATCCCTCAAATCCATCTCCAATTCTGTCTGAAGTCTTTGCCTCTGTATCTTTGTTTGTGTTTATTGTTTTTTCCAACACAGATGGCTCCATAAATCCATATAAAAATACCACTGAGCTGAACTTTATGTCCGTCAAAAAGAAGAAAATCTGACTTCAGCCCCGTCTGGCAAATGAACAACATTATTTAAAATGACCTGGAACGAACCTTTACAGACAAAACAGAGAAGTTCAGACGGCATATCAGTTGCATTATTCATTTTTTATTGTCTTATTTAAAGCAGGTGAAATGTTTGCTATCTGTATAATTGCTCTGGTCAAGGACACCTCCATTAGGGCCAGACGCTATGAGTCAGAAGGAGGTGATTCTGATTACATGTGGCTCTCTACTGATAAAAGCAAATTAAAAAGCAGGATAGTGAAGATGCTAACATCGAGCATCTATAAGCCAATGTCAGTGTCAAAGCCTTTCTAGTTGGGTTTACTTAATGTGCTTATTTATATCAACCTGAGGTTTAAAGTTCAGTGAAATCATTGTGTCTCCAGCCTGGTTAATTAAGGGCTCCTCAACTGCAGGATCAGATAAAATCCTTTACGGTACTGCTTCTCCTGTCTGTAAGAATTTATAATTGCAATGAGTGCCACCAATAAACATGCATTTTTCTATAGTCCAATGTAAAATTAATATACTGAACATTAATTGTATCAATTTTTCTGCTGAACCTGAAGTATTTTAACATTCTTTTGACTGATTTTTTGCACAAGAAATCAAATACAATTACTGTTTTTTTTACCTTCAATATTAAAAATATTAGGACCTGACTGACATATCAGTTTGCTGATATTGCTGGGCAATACCGGCCTAATGCAGAATAGAGTTCTCATTTTCTACCCGAGCCCGACGGTTGTTGACAAGACCTGTTGGGTCTGAGGGGTTTCGGCCAGCACGGGCTGAGATTTTATCTTAAGTGGTCAGGTCCAGGCGAGCTCAGGCTGAGAAGAAAGAAAAGTGTTCCTTTTTAGGGCTATATACTATTTCCACACAGAGATTGCAAATGCGTAAAATTAAGTTGGTTGGCACTAGGACCCAGCAGGTGCAGCAGCATGTTATTCCAGTGATCTGCAGTGCAGATTCATCCGCAAAGTGCTGGGTTAACTACAGCAGGGACAGCAGCGTACTGCACTTTGCTCTCTCTCTCACTCACTCTCACACCCCACTGCTATTGTATTTCAGCTGCGCTGACATAAATTAAGCATTTTCCACAATGCTCTAAGTCTAATAACTATTTTTTATTGAATGGGCTTATTGGGCCTGAGTGTTCTATGTAACAACTTTGGGCGAGCTCGGCTCTTGTTACGTCATATTCGAGTTAGTTTGGTGCGAATTTTTAGGCCAGTTGAGTACTCTAATGCAGATATATCCGTATTGGCATGTATGTTCTCCAATATGCCTTGATGTTAAAACAGTTTTTTAAAGCTAGGAAAAAAATTTTGGGACTAATGATTGAAATTTGTGTAATTAGGTAGTTTGTCCAGCAGAGGGCACTCCAATTAACAGTCAAAAATAAATGAAGTGTTTACTGTTCAGTGCAATGATGTTTGGAAGAAAGTTTGTTCAAATGTTATATATCTATGTCACAAGTATTTGATAGCCACATTCAGCATATATTAGATATACATAGTTTTTGCGAATACATCACGTATAGAAATTTTTTTGCTGTCAGTATCAGCATCAGCCCTTAGACTTCCATGTCAAAATATGGATTCAAATGCAACATATGATACTTATACTGTAAAACACACATACATAATGTGATTAATGTGTATTTGTAACTGAATATAACTTCCTACAGACTGAATTTATGTGATATCTTTAAAAAAAATGTACATAACTGCATAATATTTAGAGTTTCATAGCGACGCTGCATGTTGCTGGGCAATGAGCCATTTTTGTTTTCTGTTTACAGCCTCAGCGGCAGACCAACAGTCTGTCATGCTCCACTGATCCAGCATTTGTATGTTTATTTGTCCATAAGTATACGTGTATGTTTGCCTGAGCGTGTGCTTGTAAGGCCAGCGTGAGCAGCGCCGGGCCAGGCAGAACTGTGGCATTTGTTTATCCTGGCATGTCTCTTCTCTTTCTCTTATTGACCCATCACTGTGTCCGTGCGGACTGGCCCTCACTCCCTGACACTACACAGATAATGGCTTTTCTGGAAACTCGGAGCATTACAGGCATCTCCACTGAGCTGTAATTACACCACTAATGTGCCAATTTCCAAAAGCATTCCTCTAAGGTATTTATTTTTCCCGTTTCAGTTGGATTGTGTTAGGAGCAGAACGGGAAAGTCATTGAGAAAAGGCAGCTTTTCGAAGAGGTTTTCCATTTATTCCCCGTGTAATTTTAACTCTGATTAAAGAGGGAAAAGAAAAATAAAATGTCATTGAGGACATCAGAGTGATGTGCCTTCTGCTCAAATCCAGGCACATGGCTTGTCCTTGTAACCATGGTGATGGAATTATAAAACACATTGGAGGTTCTTGCCCTTGTTATTTTTAATTTTTTGGAAAATTAATGGTATTCGCTCTGTGGCTGCATATTCATTACTCTTTCAGAGTGGCTCAAGTGATGCAATGTTTCTATGACTTTGATCAGCCTTTGAAGACTAAATTTCCTCACAAGTGTTTGACACAGGTATAAAAAACTGCTACGCCCCCTCCGTGTAAATCCTTGCTGTTTTTCAAAAAACCTCACCCTATTTGTTACTTTAACTGAACAAGCCTGTAATTAAATGCAAAATGTCTCTCTGAATGCCTAATTATTGCTTGCACACACTATGATTTTGGCTGGCATCAATTTAGATTCCATTAGCTTGCCAGTCCCAGTGGTGGCGCTAATGCAGTTCTCCCAATCTGCAGCATTTGTGCAAGAGGAAGGGAGCATTGTGATGAATGGCTCATTTGTGAGCAACTACATTAAACCGACATTAGCTAACACTATCTGCACCCTGCGAACTGAACACACGCACACATGCACCAGCAGCTGATTTAATTGATCACTTATTCATGCTAAAATTTATATTTATCATTTGCACTTTTTCATTATTAATCAAATGTGTGTGCCTCCTCTCACTCTGCAGCTCCTTTCTTTCATTATTCCTCCTACACTTTGCTTTCATCACATTCCACCTTCTTATAAAACTTACTTTACATCCACTCACTCCTCCATTCTTCCTTACCCTCTTCTTTTAACTTCCAACTCTATCGCCTTCTTTTTTCCACTTCCCCCACCTTTTGAAGAGGAGTGTGCTCTCAAAAGAGTAAACGAGTGTAACTCTATTCCTCGGCGCAGGTTTTTTTTTCTTTTTTTTGCAGTGGTTATTACCATATGATTATTAGTGATGGACAATTGGCCTCAAAGATGTTTCATTATGAAAGAGCTCGCTGGGATCTCATTAGCGCTCTCAGTCTAAGGGCTGCTGCTCAAGCCTACTCCGCTCAGGGGAATTACATTTCGATCACCAGGGCTAGAGTTAACAAGGCAACATTAAAGGAATGTGAAGGTGCAACAGCCAAAAAGAGACAAATTAGTAACCTCCAAGAGTGTCAGAGGTGCTCTACTCATATAAATAAATCCTAAGAAGTGTGTTAGATATAAAGGCTCCTGCATTTACTTACAGTATAGCCGGGTTTACCTGCACAATCACGGCTTGCCAAGCCCTGATGCTGTAGGCATTTGTTTTTCTTTTTGCCTGACAGGAGCATCCATCAAAAAATGTAATTTCATTTCTTTTCAGCTGTTGATAAAGTTGCTGACTTGTGCCAGTCCTCCCCGTAGGATCAATAGCTGTTTATACAAACAACGCTGGAAAGTACAATACAGCCGCCGCGTTGCTGGAGGTGACTCTCTCCAAGGGCAGCTGCAGCAGTTTAGCAAGGCGGCCCTGTGGCCGGCTGTTTGCTGTGAATACTCTTATATTAACCTCATAAAGCTTGAAGAAATGTGCAAGTGTTTGCGTGGGTTGACAGCAGAGGTTATTACATACAATGACTCAATAATTGGATGCAGTAATTGCTTACATGCAAACCTCATAGAATTACAGGACCGTAAGGTTTGAACCCACAATTTGTCACACTTTCACACAACACACAGTGAGGAAATTGGATCTGTTAAAGGCTTATTGACCTTTATTCACTTTTTAAATATACACTGTTGACTGTGTGTTGCTTATGTCACAGCCATCGCTGATGGAGGCTAATTGCTTCTAGCATGTCAACATTTCAAGCTGTGACACCTCGCTAACTGCAGTTAGCGCTGCACCGAAGTCATAAAACATCATCATAAACAAGATGCAAAACTCTGTTCTCCTCAACATCTTCTACCAAGGGAAAATACAATATCAGCAACCTAATTTTAAGCATTTGTCTCATCTTTTTCTCTGAATGAAATCACTTTAATCTTTGCTTTTTGGAATGTGCTATAAATACCACAGATATGCTGCGATGCCCAAAACAATTTGAAGAGACAAACAGAACATCAAGAGGAAAGTGTTTCGGAAATGAGAGAGGAAAGTAAAAGGGGAGTGAAGTCAAAAGCGACGGTGAGAGAGGAGCACAAACAGAAAAAGGAACAGAAGTCGCTATACAAGTGCAGGTTACTATATGTTTTATGTGAGCTGCACTATCAAAGCTCCTCGAGGAGAAATAGTGTGTCTGTGAACAGAGGTGGAGTGTAACACACCGGAGAACACTTTACAAGTGACGAGTAACCGCTGAAGTGAGACCGTATGTCTGTGCAGAATGAGAATATTTTATTTTCAAGCTAGTTAGTGGTGCATTACATGACTTGACTGTAATATTTTAACTCTCTTGCAGGCTCTATACTGTTGCCGCTCTCAGCTTTTTTCTCATGCAATCATTGGCATATCGTGTCCAGAACGCCTATTGATGATATCATGCTTTTATGTTTTCATTAATTCTGTGCAAGGACATTTCACTGCATTTTCACTACTCATAAAAACTCCACAGTTATGTGATTTTTCTCCAAGAATCCCTCTGCCTCATTTAAGGCTTTCTGCCACTTTGCTGCTTTTCTGGTTTCTATTATTCTGAATTGAATATGTTTAGGGTTTTGACTACTGGAGACAATGCAGGCACTTTAATGACTTCGCCTAAAATTTACAGAACTTGCGGGATATTTTTCACTTTTTAGTGACAAATTGAATGATCAAAGTCATTAATTGCAGCCGAGTAATGTATAATTTACAGTCACTTTTCTCGTACTGACTTCAATGCACAAAGTCAGCTTAGTTCTCCATTTTGAAGCCTCGCTATTCAGCAGTGGTTTGGCGTTCCTCGACAAAAACCTCCCACACATTTTCTCTGAAATGTTTTTCCAGTTCAGCAGATAGAAAACAATTCCACCTGCATGAGAACTCTGTGCCTCCTTTCCCACCTTTACCACAACTCCTCCCCCTCCTCTCTTGTTTTCACAGTTCAAGCACATCAGCAGGCTGCGGAAACACAACCCTGGGGTTTGCGGCTCTCCACTCAATATTTCCTCATCAGAAAGAAGTGGCAGACCGACAGGAGTGAGGGGAGAGTGCAACGACAGGCAGGCAGACATTAATGACTGGCTGCTTGATGTGTTATAACTCCAATTCTGAGGCTGGAACCTCAGTTACCCACCAGTTCAGCTAAGCACTTACATGTCTTTGCCCACTACCAAGCTCCTGTGGCACCCCTGCAGGAAACGTGATTAATTAATAGCATTGATTGAGTAGTGATTCTTTGCACCTTCCCAAGGTCACAATGCACAGTTAGTAGATAGAAATTGGCAAGCAATGCACTTCTGAAATACTGGAGATTCTAGGCTGACTCAATAGGCTGTAAGGGTGCAGCAGGGTGGCAGAAACATGTGAAAGATATAATATCTCAAAGGACAAGGATGCAGGGAAGTAAAGAACACACAGTACAAAGCCAAAAAAGCCAAGAACACACACTGTGCAAGCTGATAAAGAACACATGATAAACTCATAGGAAAAAGTCGTGCATGGCCAACAACATAAAATGCTCAGGCTGCTGAGCTTCAGTTCTTCAGTTTGATCCTTTTTTTAAACTACCAATCAGTTCAGCATTCAAGGTTGACTGATAGGGCCTGACTGATATATGGGTTTGCAGATTTTATAAGCTGATATTGACCTATTTGCCGAAATATCGGTACAGGCATATTTGTTCTCCGAGAAGTGCTGATATTCCATCTGTTTAAAGCTGAAATTTAAAAAAGTGTAATCATGCAGTTTGTCCAACAGAGGGTGGTCCATTATTTAACTGTTAATAAGGGAAGTGTTTACTGCTTAGTGCTCTAATGTTTGGAATAAAGTTTGTTTAAAATCCTGTCTCCATTATGTATCTTAGTAACACGTATTTGATGAACACATTCAAAATATTATATGTAGAATATTGGCACATATATCCGGTATCAGATTTTTCTTGCTCCCAAAGTTCAATATCGGGATTGGCCCCAAAAATCCCATATCAGTCAGGCCCTTGATGTGATCATCACCTGACAACTATCCAGCACCCTAACATTCAAACCAGGGTCCTCTATCCAGATCTCTTTTTGCACTGCCGCTAAAGTCGAGGCGGGTACGCCATTCATAAAACATTAAGGCAGCTTTTATTTATTTAATTATTGAACACGCTCCCCCTCACAAGAAAGGAATATGAAGCCTGGAGGAATATGTGGAGCAGTTTCGAGCTTTGTTGGGGACAATGAAAGTAAAGCAGGGATCTGAACAGATGGTAAAGAGAAGATAGCTGAAAACTCGACTGACATGTCTGGAGAATACTTCAGTCTGCTTCTCTGCTGCTGTCACAAGCTGACTTCATTCTCTTGTGTGGTTTCTTTTAAGCCTTCTCTCAATATTCCTCTCCAAAAACCAAAGTACTGCGGTCTGGAGGGTATTGAATATGCAATAAGGAATTGGACCTCATTTTAACCCAGATTTGTCATTTAAATTTTATAACAGCACAACTCATTTTGTCCAGAGATGTTCTCTAGTGTTTGCATTCTTTTATACCAAAGCATTAGTCTAAATTGAACCACATGCTGTATTTTTTATAATTTTATTAAGTGCCAAAAAGCCAAAAAAGGTCAAAAATGGTCAAACCAAAAATGAAAATTCAGTCATTATCTACTCACCCTCATGCCGATGGAAGGTTGGGTGAAGTTTTTCAGTCCACAAAACACTGCTAGAGTTTCACACAATCCAGATGACATGCAATTTTTTTTTTTTTTTACACATTTTTCATAAAAGCATGTTGGGGCCCTAAACATTTTCAGATATGGAGCCATCACAAATTTGCCTCATGATCAAGGATTAAAACATGCATGCAACAGACATTTTTACAAAGTCTCACCTACATTCTTAGATACTGTAATTTCTTTCTCACATCACTGAATTGGCCATTAACAACTCACATGAATGGTCTATGATGTTGCATATGGGATCACTGTAATCCTTGACCATGAAAACATAGGTTTAGTCATCACCTTTTCTGTGTTATCATGTGTGTTTCAGGAGATATGATGGAAAATATATTAAACAGTTATGGTGGAGAATAAAATGGCTGCCATGGCAACCATACGGCAAATTTGCAATAGCTCCATGTCTGCAAATGTTGAAGGCCTGAAACTGTACAACTGTGCCATTTTTCATGCTTTTATGGAAAGGTGAACCATTCACCTCAATTTTGGCACATAGCATCTAGACTAACAGGAAAAAGGCGTCACAGTCATCTCCCAAACAATTTTAGTGAATGGCTAGGCCTGATAGGATTCAAATGTTAAACAAATACAGAATGAACAATAAAATGCCTCAATACTCGTCCAAAGTAATCCAAGTGTCCTGAAGCCTTGACATGCCAAGTTGTTTTGGAAAATGTCACTGAAGCCATGGTTTTAGCTTCACTGTTCACTTTAGCCTGTAGCTCCTGAGAAGGAAGCCATGTGCACATGCACACACACCGTCAAAAGCTTGCACTGCAGCTCTAGGAGGAACTGAGGAGAGCTCGCCTATCTGCAGGGTCAATTGGAGGGCAAATCTGGTGTCTGCTGCCTGCACCGGACTTCCATGTAGCACGTTACCACAGGTCTGTGCGCACCGTGTTAGTAGCTACAGACTACAGCGAACAGTGAGGCTAGAAACATGGCGTGAGTGCCTTTTTCAAAACAACTTGGCATTTCCAGGCTTCAGGAAACTTGGATTACTTTGGACGAGCACTGTGAGAGAATTTTATGGTCTTAATATGTGTTTTATCATGTTTGAAAATCAATCACCATTCGTTTCAATTGTTTGGGACATGACTGCGTCACTTTTTCCCTGTGAAACTCCAGCAAAGTTTTGCGGACTGAAAAACTTCACCCGAGCTTCTGTCAGCATGAGAGTTAGTAGACAATGGCTGAGTTTTTCATTTTTGGTTGAACTATCCCTTTAAGCACATTTGCTTTTCTATGACATGCTTCAGTGTAACACCTGATAACTTCTTTTTGATTACTCCAGTCTTCATGATGGCTTGTCATTAACTTTACTTTCCATCTCAACTACCACTTATAGCAGACGTGACCAAATGTAATGCTTATGATAATTGTATAGGCTGCAGTACATGCACGAGTGTGAGAGTGTGTGTATGTGTGTGTGAGTGCGTGTGCATGCACAGGTTCCAGACGGGGAGATGGCGGCCCACTTTCAGCATGTGATGAGAGTGGGAAAATAGAACGCTTGATTACCCCAGACGCCGCTCGACCAAGCGCTCCTGCCAATGAAGGTTATTGGGCCTCTATACACGGGTGGTCAAATATAGAAGGACACAATTATAATCGAGTTTTGAAGTCTTTGTCTTACCTCTGAAGCAATGAGGCTTTCTATTAATTATACAGACGGTCAGGTGCCCCTGTCGCAACAAGCCCCTTCGATGACCTCCATCAGCTTCATGAAACCTACATCATCGTTAGCAATGAGGGTCATCAACATCTTTAATCATTATCGCCCCTGTCAGTCATCAATACTGTCGCCATCTACGCTCTCATCATCACAGTCAACGTCATTATTCGGAGCCCTGAATGCCAATTTACATTCGATATCCATCAGCTCCTCTGAATCACAAAGACACACATTTCCCCACAAATACAATTTACTCTCAGTGCTTTACTATTCAAACAAGCGTGCCAGACATACAGCAAAGGCTGTAACAGCCCTGAACAAAACACTCCCCAGAGGACACATACTGATGGTTTTTCTACTATGTAAGGAATAAAAAAACGCAGAGTGCTACAGCTGTCCCCCAGGCCAGTAAAACCCTCTAAGGATCCCTCCATCCTCCCCTCTGGCCCACAGCTGCCATCGCCGATTGGAAAAAGACGTGAGAGCCAACACATACATTTTATAACTAACAACACCTGTCCAAGTCTGCAGCCATGACAATGCATCAACTAAATGAAAGCCACTGTAATTGCAAACATTGCCTTTGTTCTCTGAAGTGTAAAAAGGCTCCCGCCAAAGACAAGTCAACAAACAATATGCAAACACAAATACTCGGATACAGGGCAACTTCCTGACCCTCTGCAAACACACAAAGACGAACTAATACACGCGTACACACACACACACAGAATGAATGAAAAGGAACCCGAACACCGTCTTGTGAAGTAATGAGAAATAGGTTGGACTGCATTTCTTTGGGCCTTAAGCTCTAACTGCTGCATGCTTTTTGATACCAAAATGTAATTACCTTTTAATGCTCTGCCTCCGTCTTTTTTACCGACGGATGTGAAATAGACAGACCCAAATGTGTGTTTCATGCATTTTCTTTCTGTACTGACACTCCAATTACGAAGAAACTTTGTCTAAAACCTCAAACACCTGAGCTCTGATTCCTCTCTTACAGAGCTGACTCTTCTTTTCACCGCTTTCTCTCCCAAGAACTTTGATATCTAACATCTCTTTTGAACCTTAAGATGCGACTCAAACTCCATTAATGTGATAACACTTCGTTACGCTTTAGCTTCGGAGAAGTGCCTGATTTCCTCCTTTTTTTTGCCTCTGCAGAAGTAAAGTGTAGCTGCAGAGGTAAAGTCACAAACAAGTCTCAACACTTACGCTCTTGTTTACTGTCTTTTACCATGTTTGTAGCGTTTTTCTAAAAGTTTTGCTATAAAAATATGGAAACTTTCGAGAATAAATTTAACAGATAATTACTGGAATTTACAGTTGACCGACCTCTTGCATATCATCATTATTCTTTGTTTACAAAGCGAAAAGATTTTTAACTGTACTTTGGTGACAGTAGGTGTGCTCAGCAGTTGTGGGTGTTCAGAATAGAATAAAGATGAAGCCTGAATCACAACTTCATGAACCAGGTAGGATGGTCGGCCTGCTAAGGTTGTTCCAGAAAACCTGTGTGAATAATTTATGCAAACTGAGTTTAAATCCACTAACAAGACAATAATATTTAACGTTTTATAAATGTATCTGAGTGTTTGCCTTCCCATTAAAAACCAGATCTGCCGCTCTGCAGCTCCTTGAGGTCATCCCAATGAATTCTTGCAGCGCTAATATTTATTCTCCTTTAATTGCTCTGCTTACTGTGCAGCTTTTTGTTTACCGAGGTTTAGCAAAATCTAAATAGCTTTTTTTCACCTGGATGAAGAACAGAGGCGGTAACAGTCCTGTCTTTGTTTCTTTTTTCTTATTTTTTTGCACTGAGAACCATTATTTTTCAAACATTCTCAATACACGGGTTTCTGAAACTGTAAATCATTGCAGATAGCAGCATCTTGAGTTGGCAAAGCAATGCAAATGTACAGTATGTCACAGCTTTGTTTAGCCATGTTCGCAGTGTGGCTGCGATGTCAATAAACCAGTCATGACTGCTGCAGCTTCATAGTTATCAACAATTCCTATACATAAATATATACTCCTGACATAAATATACTCTTACATGAAAGATCACCTCCTGTCAAAAAGGTTTAAAGGACCGTAGTAGTCTATTTTTGACTTCTTACCATTAGCAGAGATTGCCCCTGTCTTCTACAAATGATGTTGTTAAAATGCGACCATGTGTATACTTTTGTAAATCTCAGACTACATTTTTAACCCCCCCTCACTGCCATTCATGTAAAAACAGGGTATAGAAACACTATAGGTCACATGAAAGTTGCTAGGTTTAGTTAATTCAACCTTCTAAAAAGAAAGTCTGCATTTATTTGGTCAAAAATCGCTGAAAGGGAGAGTGACAACATGAATGTTTCCTGCTGGAGACTCTCCTTATTTAAATATCTAAAGTTACGTTTATTTAACATGGCATAATATAGAAAATGATGTTCAAATAAATCATATATACACTGTTTATTGCAGTCAAGCACTAAAACATTCAGCCATGTTTCTTTCTGCATCTTGCTCTTGCTGCATGTTAGCTGCTTTGGCGCCTCACACTGCACTTAGCATGACAACTGTGGCCCATAAATGAACAATTACATTAGTCTGCAACAATGCAAAGTGTCCACAGGTTGAATATTCTGTTTAACCTCTATAAGTCCATCACCAGTTTGTTCAAATGTCTAAACAAATATTTGATGTTTTAATGAAATGCTGAGCAGGTGTTCCTTCTGGCCAGAGCATGAAACTTACCTTTAACTTGCTTTTTACCTACTGCTATCATAATGTTGACATTGTTTGGATTTTGTGAAATGTCTCAACAACTGTTGGTTGGTCTGCCATGAAGTTTTTCTTTACAAATATATGTTTTCTGTTATGAAATAGGGGAATAAAATTACTCCTTTTTATGATGAATGTATGGCCCTCTCATCCAAATCAGGTGTTCAGTGTTTTTAGTCGTAATTAACACTAATGTTAGCATCCCTGCAAGATAAACTAAGCTAGTGAACGCAGTAGTTATATTATCGTTGGCATGTTGATGTCAGCATTTAGCTTAAAGCACTGCTGTACAACCTCACACAGACACTAGCACAGCCGTAGACCTGTCGGTCAGTCTTTCTTTAAAGTTTTTCCAAGTATTTTTAAGTCGCAAAATTCAGACTACAGTTAAAGACAAAGTACATAATTCTATTTCTAAAGCACGTCTGTGAATATTTCTAAAGCAGTTCAATATTTCATTTCAAATGCTGAAACACAACTAGCCTTGGTAAAACATCTGCCCTGGTTCAAAGATGTGACCCATGTGGGCGAGTGGATTTATTTTAAAGTAGGTTTCATGTAGATGTAGATCAGAGCCAGACTGGTGGCTGGAGGAGTGGGTGGTCCTGATGTTGGAAGGCCATGACACTCTCAGAGGCATGGGGATAACAAGGCGTGATTAGGAGGGAGGGATGCACATAAAGCCAAAACCAAATCTCTCCTTGTGCTGTGTGCTGGCCTCTGAGGAACGGCTGAACCTCTTATGTTGAGGTCGAGAAAGGCTAATGTGATGTGCAAATACTAAACAGGATAACTGGCTCAGCTTTAAAGAAGTGGCAGATTTAGCTTTAAATTTTTTTTGGTTTAAGTTCAGTTTTTGCAGTAATGAGTTTTTTAAAGTTTCTGGACAGCTCTGACACTAAATACACTAGACAGAATGTTATACTATGCACAGCAACACAAGAGGGACATATCCAAGAATAAAGATATTAAAAGAATGAAGATGATATTACAAGCACATTGAAATCAGGTTTAATGGCGTAACAGATGTTGACATGTCAGAAAAAATTAGATTCAATGTGTTGAAGATCAGAGGACTTAAGATGGGAAGCTCTTGTTGGCATTTCTTTTCATTTCCTGTCAGCAAAATCCACAGCGTGCATTTTGCTGGGAACACCCGACTAATCAGGCGAGATTACTGAAATATGAAATGAAGGCAGTATTTCCTCATCACAAAGTGTGCCTGCTATCATCAGCACTTCATCAGAGTTTAAACATGAAGGTTATTCCATGCAGGCTTTGCTAAAAAAAGCCACACAGGTGCGGATTTTATCGCAACATCCGCTGTGTAACAAGTCATTCTAACCAGATTTGATCAAATGAGTTTTTGACCAGCTGAGTTTTTGTTGACTGAGTGCAGAATAATTACTGCGAGCTAGAGCTTTCCAAGGCTGAACACTTTCCTGTTGTCGTAATTAATCACTTAAATTAACTCCAAGATATTTTTTGGAGCAGAACTAATGGCTTCACAACGGGGTTATTGAATTTTCATACCATTATAAAACTTGGAGTTTCCCCTTTTTCTGATAAACTGTAATATTTGCATATTGTAATTCATCTGGCAGAAAAGCAACAGAATAGCAGGAGGGGGAACCAACAGTTAAGTACTGTTGTTATCCTGCTTTCATTTGAGGTTCTGAAGAAGAAGCTGCTGAATCACGGCGTCACCCTGCTGTTTTTGAACGTAGCATCGAGTGAAGCCATATTTTCCTGTCACACTTGAGCATTAAAGTGTATTTCTGATGAAGAAAAACTGCAGAACTGAGGCACTGAATGTTCCACAATGTGAGTCCTGCTTTCATCTACTAATGTGAGGGATTTTATCTGATTTCTCAGCAAAAGCAAAAAGAAATATGCAATAATTGAGTGCGATATGTGACCTTCTTTTTAATTATTGGCAGCAGGTGGAGGTCAAACATTTACTTTTATCTCTGCAGCTAAATGACAATCACAATCAGGAAGTAAAAATGTCAGAACGTCTTCTTCAAAAAGGTTGCCTGGGCCTCTAGTCGGTCGGATGGAAATGAGTGTTACCATGGTGAATGTCAAACTAATAAGTGCCTTGTACTTTGCAGCAACAGTTCATTCTTCCACGTCAAGAAATTAAAAATGGAGCCATGATTCTAAAAACATCTCAGGAGATGCAGGCTAGCCTCATTACAGCTCACTGTGAGGAAGAAGACTGAGAACTAGATGCGACTAGTTACATGAATCCAGGCGAGGACTTTTTTTTTTGCACACCAGCAAATGGATTATGCATTATGAGGATTTAAAACATGGGCTGCATGGTAGCGTAACAGAGGAAAGTTGCTTTGCAAGTTTTAATGTAAATTCGGCTTTACTGCTGATAACATTCATTTAAGTTTGCTCCAAAAACTGCCAGAACAATGTCACGCTAAGACAAAGTTTGTGGAAATACAATTCAGACAACACCCTTAAATTTTAGGAGATGAGGGCAAGGGGGAGTAATCCCTTAAATTAAACCCTTAAAATTTGTTTAATCCTGACATTTAACAACATGGTATTTAAATGGGGAATACCTGTGAATACCTCAAATAATTTCCACACTCCCTGGAGCCTGATGGTTATATTATTCACACAAATGATTGTTAAAGGCACTAAAACATGATTTTTGTAAAAAAGAAAAAAGAAAAAATCATTAGAGGCTGCTAAAGGGTGTTAAGTATGGGGCTCCTCTTCTGAGCAGAGAGGGTTAAACAATCAACCAAGTCACCTGTAAACCACAGACAGGTGAAAGCTAACACTGTTTTGGTGATTGTTCTAAAAGTTCATACTGACTTGTGTTGCAGTTAATGTCTAGTTAAGTTTAGGCACAAAATCAATTGGTTAGGGTTAAGATAAGATCCTGTCTTGCCTTAAAATGCCTGGTTTGGTCTCCACAAAAAAACCTGAAATCACAGCGGCAGGCTGCCTGCGTTCGTCCACCTCAAAGTGGTATCTCACTGTGATCGGCTGCTTGGCAGCTGTCTTGCCAAGCTTTCATGGTGACACCATCTCCTCCTCATGAGCAAAGTCAGCTTGTAGAAATTTCACACGAACCACGTCGCTTTGATCTCTATTGTAGAAGCTGATATAAAGGTATGAAACATTCACACATAAATTTCACATAGTTTGCTTAAAAAAAAAAACAATGCTAACAATGAGAAAAGGCAAAAATAACTCATTGCTCTGAATCTTCTGGTGTAGATGAAAAATGTGTTGGGTGCTTTTGTGAAATAGGGAGAAATGGTAGAATTAAGAGGAGTCACTCCAGGCACACCAAAAAGATAATAGTCACGAGGAAGAAAATAGCTTTTTAGCATGTTTGGACTTTCTCAGGTGTCATTAGGCCCTAATGAACAATGAAGACATTTTTTCCTGGCAGCTAGGCTGGATAACTATAGTGTACTTGTTATGATTATATTACAATAAATGAACAAAGGAACTAAAAGCATTTATGATGACAAGAAAAAGCAGGAAGGACAAACACATAAAACAAAAACAAAATACTTGTGTATTTGGGCTAAATTGGTGAATCAGAAAAAGAAAATCACTGCTAGTGTATCCAACAGACAACTCAGTGAAGATTTTGATACTCTCATAAATAACTGGCTGTGATCATCTTTATTGATGCACAAGAATGTAAATATCAAACACAAAACTTCCTCGAACAGAACAAAAACCAGTGCTCTAACATGGACAGTAATGAAAGTTTAAAAATGTATTTTTTAATTTGATTATTAAAGGAATTTTATAGAGGATTATGTCGTAATTAATACCCTGAAACCTTGCTAATTTTCCTGTTAAACAGTCAATTAAATTTAGGACGTGCAATTTTGAGCATCAGAAAGTTTGAAATTGGGACACAGCAAAACAAATGAGACTCTACTTTTGCAGCCAGGTGTAATATTTTAAAGCTAAAGAAAGTGAAATTAATCCCACTGTCTTTAGGAACCTTCCTCTGAGTCCAGTGGGAATAGTAAATTTATGATCTATTCAGAGCCTTTGGTGCAGCTATGATTTCTCTTACTTTATCTATTGCTCGAGTTCACAGAGCCGTAGTTTTACAGGCCTTATCCCGTCCAATTTTATGATGAGAAACATAATTAAACTCTAATTCAGCATGTTTTAAATGCCATGGGACCACTGATAGAGCAAGAATATTAATGAACATAAATAAAATCGGGAATCTACCGTTCAGGTTCAATTCCCCAGTTTTCATTTCCACGAGGCTGCTGACAGAGAGCTTTGTAAAGTTACCCAGTCACTCTTCATCCTCCATCTTCCTCCACATCTAACCAATAAACAAGCCTTCAAACAAAAGAATTAGTTGTTTAGCGGTGTAGGTGTATAGCACAGAAATCTATAAAGCTGCTCTCTGCTCTCTGCGGTTCCTCAAATGGCAGGGTGAAAACAACACCGCTCAAATTAAGACAAAGTGCGAAGCTGCCTTTAGAAGAGCGCTAAGAACTTTGACACTTAAGTTTTTAAAAAAAGAACAGCTCGAGAGAAGCAGGCAGAGAGAACGAGCAGAGAGGTGTTGAGGGCTGGGAGTGAAATGCCTCCAGGACAGAGCCCTTACTCATCCTCGCAAAAAAGAAGTAAGACAAAAAGTACAGGAGGAGGAAAACATGAAGAGTGGAGAGACGAGCTGAAGAGGGCACCTCGTGGTCTCCCACACCCATCAGCTAGCAGTGGGAAGCGGGGTTGCGTGTGGTTACTCCAGAGGGACTTTCAAGCTCAGGTCAGATCGATGTGTGCCCTTAACGCGGATCAGAGCTTGACAACTCCCCTTGGCGTTGGCATTTCTGAGTGAACAGCAATTTCCCACCTCCACACGAGTGAATAACATCAAAAAGTAATGGAACTCAAAAGCTTTGTTGTAAATAAGGATATGAAGACAGTAATTTAACCAAAGGTAAGAAACTCGTGCTGTGTTTTGTGCTTTGGGAATTCAGCCGGTGAGGCACGATGGAGGATAAAAAAACAAAAGCACTAAATGAGAATAATACAATCTTGCTTCCTTCACGCTGTCATGCAGGTTTTAGCATATGTGAGTTGCACTTCTGGCTCGGGGGTACAGGCAACAAATCTAATTGCTGTAATATTTTACAGATTGACTAACGTCAATATTCATTAATTCATTTATAATTTATTAATGTAGCAAGTTTAAAGAGTTTCCTGTTCATGCCTGGAGCCTGAAGAAGCCAGAGGGCTCATTAGTTAAACTTGAGAGTCTAAACAGAATAATTTCACCTTTACACACAAGCTTTATCTGCCCTAACAAAACAAAAGAGTTGTTAGCTTTCCACGTGACTAATTAAAATAATGGGGAGGTTGTTGGGATGGTAACTTTTCCTGTGATGGAAAACTTATCCAATCGACGGCATGTTTTGCAGACCATCTTAATCTGCGCTTTCCAAACTCATATAATTCCATATAATTGACGTTGTGTTTTCCTTTTTTTTCCTCAGCCTTAGAGGATAAGCCCAGTTCAGCACTTTATGAGCTTAATAAGCTCCATGCGTCAGTTCATGTGTATTAAGAGGGTGCGGCAAGTTACTTTGGCTGCACTTACGGATAATGAGCATTACTGTTGTTGACTCTAGTAAAATAAATTCAGAAGTTTTTCATTCCCTCTCCTGTGGGCTCTGACTTTACAGACAGACAGGCAACGCAAGCAAAGATGCAAAGATGCCTCTCAACTTCACATATTCTACCTCTTTTCCAGTGGACATCCACATTCACATCGATTTTACTCACTGAGCTAAAATAATGTTTGTGTTAAATCTGGCACACACTAAAAGATTTTTAAAATCTTAACCGATTTTGAAAATGTGAGAGACCCCACACATTAAGACAAATAATGACAGATATAACAGTTTTGTTCTTAGTGTGTGGTGTGCTTCGAGATGACCAACTCAGAACACAACACACTAACAGATTCCATCCACCAACAATCAGAGTCTCGACTCTCAAGACTTGAAAGTGCACGGTCAAACGCAACTTCAGTGTAAACAAACATGGCAGGGCAGACTACGTGGTAGCCAGCCAGGTTAGCTACAGTGTCTGGTACATTCACTGTGCTAACATTTTCTGTCCAACTCCTTTCCTCGTCAGTCTGATTGCAGTATGCTTTACAGGACACATTGTACAAACACTCGCGCTGTTGCCACAAATCAACGGGTTGGTCCTCCATTTCTGATGTCCATCCAAATTTATGCTTTGCGTTTGTTACTGTTGCCATGGCTACAGTTGTTGGGCATCTGTCTTCAGTCAGCTCGTTTCCCAATTGGACATTGTTTCATTCCACATGACAATCTACAGAGTGAGCTCAGTTGTCTTCGGTGTTCCCCCCACACAACAGGGTGTCTAATTGCAAATACTGATCCTGTTTAAATAATATGATTTCAAATAGGGGCAACCCTAATCAACTTCCGAGCAGATTGGGAAGGGTACAACCACTCTTAACACACCTCACACCACAGGAAAATCTGGCAAGATAATATTTCCAACCATCAGATAATCAGGCCTTCACTGACTTTGTTCGGAAGGGGGGAGTCGGGGCCGTAATAGGCCTGATTATCTTGTAGTGTGCATCCCACTTTAGACATGCAAGCCAAAAACTGCAGAATGACCGGCTGCCATTATGTTTCTTATTTTGTGCAACAGCCAGATAGACCTGTTAGTATAAAGTAAAACATTCAGCGCTTACAATAGTTATCAATGTTTAAATCTAATCATAAATCAAATAATGAGATATTTTTGTCATAATGTAGCTGTATGTAAGTATGTCACATGTTTGCTTTCCATAGTTGCATGTAGTTTGTTATCCATAAAGAATAAACATTTAATGCAGTGCAGCTTAAACATTAAAAACTGCACATATTTTATTTGTGTGGATTCAAGAGTGAAGGTTCAGGAGGCAACACTCCTTTCTGTCAACATCACCATCACTTTAACGTCAAATATGTGCTGCTAACAGTAATAAAGTAGCTTTCAAATACCTCAACTTCAAATCTGAAGTCATTTAGAGCTAGAGATGCTAGCTACCATTAGTTAGTTAACATCAACCAGCTAATGTTAGCTCACTAATGTTGCAGGAATACGAGACGGTTTTGCGGAAATTTGTGTCAACAACTTTAGCAGTAGTACTCCGCTTTTTTGTGTCTGCCAGAGTAGTATAGTTGCTAATAATGATAAATGGGTGAACTCAAAAATGTGTGGCTGCATCCTTTTTTAGTGTAGGGTGTAATGTCAGTCTTTACTTTCAAAGTAATCCAAAACAAGTTCAGATTATAT
>JAQLOL010000011.1:23599965-23618476 GCA_029783665.1 Naso thynnoides
ACACATATATATATATATATATATATATATGTATACAATGTTTATTGCAAAAATTGCTCTGTAATTTGTATTCAGCACCCTGAAACTGTAACCTGTATCAAGTAACATTAGTCAACATTAGTCCAACAATAAAATGTTACAATAACACAAAAATAAGAACAAACAAGGAAAGGTAACACAAGAAAACCCTCCTTATTCTCTACACTTCTATAAGAACATCAGCTTTCACATATTGATGTCATTCTCTTGTGACAAAAAGGAAATCATTCGCTCTGCAAACATGGGAACCTCCCATTAACGACGTGACTTTGAGGTAATTGTGCTGAAAACAACAGAAAGTTTCCCGAGCATTGACCACAGTCACTACAATGACAAACACAGCACATGATGCCATCTGTCAGAGGCATTCGATCATGAAATGAGCCCTGGGCGTAGTGACATTAATTTCTTCTCTACCTGATGACATTTTCGTTCGCCGTGTCTCCTGCTACGACTGCATGTCTTTCGAGTTTTAGGGACCTAATGGATCTTTTATTGTTTTTATTGTATGTCATTCTTTACAGAAAATGTCTCATTCTACATTACTTTAAAGGCAGTTTATTATGAAAGGCAGCAAAAAATTCTGATAAATATGCAGCACTGATGAGCAATTTCATGTCTCTTCTGCCTTTTTCCTTCCAGCTATTGTTTACATATTTTCCAGACTTACAATGTAGTATCTAAAATTATACAACTATTATCCATTTAAGCTGGTCAGCACTCTGAAAATATCTTTAACCCACACCCTCGTTATGTGGATCGACAGAACGTAATTGCCTCTCTATAAGGTTGTCGACAAGACGTGATAAGATGTCCGCAAAGGTTCAGAGGATCCCTCACACCTTGAGGGAAGAAAACATGCCAGGTGGTATTTTAGTCCCAATTACCCGTATGTTTGGGACAAGTGACCTTTCCACTCCGGTGCACCGTCTGAAAGTCCGGGCAGCAACAGCTACCAGCCATCAAAAACAGTTTATTGAAGTGTTTATTCTTAGCCTTTCCCCAAAAGGTTAGCCGGAGCTTTCTCACTCGCTACCAATCAGCTTTCTAATATGTGTCACAGGCCCACAATGTAACAAGACAGAGCAGATGGCTGATGAGCTAGATTCATAATTTCATCATTCTCTCTTTATCTGGGATAAAATATTAGCGTGCTGTCATCCACCCCTGACACAGTTACGATTCCACTTTCCTTCAGTTCTGGTCCAAATGAAGTTTTATAGCTGAGTTTAATTCTGTGGTGGTTCATCAGGGTTTCAGAGGCAATTACCCAGCAACGGGACACTCATCCTAAATCTGAACCATGCTACTTTTCATTAAAAGCATATGGTCTCTTGTGGCCGGTAAAACACACTAATATGAAAATACTGAGACAGCCACACTGCAGTGACATTACTTCAGTTTTTAGTGTGATGCTGGGTGTTTTCGCAGCAGACGTTGCTTCATCCAGTATTATGCAGAATCATGAAGAAACATTCACCTAGAAATTCATTTAATAAGGCAGCTGGATGGCAGTTTCTCCACCAGCTGCAGCTCAATAGACCGTACTGCAATGCAGCCACGAGACATTTAAACAGCCCTGATTTACAGAAAGAAAGAAAAGCTCACTGTTTTGTTCTTACCATCCTTCCACCTGCTTTTGCAAGGGATCGGCAACAATTTGAGCACAATCTCTAAAGGCTGTTGAAAGGTGTGAAGAGTAATTAACACCTATATGCAAAAAAGGGAGCAGTGGTAATAAAAAACAAACAAAAACAAAACCTATCATGTGTTACATGCATTAAAGTTGTTAGTGTTGGGATTAGTGAAAAGAAAAAAAAACTGCTCAGATTGATGCATCATACCTCAATCACATAAACTGTTGAGATCAAAAGTCCTCAAACGACAAAGATTTTTTTCAAGAACAACACAGAGTTTTCTTAACTGCAGGAAGACATCATCTGTCAGTGTGCTCCAAATCACTGTCCAAAAATAAATCGGTTTAATGATGTGAAAGCACCCTTGTTAAGGTTTGGTGGGTTTAGGCACAAATTTAATTGGTTAGGTTTTGGCTGACATTGTGATTTGGATTAAAATCGCCTCTTCGCAAAAGCATCGTCCTCATGCTGACAATAATTAACACATGTTGACTGTCGGTTGGAAGCTGGAAACAAACAGAAGTTTCTTGTTTTGTAGTCTGTTTTGTTGATCCATCTACTGCAAATATTCCTCATACAGATTTCAATGTTTCAGGCCCAGTGTTGTTATTTTTAATAAAAAAACATGCAATTCTACATTATTATGGACCATCATTATTACCATATCTGTGTACAGAAAGTTAGAAAAGCTACAGCAGATAGTAAATAAACAGCATCCAAAGAGCTTAATGACAAAACTTGCAGAAGAAATACACAAATACACATGGAAGCAGCTACAACCATTAGATTTGGAGAATATCATCAGCTAGTCTGTTAGTTTTTTGCTCCCCACATTGATTTTACATTAATTCTTTTAGGTTTTGCTGACCGTTGCTGTATCTTAGCCTGTAGGTAGGTAGTTATGACATTCAGCTATGTCAAGAAATTAATGTTACTTCCTCTTAATTACGTTTAATTTACAACGGAGCAAAAAACTATACACCTTCACTGCTCTGCTTCTGATCATGAGAGCACTGGGCAGATGTTCGCCAGGCTAACCTGAACTTTTCCAGGAAACGACAGACAAGACTTTTCCTGGACTTTTACTTTCCTTGACAAACTGCAGCCAACAATTTACATTTAGAGCCAGACTGACAAATTACAGCTAACCTTTTCCTCCCCTTTGCTCATGTCCCTCACTATTCTGCCGCTCATTCTTCACACTTCCTGAACCACATAATTGCTGTCTTTTTGTGCATTATGACCGCTGTTTCTCGCAGGAGCTGCAGGAAGTCTTAAAAGATGTTGGTGAAGATTCTCGGTCATCCAGGTCATGGTAACTCAAAGTGTCTTATTGTAGGAAACTGGACTAGAGTTTCAAGAAGACGCTTCAACTCTCATCTGAGAGGCTTCTTCAGGTCTGAGTGGTAAGGAGTCGCAGCCTTTAAACCCTCCGTGGGGTTTAAAGGCTGCATCGTTGTGCTCACATTTGAACTCTCCTTTTCAAAGCCATTAGAGTCGTTGACCCTCCCAGCCCTCATGTTGGTCATTAGGGCTGGGTAGGTCAGTGTGAATGGGTGTTAAGTTGCCTAGTGAGAGAACTCAGGACTGCATTGTAAGTGACTGGTGAGTGGCGAATAAGTGGTGTCATAGGCCACCTCTTCTGTTTAATGATGGTCTTAAAATTGTGTCTCTCGCATATCTGTTCTTTAAAGACTTGAGAGGAAGGAAGTCAAGCCATTGAGTCATCATGATTTCATGGGTGAAAATAATCAGTAGCCTATCAATAAAAAGGATTGTGTAAATTCTTTCCAGTGGCAATGGGCCCAATAAATATGGGGGGACACTGGACTTTATCACTCTTTAACAACGATACTGGAGCTTTGTGGCCACTAGAGGCCACTTGCTAACACAATTGTTGTTATTGTTCTGTCTAAAGGGACAGTCGACTTTAACAGATCAATGAAATTAAAATATTACGCAGTCTAATGGGAATGTTCCTATGGATATTTACTTTACATTGTGAAGTTTTGCTTTACGATGTCAGCCTTTAAGTCCCTGCAGGAACTTTCAAACGGTTATGAAGCGGTCTAAATTTAACACTAATGCCTCGCATCTTACCTGTTTCTGCAAATGAAACCATCAGGAAGGAGATTGGAAGTTACTATCCTGTCTGTTACAATGTCTTTGCCCGGCCGCTCAGTGAGCAGAAACACAACGAAACGCTTTGCGACACACAGACCCGACGAGAGGATTTGTTGTTTTCGAGCATGACCAAACTGCTGATCTCTTTTTTATTATCTTTGGCTGGAATCAGTAGGATATTTTTCTTTTGATAATTTTTAATGTTTTGTGTTTATGGCCGAACTGGTGTTATGCAAATAAGTGAAGTGTTTATTTTACTCTCAATGCTTGCGCTAGACGAGATCTTTACAACAGTAAGCAATAGTGTTGAAGTACTCGAGATTGGTCCTGGTCTCAAGTCCACTTTTTGAAGTTCTTCAAAGTTCAGTTCTCGTCTCAGAATTGAACACATTTTGATGGTCTCATCCTGGTCTCAGACATAGAGGACTTGGGATTTTTAATCAAGACCAGTCAAGGTCGCAATAGTTTTATTTGTTAACTTAATGACTGTAATTGGATGTAAAACTTTCTCCTTCAAATGCAGCCAATAACGTAAGTCATTTATTTTATTTTATTTTATTTATTTATTCATTTATATATTTTTGGGGAGGGATGGGGGTATCTTGTTTGATATCAGCAAATATTCTGTCTTTAAAACTCAGGGGAGAAGGTTTAGCAGTGCAAGTAGGTAAACAGCCCATAATTCACTTTCAGTAATCAGCACAAAAAGGCCTGCAACTGTAGTTAGAGAGCTATAGCCTAGATTCAGTCTGATAGAACTTAATTTCCTTCTCTTAATTAAACTAACTGAAATGCAAATTGTAATGAGTCTCTCAACAAGAATTTAAACTTTTTTTCACTGGGTTTTAAACAAGATTTCACAAGTAATCTAGATGTTTGAGTTATCAAAGTAAACAAACGTCAGGCCTTCGTCTGTTCTTTAACTTAACACTTCCTCTTTTGGCTCATAAAGCCTTTCGAGCTTGTGTGTTCACCATCAGTTGTTACTGAGTAAATAGCCCTCTTGATCAAAGCCAGCCACCTTTACTGAGCCCTCATTTTTGCCTGAATGAGGAGGTTTATGGTGGCGGGATGTGGAGACAGTGGAAGTTGGGGTAGAACTGTAAGGGTACCAGACTCCCACTGCACCAGCCTTCATTTTAGAAACACTGGCAAAAGGTTAATGCTCTGCTACCTGCTGAGGAGAGGGAGGGAGAGGAAAAGGCAGGAGGCATCAAAGTTTTTAGGCATGTTTACAGTGACTTTACAATTCAAACAGGCCTAATGTATATGTGGAAAATTACATCTAACATTACAAGATTGCATTTGACAGTATAAGCATAAAAAACGTACATTGTCTCAAGTCAAATCAACTCATAAATGCCTCTTCTTTTGCATGTTATACTTTTTTCTCTGAAATTCTAATTTTAAACATTCTTCATTCTGTGCAAAACTTAAGATGAAAGTACAGCTTCTAAATTAAACTAATACTGCATGGAGTAAATTCTTAACTGAACTTTAATCAAAGGCTGTTTATCAGCTTTGCAGTTATAGGATACAGGTACAAAAGAGGACCAGCACAGCAATCTGTGCCTGTATTTTATATTTAAGAAATAGCTATTCATCATAAATTCTCTTTTGTGCTGATAAGGCCGCAGAAACAACATAAAAATATGTTTATTTAAAAGTTGAGGCGAAATTCCTAGAGGCTGTGCTCCATATCAAATCTGTTTTTAATATAGTTGCAAATGCACATAATAGAAAGTGCAACAAAAATGTCAAATTCAGGATGAAGTACAAAGGCAAAAAGTCAGGCTGGTTTAGGAAGGTTAATGTCGCCTTCATCTGCTGACAGGTCGCTTTGAATAACCTGCATTACACCTCCACACTGAGCTGTGCACATTAGTGCATCCAGTTCAGAGGCATCATGTTGATGCCTGCACTGTCTTCCCCTCCCTCAGGACTCTTCCTCACCTGCCCACTTGTTGCCCCCGTTCTGATTTTCCACACCTGACAGTCTTCAGATTCAGCCACCTGCTTGCACACCTGTTCCTCGTCTCCCTATTTAGGAACCAGTGTGTAGGATTCAAAGGTATCTATTGACAGAATATGGTGGGAATCGAATGTAATATTCATAATTATGTTTTCCATTAGTGTGTAATTATCTGAAAATGAGAACCAATGGGTGTGCATTACCTTAGAATGAGCCCTTTATATCTACAGAGGGAGCAAGTCCTCTTGCAGTGAGTCCACCACGTCGCCTCAGCATGTTTCTACAGCAGCCCAGGATGGACAAAACATTGACTACAGAGAAGGCCTTTTTGCATTTTAGCAGCTACTGCTGGTTGCAATCTTCATGTCCGAGCTTTTTCGATTAAAGCGCCATATTTGGGGTAAAATACCATAACACAAAAAATATGTTGCTCTGCATTTTATGCTGGTATACTGGTTACACTGGTATTGGGGTACGATGCACCCCAATTTTAAGAAAGATGTAAAAAAAAAAAAAAAAAAGAGGTTTAAAAAGTGGGTCATACGTTGGATTTTACGATAAATAAAAAGAGACCTAAATTCCTAACTGATGAAGCATTTGAAGACCATTGCCGTCAGATGGAATCATGCAATTCTATACAGAACTTTCACTTAAAAAGTTTTTTGCTCTCATATCACATTGATGTGAATGTTAAAGTAGAAGTGAGACGGTATTGTGTGTCTGTCTTTGTCAATTATCAAGGAATTGTGAGTTATTTGACCCTTTCTCAGCTTACTGAAAGGAGGAGGAAACTTCAAAACGAGAGCTTGACAAAGCATTTTGTTTGTTCTGGTAACAGAGAAGCTCCTTTTATTCCCGAAAAAATTATCATAGCGAGAACTGTGCCAAAGGAGGTGTGTCCAATGATGAAAAAGAATGCCTAATGAATAAGCAAAGCACTGTCCTCAGTGGAGTGGATGAGACGAGGAAAGATCCAGTTGGTTTAGAAGCAGACTGATCCAGCAGCAACAGTTCAAAGCAGAAGAGGATGACTGAGAAAGTAGCTTTGGTTTGTGACTCGCCAGCAGCTCTCGCCCTCAGCCAGGTTTGAAGGATGAAAACTGGTTTGCAGCTTCGCATCAATTATTGCCACCTGTCTTTAACACCATCTGCAAAAACTGCAGAGGGAACCACGCAGATGCATCAAGTTCAAGTTAGCAAGTAATATCTGATTTATGAGGCGATACAGAACTTTTAAACACTGAAATTAATTCTCTGCTGATGGATCTGTTTGGTGCTTTTTATAATAAGTTGCTTTACAAAACGCTTGAATTGTGTTGCAAACAAATTCTGAAAGTCGCTGCAAATTCTGTTATGCAAATATTTCTCATTTCACAAGTTTAAAGGTCTTCTCCAGGGATCGATGAAACCCCTAAAAATTCATCTCACAAAACACTGAAATTACATATTTAGATGTTTTATCAAGAGATAAATCCTATCATGCCTTTAATTAGCTTAAATTTAACTCCGCACTTGTGCCTTTTTGTAGAGCTGCATAGTCCCCCTCTATACTTACACCTATCCTACATTTAAATTTTTTAAAATTCAGATTTTTCCATTTGTTTTTTGACATAAGGACATTTTGCCATTAGAAAGAGGATCTAACCATGTGGTGGAAGAGTATAAAAAGCCCCCAACATGCTTGTTTGTATTTAAACTTTAATTTAAAATGAGTCAGAGTAAACTTTCCATCTTCGGCTGACTGTAAGTGAAAACAAACTCTACATTCAGACTCTGCGCATACAGTACATCATTCTGCACAGCGAAGGTCAAACTTCCAAGTGATGTTACAATAGGCAAAACACAGTTTTGAGCACAGAGGGAATAAATCATCCACATTTGTGCTCCTTTTTTTTATTCTGTGATTTTCTACAGTATAATTTATTAAATTATATGTTCTCTTTTATCTCACTTGTAGTATAGTAAAAAGCCAGATAAGCAACTACAGTACAATTGTGTAATCATTAGTGGCTCTTTGCAAGCCATCAAGGATAAATGGCACAAAGAGTAAAGAGGAGAAAGCAATACAACAAAATATCAGACGTATTACTACAAAGCTATCTTCACTCAGAGGATTCACACTTTTATTCAGCCAGTCACATTCTGTCTCTCCACATAAAAAGTCCTTGTCGTACACGTCTGCCTGAGAGGAATGTTAATTTCTATCCAAACATTTTAACCAGTATTCATTCTTTTAAAAATATGTTCAAAACTGATGAGTTTCCCACATACAGTACCACTGTAAGTTACAAATGATGAAAAAAATAGTAATTACAGACCCAATAAAAGAAGGAACAAGGAATAACTATTTATGTTTACTTTACTCCTGGTTGTCCAAAGGTGTTCAGTATATGAAAATTTGTTTTTGACATGTACACTTTTTCTTTATTTTTTTTTCTTTTTAAACAGTGTTTATTACAGTCAAGCAGGAAAACCACAGGTGTAACTGATAACATTACTGGTGGCTCAGTTCCATTTAGTAGTGCCAAAAAGCATGGAGGTAAGCCAGCATGCACAGAACAGGAGCTGTGGATCTGTACAACTGTCATGAAAACATGAAATGAAATGAAAATGAAATGAAAAATACTTTATTAATCCCAGAGGGAAATTCAATAATAACATATAATAACATGATAGTGTGTTTGTCGCTCCTTCCACACCGCAGCTGCACAGTAAAGACATACAAAGAGTTTGGCACTGATGCAGCTTGAGGTTTTCAACAGGTTATCCATCAATTTATTTATACTTATACTTATTTATACTCTGTAATTCACAGCTTTTTCTAATCAAATTAGATATTGTTCTGATATTTGTCATTACAGAACCAGAACCTCAACTGACAGACAAACCACACCCTCGAACAATGCAACAAGTAACACTGCAGCTTTTTCAGGTTTGACATCTACTGTCTTTTATTATTATTGCTTTTGTAATTTTAAATCACTGTTTTTGTTATTTTTCCTATCAATAGTTAGTCATTATTGTAAATGAATCTGTGATTTACTGTATGTGGACGTGGAACAGCCTAAAACGGCCAATTTTGACGAATGACCAATCCACAATTTTTTTTTGTCTTTTTAAATTTAAATTTAATGCTCTATCATATCACCTCATACACAAGTGTTGCACATCAATATTTGCAGGTGAATCCCAGCTTTTTGAAAAAAGAGGCCAAAGAGCTAGTCCAAATTTAGAAAATTCTTCAAATCTTTAAAAAATATCTTTATCATGTGGAGGGGTTTATTTAATGTTTGGAATGGGTTTACAAGTATTATTTTCACACAATTAGAGGAATATATGAATACAATAGTAGATACATGTATAATAAATGTCTGAATTAAAATTTCTAATATCGCTTTTGAGTACAAGTGTTTTCTGTCATTTGTTGTATGTGCTGTATGCCAGGATTTGGGAATAACTGACTTCATATCAAATGAAAAATTAGCATAAAGGCACAATTAAAGTGATGAGTCTTAATTTCAGCTTACAGTAAAAATTTCAAACTTAAAAATTCAAAAGAACAATCAACTCAAGTCAACAACACCATGTTCATAATGTGGAAATCACCATGACACACAGTTCTGTACTTTCCAAAGTACATAAGCAATATTTCATCTCGAGTGTTCGATACTGAACAACTGACAGGCAGAGAAAGAGCAGAGGGGAAGACAAGGGAAAGGGGAAAAAAACAGGAGGATGAAGAGTCGAAAGACAGATGACAAAACAAACACCCCGTTTACACTTGAGTTTAAAATAATATGTGGATGTGAAATTGCCTTTACACTGCTTATTTTTACACTCATTGTCTTCACTGAGATGAGAGTTCTGTCCTCTTCCAATCAGTCTCTCTTAATAAAATCCTACAAAATCCCTGAAAGTTTTGTGAGTTGTTCAGTTGAGAAAATCTTATCTAAATCTTTTATCTTTTGGTTGTGTCTTCTGTCTACTTGACAACTGCATGTGCTCACTTTGTACTGTATTTACACTGTTTAAACTCACTGAATCAGAAAATTTACACACACAGGTGCACACACAGCTGAGAAACACTAACATTTGCTGTAGATGCAAAGCTCTCAGTGAGCAGGAATTTAAAGAAAAAAAAGCAATTTCTCCAGTTCACATGACATAATTTTGAAGAGATGAACGAAGGTATAGGGACATAAACTGAGATGAATTGGCGATGATGCAGCGTGGAAAGACAATAACGAACAGATGCAGAGAAATCAATAGCACCTACAAACACAATTAGACCACATGAGATTCCTCCTCCATAGAGTACGCTTGAGAGGACACACAGTCAAAAACACTCAGACATAAATACATCTAAATAGTTTCATGGCAGTCAACCTGTAACACTGGGTCGTTGCAGACACAGACAAAGTCTACCGCAATAATACATTTAAAATGAGGCATTAAATGCAGCAAGCCTGTGCACTTCTTTATATTCTGCACTGCTTTAACACCCAGAACAAGGAAGCCTTGTAAAAAAGCACATTTCTGTCACTCCCTTCTTTCAGACGTGTGCAGGATCTCACAGAAGAGCTGGCTGTCAGGAGCTCAGTAGGTAAGAGGAGTGTAGACAGCTTCTCCTGCGAGTTAACAAAATAGCATAGTAATATAGTCAATATTCCCAGAAGGAGCTAATGGGCTGCTGTAAAGAAATGACACAGTAGAAAGAACAATGGACTTGCAAAAAGGTGCCCATATTCGTCACACTGCAAAGAGACAGGTGGAAGTAATATGAAACCAAGCAGAGATGTCAAAGCAGTGCTCTCAAGCACGGCGAAAACCACAGCCTCCAAATGTTTATTATATTACATCATATTATATTATATTATAAGCAAAAGCCGCAAATGACAAGGTGGGAAATGGTTTTACAGTGAGAGGCATTGGGCCATGAAGAGTGCTGCTGGAAAAAAAGTGCTATTTTGTCTTGATGGGCTTTCTAGCAAGCATGATCACAGCGCCGCAGCATATTCATGTACAGTACATTGTGTGAGCACATTTGTGGAAAATGGCTGAAAGTGAAGAAAAGAAACAGCAGAAAATGATAGGCTTGCAATCTGTATTGTGCTACATCAGTAAAGTCCCAAGTTATAAACTAGTATAGAGAAAATAATTGTTAAAAGAAGTTTTAATCAAGAGCGCAAGGCCATGGTTCATCCCCCGGAGCTTATCGAATTTCACAACAAGGACAGTCTTTTTTCGAGATTAATTGCTCTGGACAAAAGTGTTACACAAAGAAACCAATGGGCTAATAATGCTATCTTAAAGCTGCGGCAGGTTGTTTATATTTGGTGTCATTGGGCAAAAATTCTGTAATAATCTTTCAGCATTTTGTCATTCAGGTGGTCTGAAAGAGCACTAGACTTCTGCTCCTCTCCTTGGCTTTGTATTTAGGCTATAGAAAATACAGAACCTGACGGGCACTTTTCGGCCAATCACGGGTCATTTCAGAGAGCATGTGTTCCTATTGGCCACTGTACAAAAGTAGATGCGCATTCACACATCCCCTCAGCTAGTGAGAGCCTGATACAATGGCAGACAACCCAGGAGGAGATGCTGCAAAATGTCGCTCTTCCAGTTTTAGCATCAACTGTAATCCAAAAAATTTCAAAAAACGTGAACCAGCTGAAAGGCAGGTTGGAGCTGCAGAGCAAAAACAGGGAGGGGAGCGGGCAGCAGAGTTGCTTTCTTAGGAGTCTCATGCTACAGCTAGCTTGATTTCTAGATGTTGCCCACCTCAGCTTTAAGGCTTTACAAACTCTGGGACAAAACAAGCACGATGGATAAAATGGCAAAACAATCCCCCCCCCCCCACCCAAAAAAAAAGGAGAAGTTCATTTTTTTGCACATTAAGCCCTATTGCAGGGTTTATCATGATCATTTCCGGTGGTAAGTAGCAATAACCTGACAAATGGTGCAGTTTTGAGAGCTCAAGCTCATTGCTGATGTCACCGCGACCTGAAAACAGCGGAGGTGCAGGGGCATTAAAAGGGCTTCAACTGTCTGTCAATAAAACACAATAAAAGCATGTTTTTAAAGACAAGAAACTCACCGAATGTTGCATGGTGTCCAAACATATAACAGCTGATTGTTTGTTTCCTAAAGCAGCTGAAAGAGCCGTTTCCATCTTTATGTTAACTACAAGTGTTGCTGGAGCTTTTTCACCTCATTAAGACTTTTTGCATCCTCCATGCACCTTGATAGTTGGTGAAGTTGTGACCACACTCTGCAGTTTACATGTGGTCAGGTTTTAACAACATTTGTAGAAGACGGGGGAGATTTCTGCTAATGGTGAGAAATCTGAATGAAACCTGTATAGTCCTTTAAGTACAGTACTTGAGTAAATGTTATTTGTTACATTCCACCACTGCATATAACACACAACAGCAGCCTAAGTCTGCATATATATAACAGCATCAACCAAAGAACAGAAGCACAGCAGTCATTTAGAGTCCAATGTGTTTGAGGAACTTGGTAAATGATATTTATGGCTATTGATTAAGTTTTAGCAGTCACATTACATTATGGACTTGAGCCCATCCGGGAGGAAACACAAGAGTGAATGGAGTGCCTTTGAGATGGGTCACGACATCATCGCTTTCTGCCCTGTCTTGGGAGTGTTCTCCATTAGCCCTGAAAAACAAACCTGCTGTTCCTGTAGGTTATCATACACCATGTAGGTCAGCGCGGAGCGAGCTGAATGTCAGCGGCACACACTCCCTCGCTATGTGAGGGCCACAACAAACACCAAATTCAACAGACAGAAAACAGACTACATCCAGCAAAGAAAAATGAGCAGTACACAAACGCTCAAAGACTGTGTGCTTAAGGCTCAAAAAGATGACAAATTCTGTAATCTTTCTGCTAAAGGGCAAGAGCCTGCTGTGGCCTTTCTGCGGATAAATAAAACTTGTTCAGCACTGCAGTACAATAACCACAAACATTTTGTTCTAATGTGATGGTAAATAACACAAAGATAATTTTAAACATGTAAGAGTATTTGCTCCATTCTGACTTTTATTTCTCATTTGCTGTATTGAGTCTGATTGCTGGCATTCATTGGCTGAGTGTAGGGAGGCCTGCGCTATCGACTGACTATGGATCAGGACCACTCCAGCTTGTGGGCTATTAGGAGAGCCAGCAGTTCAGGCTCCTGCCCTGCCGTCCCTTAATTGGTCCCCTCAGAAACCCCGCGCACACAAACTTCACAATCACATTGGAAGATTACGCTGGAGAGAAAGGCGAATCCCTGTGTGCAAACCGCTCGGCATCGATTAGCTCACTCTATCACTTCTGTTTCGTCTTCACAATTTTTTTTAATCTTATTTCTTTTCACCTACAGATTACAATCAGCTGGGGTGGTCTTTGAGTAAACCATACAAGTCGAGATAAAGAGGAGCAGACCGAGGAGAAAATGGCTGGAACAAATGGGAGATGACTCAGGACTGCCTACTGGGTAATTGGGTTTTATCCTCTCATTTTATCAGGCCTTGTTTTGGATTATAGCAATGCAACACACACAGACGCAGCAAAAAGGAGGATACCTAGACATTAGCAGATCTCAAGATAACTGATTAGGTGTGGGAGAATGAGATCATTGCTGCAGCCTCATTATGAGACCCTACAGAAGAAAAAGCTCATACATTTTCTACTGGAGAGCGCAGAGCTTTTCACTCTCACCCAATGTGGTGCCAAAGCATTGGACACAGTCAGTAAACACATTGCGCACAAAAATGTCAACACGAGATGCCGCTGCACAATAGCTTGTCTTTTCTATTTCCACATTCTAATTCAAGGCATGTTCATTTCAACCTGACATTTCAATTTCAGATGCTTCTACAATTCGGTGCTTTGAATATGGATCTTGTCAGTACACGAGTGCGCGCCGGCTGGAGACCACGACAGGCTGACAACTGCGAGAGCCATCCGCCAGAAATACTGTACATATCTTATCGTGCCCTCTAATACGCTGCGTTTCACACCGATTTCTGTCGTAGCTTTTGACAGCAAAGTGGTGCTGTTACAAAAGTCATTTATGGCAAACTGCATCACTCTCGACACGTTGTAAAAACACGGACACTCACTTTATTCAAGCAGCTACATCAATGTGAAACACTCTCATTCTTCATTTCAACTGATCTGTATTTTCTAGAAGTTTTCCAAGCCAAACTCTAAATTATCATCAAGATGTGCACGTCTAATGTCAATAAGATGTCCTTGAAAGATCATACACTGACTTCTTTTATAGGAAAATCTGTTTATTCCGCTCAGCTTGTCAAACGATCAGTGCAGTTTAAATATGGAGCCGGCTGCACCAGCGGGACATCTGCCCTGCACAGAGCAACGTCGTGGAGCTTTTCCAGAATAAACTACACCCCCCAGTGTTGATTGCAATAAAGGAGCACATCGCCCAGTGTGACAGTATGACTGTTTAATGTGTTTTAATGTGTTTTTAATAGTTTTTGGAGGACAGTGGAGCGCTCTAGCTTGGAATAAAACAGTAAAGGGAGCTTTTCCTACGGTGGCACCACAGAAATCCATTTTTTATTATTTTGTCTTCAGAGAAATTCTTAATAATGACAATAAAAAGGATGTTACTCCTTTAACTTCCCAATAACAGATATGTGTTTAGGAACCTTGATTTCATATTGTCTTCAACTCAGAGACTGAGCAGGTCTGAACCAGCTAAGATGAAATGGAGCAGAAATAGGCAAAGCTATTTATTGATTCGGCTGTCTGTGAGGTGAAACAAAAGTGGTCTTTAAATGAATGTAGCCACATCGATGGCACTGAATAGATGTTATCTATCTTAATGACAAAGGGGAGTCCTTGGCTGAAGGGGAACCTCATCAAAGTTACACATGCATAACCTTGCAACGGTGCTCACAGAGCAGAATAAAACACACAGCCTTATGTATGGATAAGCATTTAAATTCAAACGTCCAAGTCATTAGCCAGTGTCGATACGCGAGAGGAGACAAATTCAACACTGGCCGGGAAGGATGTAAATAAAATGTGATGTTTGCCACTTCCATTTTCTCACTTTTTGGTTTTAAAAGGCTTGATTCATTCTCATTTAAATATAAATCAGCAGCACAAATAGAATTATGACTTTCTCATTCAGATTCATAACAATCAAATGTGAACAAGCATCAGGGAAAGGCAACGGGAGGTTGCACAGCAGCTACAAAATACACCAAGAACGATGCGGACAAAAGCAATATGTGTTGACTCACACTGCAGTAGGTGCAAATGAAAAAAAAATGTGGTGCTTCTTCAACAATCAACTGCATAAATAGATTGCCTGCTATGAAAACAATAAAAGCTGAGCATATTACAAAAAGTAAGGGCATGGCTCCTATTTGTAGATAACAGGCTAAGAAGATCAATAAAAACGCAAGTGTTATAAACCTAATCTGGGTTAGTGGTCCAGGCTCAGGGAGGGCAGATTTGATGCAGTTTGAGCATCAGACAGAAAGGACAAACTCTGCCATTTTGACCATAAAGCGCCATTTTTAGGGATTTTCTGATGACTAATAGATGAATGGCAGCTTAGACTTTAGGTGTTCTCACAACTGCCTCGCTTAATTAGGCTGAATCCAATCGGGGTGTGCGGTGTGACGATATCAGACCGTGAAAGATTAGAATGTGTCCGTGATCTGCTGTTGCATACGGATCCTTTACATCATGTGTCAGTGCACATTCTATCTGTTGCAGTTTGAGGCTCAGACACTCAACCAAATCACGCTGCTTGTTACTCCGTTCTGTTCCATGCCCTCCATGCAGATAAACCAAACACACCAAACGTGTCGCCTTCTTCCCTCCCCTTTCACAACGTAGCCTTGCAAAACAAAACAAGAACATTATTAACAAGTCAAAGCTGAGTCTGCTTATATTAGCCAGTTCGGAGGAGGGGGGACTTGGCATTTTCTCTCATTAACTATGGCTAATATAGCTGTTTTTGCTGCACTTTATCAGTTCTAGACAGACTGGAAAACTTAACGACATCGTGTCTGGGTCAATAAAATCATCTGCTGCTCTGTTAAGTTACACACAGTGACAACTGGACGTTAGCATTAGCTAGTAACACAGGCGTCAGGAGGAAGGGGGTTTGCCATTTCTTCTGTAATTAACTACGCAGGGCTGGGCAATAAATCGATTTTAAATTGAAATTCTAATTAATTTGTTTGGAAGATGTTAAAAAATGAAAATTGCGAAAATCGATTTTTCTTTAACTATGGTAAACACAGTTGCTTATGGCTCTCTTTCAGCTCTGGGCTCCTTTTAAGTGAAGTTTGGTGAGAGTTAGGCTGGCACTTTGTTAATCCCAAGTTGGGAAATTGGGAAATTCATGTTTGTTTGAAATAAAAACAATGTATTTGAAAAAATTCCTTTGTCTTTCGTAGTTTCAAAAAATCGAAAGTCAAATGTGGTATGAAAAAATCAGGGATTTTATTTTTAGGCCATATCGCCCAGCCCTATAACTACGGTTACTGGAAGTCCCTACAAACGTTGGAAAACTTAACAATGTTGTGTTTTGTTCATAACATAATCCCATGGTGTTTAAAGTCGTGTTGTGTTGAGTGTTCACACTGTTCACAGTGCTGTAAAAGCAGTGCTGTTCACACACAGCACTGCTTTGACAGCCATGTCTAATTCGACGTCGAGACATTCGTGCTTCGGGATGTCATTGTCATTGGGAGAATGTCAACACTGACTGGCTGTCGCAACACAGCATCACATGAATTCACCTGTGCGTTTAACTTTTTTTTTTACGTTTACTTTTGCTTGCAGTTAGTTTATAAAACATATTTACTCTATATTTAATTCTTTGAATTTAAGATTTTAGAAATCGACCAAATATAGGCCTACCATATGTTTGTTAGCAAAATTGAGGCTCTGCATTTGCTGTAGCTTGTGAAATACTCTTCACCAGTATGAAAAACTAAAGAACTGTGATAAAATCAAGATCGTGATCCTGCCATGAAAAAAACTGGGATATAATTTGGTGTGAACACAGCAATCAAACTTGGGTGCGGACCAAAACAACTGGACTTAGACCTGTTTGAAAAAGGAAGTCTCGGTTAAATTCTGATACGGTTCATTTGTGGTATGAACATGATTCGAACTTGATCCACCCTAGCTTCAGGAAGAATTGGCCATTTTTGGTGTAAACCAGCTCCCGTAGCCAGCTGTGCTGTGCATTATGGGCTGAGGATGAATTAGTAGACAAACAGTCAGCAGTCAGCAGTGACACAAACATAAACAAGGGTCGACCTGGAGCTACAATGAAATATGTAGCCTTCTTGATTTTTGGGCAGACAACCATGTAGCCCAACAGCTAGAAAAAAAACATAAAAATCATGAAGCGTTCCAAATGTTTAGCAAACAGCTGAAGAAGAGGGGATTTGACTTTGGTCATTTGTCGCCAATAAATTGGAATGACAGCTCTCACATGGCTTTGTTGACAGATTTTGGTTAACTTGAAATTTTGCCTTTGCTGAACCATGGGGACAATGTAAATGAGCAGCAGCTCATCCACTGATTCTGACCACATGAACCAAACCACAAATATGACACCCATAGACTAGGTGACTTGGCTTTTATAATTCCGTTATATTATTAATTACTGCATATATTATTTAGAGTCATTTGCACTAGTTAGTCACATTCCTCATAACCAAATTGTGTTTTGAATGCCTCCGAATGTAATAATGTGGAATGTTAATTATTAATAATGCACGATGCATGTGTGGGACATGTGCTCTGCATTATTAACACTGCACATTATCCTGCAATTTGTGCGTTAATGTGAACATTAATAAAATAACAATATGGAGGTTAACCAAGTCATTTCTGGTGCCAACTAGCGATGGTGCAGCATTTAACTGACTAGTCAACTGATCACGTGTATTCTTGGATTTTGAGCAGGCGAGGAGAGGGAGAAAGAGAAACCGGTGTCGGCTGATCACGGCTGTATGGGTCTAACAGGGGATAGAGGGAAGCCTGCAAAGAGGCCAATACAGCGGTCAAGCTGAGAGATGAGCTGCAAAGATTGTTTAGTGAACTCTGAACTTGTTATTATTGAAGATGCTGCCCTTTTTCTGCGTTTCACTGCCAAATAAAAACAATGAGGAAAGGAAAGGAAAGGTAATAGAGAGAAAAGTGATTCACAACATGGGTTCAAGCAGCTCCTCCAAACACAGGTGTGCTTCTTTACCCATGAAGTTTCCCATTTGAGCCAAGCAAGAAGCACGTTGTTCTTTCCTAAACCACTCATATGTTCTTACAAAAGCTCTTGCCAAGGAAACACTGCACAATCAGAGCCCACAGCGAGCTGAGATCATATATTCCAGACAAGAGAAAGGCACTGAACTACCTGTTCAGAACACAAAATAAATATGAATATGTTCTGAAATGTTATTTCATTATGAGGTGAATCATTACCATGCTCATATATTCAGCTTGATTTATAAGCTTATGTTCAGCCTAATTAACCTCTGTGTTGTTTATTTTTCCCTTTTTTTGTAGAAACACATTATGACAAACTGACCAATCCTGCCAAAATAAATGTAGGTATTGTTCGTTTCTCCAAAATATAATGCCGACATTTATTCTGGTACCTGCAACTTCATGTTATGACAATACCGAGGTTAAGGGTTAGGTTAGGCAAAGGCACAAAAAACATCTGTTT
>JAQLOL010000011.1:23623444-23634108 GCA_029783665.1 Naso thynnoides
GACTGGATCGGAAGGCTGGATCGGCGTCATTCATCAGATATCCGATCCAGCTAATTAGTCAATATCGGAGCCGATATCCAATCCGAATATCGGATTGGTGCATCCCTAACAGTAACCAGACACGGCGTCGGCAATGTCACACGTAGACAAGCAGGAAGAAGGAAGAAGTCAGTTTAGTTGATGGGGTTGGAGCCGCATTTTACATGTGAAAATAAAACAATGAGCACCACTGAGGAAAATCGCGGTGGCAACAGTGAGAGTAATGACGTACTCATGAAGAAAAAAGGGAGATATTTCATAATGTAGAACTGACAAAACCTGACGACAATGTGTAAGGAGTAATAATTTGCACATAAGTCCTTTGGCATTATTGCTGCACTGCAAGGTAACACTACGAATCTCTATAACGTCAACCAAGCTTTTGTTTTCTTTTACAGAGAGAATCATGATCTCAATTCTCAGGGAGAAAAATCGTGATTCCCATTTTAGCAAGAATCGTGCAGCCCTATCCGACATTTTTCGGTCTGCGTTAGTATCAAGGCAGATCAGTCGGAACCATAAAAGTATTAAAGTTCGATATTCAGCCCTACTTGAGATTGCTTGTTTTAAACATAAGGGATAGGCAGTGGTTTTCAAATAGTCCAATGGTCATTTACTTTCTACAGGTGCAGTGCAAACTCTGCCAGGTTAAGCTAACGTTTGCATGACAGAAGAAACCATACGACGATAATGTGTGTGGGCTGCGCAGCATGTTACATGTAATATAAGTGTTGAGAAAGTGTCTCTGACCACAGATTCATGAACAGTGTTTACAACTAAATCGTACGTGACTCACTTGCAGTTACTTTACAAACTGTAAAATACAGAGTGCAGTTCTGCAGACCGGGTGCAGCAATTTTCAAATAATTGTCGAATAATGCTGAGCGGCAACTGAAGAGCAGTTTTGCTTGAAATGCTCATGCTGTTGTGAAAGACAAATAATGAATGATGGATGAGGGAACAGATGAAACACAGATCTGTTTCCATCATATCACGACTGTTTTAATCAAATCAGCTTGAAATTGGTCAGATCAATTAATGAGTCATGATTCCATTTTTCTCTGTTTTTCAAATCACTGGTAGTTTTCAGGTTATAGGGCAACTATGTCATTTATTTGAACATTATTATCAGATAGGACTCAGCAGTTACCCTGAATCCAGGACTCAAATCAGGTTATTCACAGCCTTGAAAAGCAAATTTTAAACAATATTAAATCCAGAAATAACTGCATCTGATTATACTGAAAGAAATCCACATTCAACAAAGACGAAACCTGACTGCAACGTTTGGAAAGGACTGCCATTAATCTTTATATAACCACAATGAAATTGAGCAAAAATTATGAAGCTTCATCAACAGCCACATAATGAAAGCATTGTTCTTTATTGGAGCAAACTAAATGATTTTTTTTTCTAATCAATCCCACCTCTCCTGGGAATATCATGTACAAAGCTTATCTATTGACCACATTCCAAAATCTCAATATCCCATAGAGATGAAACAATAGCTTTTCCACTGTAGTTATATCCAACCCAAACTCTCATCACACTCTGTCACTGTAATGAGCATGTGTTTGTTTACTTCCAAGCAAAATTTCTTCTCTGTGCAAAGCATTCCCATCATTTCCCCATATTGGATTTTAGAGCTCTGTGCTTTCACTGTAGACAATATTCCCTTCTCTTGTTTGGCTGCTGGTGAGCTTTGTTCCCTCTGAATGTGGAGAAGAAATGATGGGAGAGGGGGTTGGTGCGTTGGAAAGAGAAATGGGTTCCCTTTGAATAATGCAGTAGCGAAACTGGGCAATATGACCACCATGCGATCTCCTACGGAATAGAAACAACTGTGGATAGCGAGCCCAACTGTGCTAGCGAATTCATCTCATGTGAAATGTCAGTTAAATCAAAGCCGGAGCTTGAGAAAGGGTCTGGCAGTCATTTTTGGGGGATAAATAAAACATGGCAGAGAAGACTCCGTTGCTCTTTATTCCTCTCTCGCTCTTTGTCTGTTTCTATCTTGAGTTTTTTTTTTTTTTTCCACTTTGCTCGAACCCGGATGCGTTTTTAGCAGCAGGATGATGTCTAATGGGCTGTAGCTCCAAGCTTCTGCCACTAAGAGCTTTTCAGATGTGATTAAATTAAAAGCAAATTTATGTTCCTAAATTTAAAGGAAATTGCTGCTGTACTGTTGGGGCTATCATGTTTTTTTACAACGTTGTGCAGGGCGTTCTGTGGCAGGATGGTTAGAGTGACGGTTATAATACGTAACCTGCTGCATGAAAAGGTCAATCAGGTGAGTGTCATGAGGCATGCAGGGCTGGCGCTTCTCCTTCTGCTTTGCATGGTCTCCAGGCAGACCAGTTACACGTCAGTCACACAGCATCGGGGCACATTTATTGATTTCACCTCGACAGCCTTACAGACCAATAGGATGTATTTGATGTTTCATACCAAGCAGTCTATCTATTTAGTTTTTGCCATTCAAGCATCCCATTTGAAAGGTTAAAGTGGATTTATTCTCTGTTTTTCTTCTTGTCAACAAATCCCATGAATTCGCCAAAACTAGAAATCAGTCGGTTATTTAAAGTGCTTTTTCTACCGTGTCTGTAGCCCCTAGCACAATTCATTTGGCTACTGAAGATGTAAATCTTTAAAAAATGGGTCACAAATATATACTTTCATTTTTAAAAAAAGGCTGAGCAATCTATCCAAAAAGCTGGGAGCTGTGGTTTTTAGCAAACATAACTCAAACAAAAGTAACTGTGTTTGTTGGGGCACATTTCAGCTGTGATTACAACACATTAAGCACATTTTTGTAAGTATTTTGTTCAACTATTTTAATAATCCATTTATCCCAAATTGCCAAACATTCAATTTGCTCCAACCTCTAAATTGGTGACAATTTGCTGCTTTGTCTAATGTGCAAGTTGCTAAATTTGTCACCTTGGGTTTAAGGCAGACGTGAATGGCATTTTACACAATTTTCTAATATTTTACAGACCAGAAAATTAATCAAAATCATACAAAACAAACCACAAACTACTTTCTGCTTCATTGTAGGGCTGCAACTGGCCATTGTTTTCATTATCAATTACTCAGCCAAATTTTTTAAAACACAGAGAATCTTCATTTATTATCATAATGACACAGAAAAGCAGCTAATCCTCACATTTAAGAGGCTGAACCTGCGATTTTTTTTACATTTTATTTGAGAAATGACTGAACAGATTGATCGATTATCAAAAGAGTTTCATGTTTCCATGCAAGCTCTTTATTTTTTTCCACTGCTCTGAAATCTACGGATGAAACATCAAATACCTTCGAGTTTTGCTTCACTTAAATTAATGTGACAACTGAGCATTTTCTGAGTGAATGGCTCCATTATAACATGAATGATAATTTACAGTGACGAGGAACTCACGGAGAATAGTCACAGCTCTTCACATGGATGACTCAAGTCATGCAGCTCCACACACACACACACACATACACACAAACATATCTAAGCTGTGGTGGACTTGCTCACTCTTTCACTGCCAGCCCAGCTGTTTCACAGATCACACTGCAAACACCTCTTGCATGCTCGCTGCCCAACATTTCAACATTTCATCAGCCCAATCTTCAGCCTTCTTCCACCTGCAGGCACTAATTTTTACTGCAGGTTTCTCCTTTTGGCAGAAGTTTGTTATCGTCATATCTTGTTCTCTCAGTCTGCTAAACTTTAAATTATCTGCTTGCAGCTAGGGTACCATTCTTGCAAGACATAAAGAATAAATTTGGATTACCGAGTTATAACCTTGCATCCAATTGAGAAATCAAATCATAAACTGCGGGTGTTGCTCCCTGTATGTGGCTCCAGAACTGAGTTGTTATTGCAGCCTTGCTCTATAACTTAGCCTTGCCTGCACGCTTTACATTATTTAGTCAGTTTTTTGTGAAACCTTTTCCATTTCATCTCATTTCATTTCTGCATAAAGTATTTGACTGTTGACATCCATATTATTGCACAACATAAATATTTATTTCACAGCCTGGCAGAGAGTCATCACGAGAGCGAGCCACACTTTAAAACGTGGCAGATGTATAACAACACATTTCTATTCTGCTTGTGAAAACGGCGTTTTGCAAGCACAGGCACAACTTACTTTTATGCACCGACAACATTGCAGTTTTTTCCGGCCATGCATAGGTCACTCCTTCCAAACAGCGTGCAGCATTTCACATAGAAATGTACCCACTGTGCAAAACTGGTCATGTAAATACAACGTGTCTACAGCCAGTTTTGAAAGGTTATACTCGACGCCTTTCAGGCTAATGTCAAAATAATGACCCAAAAAAGCACTGATCCCGACATTCAAATTTGCCCTGGAGATATATATGCTTAATCTAATATTTATGCAATGCAAATTTCCAACTTGAAGCTAATTTCAAAACTTGGGATGCATAAAATGAAAACCTTGGGGCTAGCTAGCTAATTGACTTGCAAATGCGTTTTTGTTACACGACCATGTGAGCTAAATGGATGTCAATAGGTCAGGACAGAATCACCGGAGGAAAAAGAAAAGATTTCATGATGAGCCTTTCAATAATCAAACGGAACATCTCAAACTTCTCACAGCAAACTGTTATCAAAGGCCTAAAAAGAATCACCATTTTTTGCATCACTATAAAGAGGGATGCTGGGATTTCACAGCAGAGCCATCTTTGTGTGGGGGACAACCAGTATTTGGGTGTCCTCAGTAGGATAACGGATAGTATACATCCTGAATCAAGCAGTTTTTTTTATTGCTATCAAATGTCTGGACATGCCTGAGAAATTTAAATAAAAAGCTCCCACAGCTTTCAAAGCAACCAACAGCCTATTAATTAGAAGTTGCCTTCAAGCAATCATCTCCATAACCAACCCAGGGAGTAAACTGTGTTTTTTTTTGTGAAACAATAGTTCAGGCGGAGTAAGTAAGCAAAATACTGTAGTATGCAGGCAACCACCGTCTAATTTTTCTCATAATTCAGCTTCTCAATGAACCAGTTCATGTGGTTAATGAGAATGTCTAGCAACTGTCCACATGTGGTGGGTTTCCGCAGATGAAATGTAGAAAAGAAAATGAAACTCATCAGAAAAAATCAATTGTCAAAGATTCCTTCCACTGTAGGAAAAATATGGAAAAACGTGCTCTGCCTTTTCATTAGACTACAGCTAGGCAAAAAGCTTATCTGTTTCAAAACTGATCCTGGATTTCTAATTTGCTTAATTGTGGCACATTAACTGAAACTTGACTTCCTTTAAATCTCCAAAAATATCATCTTCTGAAGAAAATCACATCACTCAAGCACTGCTAATGCTGCCCGTGTCGCATTAGAAATAAAAAACTTGTAACAAATCAGATGCAAGCAGTAAAAAATGGCTTACTTTTCACGCACGCACACACACACACACACGGCTGGCTCACACCAGTTGGAATATCACTTTTCAGAGCCCAAAATAACTGGAACCGCAGCTACAAACAAACACTGTCTGACGAGGCTCAAACATCTTTTCTCGCAAGTTAATTCTCGAGGGTTTAGATTCAAACCACTGAGTTGATTGCAGTTCGTCCGTGCCGTGCTTACCTCTCGCTAACGTGGCCGGGACTCGCAAGCCGAGAAGCACGAGGATGCCGAAACTCAAGTAGCATCCTCCTGAAAACTGTCCCATCACTGCTCTGCTTGTCTCCCTCCCCGGTGGGTCTGGGGGCACCGGCCGCGGGTCTCGAACATTTGGCGTCCGCTCCAAACACGTTTCCGTGCCCCTCGTTGTACGCGCTTCTGTCCAGGTGTGGAGCCGGTTACGAGTCCGCCGGGAGAGAGCCGTCACCTCGCTGAAACGCAGTGCGCAGTGAGTAGGGACGGAAAGTGGTGCGGAGCGTTCTGCGTTCGGCACTCTTCTGCGCGAGAGTGGAGGACGGAGAGCGCGCGCGAGCCAAACGCTTTTGGGAGAGAGAGGAGGAGAGAGATGAAGAGTGAGGAAGAGGGAGGGAGGGAGGGAGCCCTTGTCCAAACCCCCGCGGACCTGTTGAGATATTACAGAAAGGTGCGCTGAACGTACCGCACGCATGCACGCGCAAGTTTTTGTGCGCGCGCCTTTGATGGAGATAAAAGAAAACAACGACTTTCAGTTCAGTTAGCTCTCTTGCGCTCCCTCTCCCTTCCTTTTTGCTTAAGTTTTCAGATTCACACCCGAGCCTGCTCTGTCTCTGGACACCCGTGCGGTCATTGAACGCGACATCATTGCCTTGGAGCTTCTTGCCAGTGGCGTTTGGAAAATTACATTTTTACTAATTAATGCCCATCTTCAGCCTACGAGCATATGGCCTCTGATTGGTGTCCAATTGCCAATTAAGCAGGCAGTGGCTGAGTTAAATCGGGCTACTTCGGTCCAATTGTCCTTTTTCCAAATGATTTCATTCATCTCAGTGTTTTTATTGGAGTGATCAGCCTCACATGTTGTCCTGAAGGAATATGTGAGTGGTGCTGGAGAAGATATTTGATCCTCTTTATAAGCAGCAAAACACATGAAATTACAAGAGGGCTTAAACTACAGAGTTGTTATCATTAAAATATACTCTGAATATTTAGAGCTTTTTATTATTGCACATTGTGGATCATTATTAAGCCTACTGATGCAAATACACTGCATTTTAAGCCTACTTTACAAAGGCAGAGGATGGAAGAAGCAGATCCTTCATTAAAGCAAATGTAGGCTGGTATTATCCCTCTGCGAAAATGCTCAATTTCACATAGAATTTTTGAATTCAAAATAAAACATATCCAAAAAAGAAAACCAAAACAAAACTAAAATAACACAGAAAAGAGGCAGATTGCTCTTTCAGCATTGTTTGGTACATGAACATGAAAAGGGTAGCTCAAAGAAGCAATCTGATTGGTTGCTAGCCTTGGTATATTTTGAAAACGTCATGTTCCTTTACATAATTCTGTCAATGAGTGTAAGTAGCTCTGGCTTGTTTCCTTATAGCTATGGGTAAATTTCTACATTTTGACTGTTTTAACTGCTACAAAAGGGAGTGTTTAAGATCAATGTCCATTTCCATGATTGATGCTTGTAAAGGTAAAGGTACTTTATTGGTCACAGTTGAATATAATCTTTGCATTGACCCTTCCCTGAGGAGCAGTGGGCAGCCACAGTATGGTGCCTGGTAATCAACTCCAGATCTTAGCCAGTACCTTGATCTAGAGTACCGACTGGAGATAGACCTAACATAGACCTGCATGTTTTTTGGTGGTGGGGGAAACCAGTGCACCTGGAGGAAACCCACATGAGCACAGAGTGAGGATGCGAACTTCAAACAGAAAGTTTCTGCCTTTTCTGGTTATGGTTTCTGGTTCTGGTATGGAACCCAAGACCTTGTTGCTATGTAAAGGTAAGATAAGATAAACTTTATTGTCTCGAGACGGAAATTTGTTTTGGGCTATACAGTGCATCTTGCTGCCAACAATCATACAGGTAAATACATACATACAGTAGTCAAACCATTAAACATAGACATCATTCCATAAAGTGCCGTGAGTGCAAATTACAGTGTCGATTATCGTCATACAAAATATATGTGGTGACAGTGCTATCCACTGATCCACTGTGCATAGGGGACTGGACTAAACATGACTATGTAGCCAACAAAGAAAAGGGGAAAATTCATTTGCCTCTTGGTTGTCAGCTACTTGGCCTCCAAATTAAACCACCAGAGCCAAGAGGCGTTGTTTAAAATACTCCCCGTGGTTAGCACTGTCGCCTCATAGCAGGCAGGTCCTGGGTTCGATTCCAGCCTGAGGCAGGATATTTCTATGAAAATTTGCATGTTCCCCCCATGTTCACTTGGGTTTCCTCCAGGTGCTCTGGTTTTCCCCACAATCAAAACATGTATGTGGGTCTATCCAGGGGTGAAAGTAGGTCGGTACGGTCTGGTACTGCGTACTGCTAAAAGATTCAGTGGCGGTACGCAGTGCCGGAAAGAGGGGAAAGGAGCTGTCTGTCACAACCCACATTCACGGTTGCACTTTTAGCAAGAAAACATGTCTGCTAATGTTAAGACTTTGTAAACAACATGCGATCTCCTTGTCAGCTGCTTCCGAACTGAGCATGATGTGTTTTGATCTGTGCTGGACGGAGTCCAGGTGACGATCAGGGACTCCTCTGTAACTCACCGGTACGCTACAGCCTGCCTTTACTTCCTAAACACAGTGCCTGTGAACGGGCACATTTGATTTATTGTTAAAGTATGTTTGATTTCTTCCACACCCAAACAACGGACTTTACTAGTGCTGTTTGCACTGGAAGTTGAAACATTTTACTCATAATCATTTGTTCTCTTATTTATGTGACATTTATATGCCTGAAAGTCCAAAGACAGAGACTTATTTACTGTTTTGTTGTTAAATTAAATTAAGTTTTTATAAACTGAAACAAAACAAGTTAAGAGTATTTTGAATGTTTTCACAGTTTCACTTTAACCATTTAAACAAATCTTTTGCTCTACACAATGTCACGTTTTTCTGATTTCTTTCTACTCCATACAGGTATTAAAATAAACATCCTTTTAGAATAAGGGCATTAAGCTGAGGAGAGTTGAACAATACAAAATGATGAAGGTTGTGGTAGTAGTACCGGCAAGAATTTAGAACTACTTTCACTCCTGGGTCTATCTCCAGTCACCCTTGACTGAAGTACTGGCTCAGAATCTGGAGTTGGTCCCTGGGCACTGTGTTGTGGCTGCCCACTGCTCCTCAGGAATGGGTTAAATGCAGAGAACACATGAAATACCTTTAGCTATACCTTAAAACTGTGCTATAGTAACAGCATACCATAGTCTGTTGAAAGCTGTTGCTGAATTAGGCCTGTATTTTGGATACATACAATTGATGTATCAAAGCTGGGCAACATCTGGAAATCAAGCTAGCTGTAGCATGGGTCTCTTAATAAAGCAGTTCAGCTGCATCCTCTACTCCCTGTTTTTGCCCGGCTTGTATTTTATTTCCTTTATTGTTGCTCTCTCTTTAATGTCGCCAGTTTTCTGAAGATTGATGGAAACGGTCGAGGGGAAAATTGCAGGGATGTTAATTGGCCTGTCTCAGCTAGACTCAAGCCGGCTGACAGTGTTTCCTGCAACTCAGATTGTCAAATCGGCAGTAGCCAGTTTTAGAACATAAGGCATGTCTCTTTTTTCAACAGCCAATCAGTTCATAGCGACATCACCTGTCGCTAAGAAGCATAGCACAGCATAGAGCAGCCCATAGGAACACGTGCTTTGTGAAATGACCTGTGATTGGCTGAAAATGATGGTCATGGTCTTCATTTTCTAAAGCCTGAATACAGAGCGAGGGAGAGGTGCAGAAGTCTAGTGATCAGACCACCTGACTTACCAAATGTTGAAAGGTTATTATGGGATTTTTGCCTGATGACACCAAAAATAAACTGCCTGCTCAGATTTAACATTTATATAGCATTTCACTCTGAGATTTGGCTGAGGTGAAGCTTATTTTAGCCTTTGAATTGCTGAGTTTACCAATGCATCATATTTTACTATTGGCTACTCCTAAGTTTCAAATCAGAATTTGTTATAGCTGTAAAATTGCTGCAACGTGAGTTGAGTAAAACGGTGAACTCTAGTGCATGGGAGGGTCACTGTTGGGAAGCTCCTTTTAGCTATGTAATTGGTGGTTATTTATTACAATGCACAATATTTTATAAAATGACTATTTAAAAGTTAACTAGTTCCACTTTCATACAGATGTGGACAATTAAGTAGCCTGTAATAATTCCATTAGAAGAGTAGTGGCGTGAAAGTATAAACTAACATAATAGTTCAGTAAAGTATCTTCAAGTTTTCATTAAGTGCAGTACTTAAATAAATTCCATCATAATGAGCAACTGTCCTCTCTTACTATAAAAATATTTTGATGAGTCACTCTGTTATCAGCTACAGTTGAAAAGTAATGAGATAATAAACCCTTCCAGTGGTTTTGCTAAAAGTAAAAAGATTGTTTGACACTTTGCTTATCAGCAGTAAATGTTAGGACGTCCCATTCAGAAAGTGTCTAGATTTGTTTTTTATGTAAATCACTGCAGTTTGACCTTCTCTGACATAATTATCCTATTGACCAGAATTTCAGTGGTTCATTTCCCAGAGTTCCCGCCTTGGGTCAGCCTGTCAGGCAAGGTTAACCGCTTGATAATATTTCTAAAGGGAGTCATAAACTGTGCATTAAATATTTGGGATGGCCTTAAGGCTATCGAGCTACCTGACAGACCGTGAACTATAGAAAGACGCTGCAAATGTTCTTTTTTTTTGTCAAATGTCTTTTTCATTATTTTGAAAACATCAATAGTTGCAAAATGACACTTTTACTTGCAATATAGTGGAAACGCAAAACCTTGACTGATCACTCCTGAGATGACTGAAGTAGCAGAGTTTATGACAGCAGGAAAAGCATTCAAAACTCGTCTTTTATCTTTGTGTGCGTGTATGTTTATGTGTGTGTGTGTGTGTGTGTGTGTGTGTGTGTGTGTGTGTGTGTGTGTGTGTGTATGTGTGTGTGATAAAAAGAATTGGCTGTTGATTGACAATGAAATAGGA
>JAQLOL010000011.1:23643312-23654414 GCA_029783665.1 Naso thynnoides
TTCAGTGCTAACCATTTAGCAACTAATGCTAGGTCGCTGTGTGAGGCTGCAGCACACACACTGCGCATGACAGTGACGGGGGGAGAGAGAGGAGCGGTGCAGTCTGCTACAACTACGATGCCTGTCTCTATAATGCATTAACACATTTTGAACATATTTAACACATTATAACACATTATCAAAATATATAACACATTTTAACACATTGTGAACACACTTGTAATGCTTTATAGGTGGTTAAGGTTAGGGTTAATCCTTACCCTGATTATAACGATGATTATATAGCGCTATAGGTACATTATAACACATTACACCGATTCCAAACTAGACATGATGTGAGTGACCTTGTAGTCAGTCTGAACAACGCAAGATAAATTGGGAGGTGGACCAAGTTTATGAAACTTCGTTCAAATAAAGCCCAAGCAAGCACACATCACTGTGGCCGTTCGCTGTCACATGATGCAGGTTAGGACATCCTCAAATTCATAATGCGTTATAGATGCATGCTCCAAATAAAGTGTTACCAAATCTTCAGACCCCTGAATACAGAGGCAAAGAGGGTCACAGAGAACCTGACTTCCACATGACTGATGGATGAAAGGATGTTATAGTATGTTTTACAAAATAAAACACAAAACAAGTTACAAACCTCAGCTTAAAGGTTTGGAAAAAGACGGAAAATGTTTACCTTAAGTATAAAGAGGGAAACAGAAAGTGCTCTCCTTTGTTAGAGTCCAACAATTTATTTTTGTTTCCTTCTTATATGGACTTTGTCGCTCTTAAATATGTCACCTGACTTCCTCCTTTGCTCTTGTCATCATAAAAGCTGCAGGATGGCTTCGTCTCTTGAACGGGAACATAATAATGTAGCTTTTTTGAGGTGCTTACTGAAAGGATTTATTCTTCTTGAGTTGACATTCTTAACTTTAGTAGCATTCATGGTGAATATGTTTCAGCTAACACTTACAGTTTTCCAGTCATTTAAACTTGGAAAAAGAACCTTTTTAAAGCATTTATCTGACATGAAAATATAATACTGGCCAGCTATCATACCAGCTGAATGATAGATTGCAGTTAAAGTTAAATTGATTTAAATTTGTAGCTTTAACTTTTTCAGAACAGCTTTATACCTTTATGATGAATCACAAGGCACTTTGGTCTGATAATGGCCCTACACTTGTTAAGGTACATCTGTGAAAAATGTAATTCCAGTACCAAATCTGCATTTCCTGACAATGACAATCGTGCCGTCGCAGGAGGCTATTAACACACTGACGTATGAGTATGGTTGGAGTATTTGTCCCTTTCTCCCTCGCAGGCACCATCATAACTTAAAATACGAGTAATCTTCCTCTGTAAAACAACGCATGCTTCATGTACATCTTTGTAATCAGTCACTGTAACAAGAGCTCAGTGTGAAAAATCCTCTGTAATATTGAAGTAAACATGAGCACAGTGATCTGCTGATATTGGTGTCAAATAGCTTCCTTATTAAGAAATAATAAAGCATACACAATAACCTTGAGAGAGCCTCACCTAACAATCAGCCGAGGTGATGGATGAACTCGACTGTGGAGGAAGTGCGCGCTATAAATGCATTCCCCCACCAGCTGAAGTTATTTGCCCGTGCATTCACTCACTTATTCAGTCAGTCAGTAAGGGGAGCCGAGGCTTAAATCAATCCATTAGATCCATCCATCATCTCAGTATCTCAGTGGGAGACAAACACTGATGGATCTGCTCACATCGACTGGCGTTCCACCTTAACAATGGGGCTTGCTCGTGTATCTTCCCAATACTCAGGAGTGTACAGTGTACAGGAAGGGACGGAGAGAAAAACAGACTTTATTTGGGTTTATATGTTTGAGAAATAGCGTGTGTCCATCAGATAGCTTCTCACTTCATTAGTCTTGGCATTACAAGGCTAGATAACTCAGTAAATGTTTAAAATATCTGAAAAAAATACGACAATACAGTCCCGTTAGTTTTGTATTGACGTGAGTAACATTTGCCAGGCCGCACTAAAAAGATGAATGATGCTTTTTCATTCAGGTCAAGCTGAAGTCACACTTATACTGAATTGAGATACTTAAGCTTTTGAATAAGTGAATATTTACAGAGCTCTTTATTGCATCCATGCCATGTATTGACAAACAATATAATTTTGTACACGATTTCTTTAGGTTAGTTAACAACTAAGAGTAATTGGAATGCAAGTCAAACCTGATGAAATGAGACTTTTTACTTTCTTACGTTGTAGGCAGATAAGACAATGTTTTCTTTGCTGTCATCTGTGCAGTGAAAACTTCAGCATCTAATTGTAATTCACTGGCAGACAGATGAGTCAACACTTCAACACCAAATTGTCTAATATAGTGACAGCACTAATGAGCACTTAAAAATAAAAAAAAAACAAGCAAGTCTCCAAATAATTCATTGTTGTTGTTGTTAATTTTTAACAATAAAAACTGTCTCTTTTTGAATCGTGTTTCAAGCTTTTCAAGTTTGCAAACACCTGCAGTGATCAAAAAGCATGTTTGACACAGGAGGAGTGAGGAAATAAGTTACCTGTAAATGCCTGATGAAAATGTAAAATATGACATGTGCGCACGCATAGAAGGAGGTCATACGAGAATTCGCTAATGCCAAGAATGTGTTTAAAGCTATATTTTGCGTCAGAAATAGCAGCTCCATTAGAACAAAATGCAATAACAAACAATAATAAAACCAAGTATAATCAAACCACATTATACATTATCACATCACAGTACCTTATTCTGTATATAAGCAATATAATGCAATCACATGTTACTTTTCAATGGATTTTTGTACCAGATTAACTTGCGGTTTAGCATTCTGAACCATCATCTTGGAGGCACCACCTTGAATTCTGTGTTGGCTCTTTCAGAATCCTCTGAGCCTCCCTGAGTTCAGATTTCTCATTTATAGGCTGAAGACACTGATGCTCCTTTTTCCTTATGATCTTCATGGCAGTTTGAGTGAGACGTGCGAGGTTGAGCTTTGACTGCGCTGACAGGTTACGTCGTATCAAATGTACACTGAAAATCGTTTGATAAAACAAAATCAGGAGTTTACTAGTTAACACCGTAGGGTCTAAACCTGCTCAAAAATACATTTGCCGTGCAGCTGAGAACAAAGGTTTTGAACATGTTTGTGCCGTGTGAGCAAGCTGTCAGTGTGGGTAGCCTCCCAGCACATTTACAAGGAGGACCCTGAATTATGGGTACATTGTGAGTGATTGCTGAGCTGTAGCTACCAATTTATTTTGGATCGAATATCATCTCCTCTTTTTTATTCGCATTCACAATAAGTTGGTGAGCATCACACAGGTCCACTAACTGCTCAGTCCAAGAGTCATGGTGAGCTCTAAGAAATAAGCCAAGAAAGGCAGAGTCATCGGACAACCCACAGCGTTATATTGCTGAATTTTGCACACACATTTGTGTATAATGTGAATAGAGCAGGGGAGCTCACACAGCTGCGCAAACAGCTTTGGGGTCAGACATCTTTATTTACCTTGACTTGTTGAATTCATGAAAGAAAAGACACCTTTTGGTAATTAAAGGATTAATATCCATCTGGTTTAGTTTGTCCAGTAATAAAAGCTTTACATTTTACTTCATCTTTAAGTTCTATTATCCAGTGTTCCAAACATTTCATTTTAAACCAGACAGTAAGAGTGATAGTTTACAGTGGCGAAAATCATCCAGAACACCATGACACCTGTCATCTTGTTCTGTTATTTCGACCAATCATTTACAGCAGCGCTACATCATTACATCAGTTCTACTACACACCTGTAAAGTTTTGTGACTGCATCTTTCACAGTTGCGATTATTTCACGTTGACGAAGTCTGTCCACAGACATACAAACACATGGCTAAGTGGTCAAAAGTGCCTCTGCGGTTTGTTTCCGCAACAATAGGCGTCTCCAGGACCACATTTAGCCGTGATGACACTCACAAAACACACACTCATAAGATGAAAATACATTCATGCTGTCACGGCTGGTAAGACAAACAGGGGCTCCTGGTGTATGCTGTCGTTGTTGATGAGCACAGTCTGCAGTGCCAGCTGTTGCTCTTCCCGCGTTCCCACTGGGAGGGACGTAAACAGCAAAAACAACATCGCTACTGAACTCTCTCAGAAGGTAAAATGGTCTCAAGCTCATACATAAGACTTCAACATCAGGGTGGCAGATTGTTCCTCTAACTGTGTGCTGTTTGCTTCAGTCGTTTGCATCTGGCTGCTCGGATGAGAGAGAACGCCTTGATTTCAAACAGGGAGTTGAGGGATCAGGGGATGTTCTCATGTTGCCAGGTTTCTGCTATATAAACATATATATCATACTATGATATTCGAGGTGCAATACTCAAAATATCCGTTGGTGTTTACACATAGTTTCTTTGTTTTGAATCGCAGTAAACTTGCATCACACAGGATATCATAAAAGTTGTGTGTCTCAGTAGAGTGAGAGTGAGATGAAAAAAGAGCCATCACTCAGTGTGCTTTTTGTCTTTACGTTTCATGGGTCTGATGCGTTTCAGCACTTAGCCTTCATCAGCGTGGTGCTGGCATAAAAGGATGTGATGTATATACACAGACACAGGGCACCCCCACACTACTTGACCTAAAAAACATAAGATCAAAATATCCCTTATGCATATAGGGTTACACTCTAGTTGTTAACCATTTCACGTATCACAATAAATATTTTAAATGCAGGAATCTTGAAATATTAAAATACTACAATATGTATGAGGCAATCACACAAAAACATGTCCATTACAATAGATAGTATATGGTGAGAACTTCGGCCTGACTGATATGGGATATTTGGGTCTGATGCCAGTGCTAATATTAGGAAGCAAGAAAATTCTGATATCCAATATATTGGCCGATGTTATATTTATAAACTCTCTCTGTATAATATCTATGATATTGGTTGCGTGTGGTTATCAAATACTTGTAACAAAGATATGTAATGGAGGCAGGATGTCTTACATTTAAACTTTATTCCAAACATCACCTAACAGTAAACACTTCATCAAATAACAGATCACCCTCTGCTAGACAAACTACATACTTGCAACATTTTAAATCACTAGTCCAAGCATTTTTCTTTTTTTTTTTTTTGACCTCAAAGGACCATACCAGTATTACAACATGTCATTGTATTTTGTCAACATCTGCTACTTAGGTTACACTCCACTTATTTGACCTAAAATAGCATTATCTATGAGGTATGGTGTTTGTTTACATTTTGTCCATATGTAATAAACGTTACACAAAGTAGCTGAAATGCGTGACAAAGTTAGTTAAAAAGAACGTCTGTGTCAAAATCCTTCTTCACACTAATACTGGAGCTAGGAAGGCAGCACTTGTAAGGAACAATTTTTCCAGGCGTAATAACATTTGTTCCCACAGCTGGCAACTTTCACTTGTCCTATGGTGTTTTTATACCCTGTTTCATCATGAATGGCATTGAACGGGGTTTAAAAATGCAAAATGTGATCTGATAAAGTATACACGTGGTCCATTTTGAACAATAGTGTTTGTAGAAGGTAAGTGCAATCTGTGCTAATGGTGAAAAGTAAAAAACAGACTGGAATGGTCCTTTAACTATATACCCCTTTCACCTATAGATGCAGGAAATACACAAATACATAAAAACAAAAAGGCACACATATATTTGATAAAGGCCTTTTGCAAAACAGATGACAGATCAAACCACCATGACCATAGGAAACATATCTACATGAATTAATGTTCCTCACAACAGAATCTTTCCACTCCAGTCAACCTGCACAGATACACCACTTCTTGTGTCTTATGGAAATCAAATGTCAAAACTGACTAACTGGATTCCCCCAAAGCCTCTCCAGTACTCTTGCCCTGAAGCTTCTGACATTCACGCAGAGAAGATTTACAACGATACTGATGATAAATCGGCAATAGGCCGAAATTGGGCAATAATCGGCAAACCAGTATAGGTAGGTCCTAGTAAGAATGTCTCTCACTGTGTCTGTATCACATGTTAATTGTAAATAACAAACAAACAAAAAAACAAGAGGGACAGGAAGAATCTCTAGAGAAAATACCATAAATAGTAGAAAAATAGATACTATAAACACACACATATAGATAGATTTAGAAAATACACTTAAAGGCCATGTCATTGATCACAAAAAATGAGGTAAATACTCAATGCCAGCTAACTTCACTAACCTACCAAGCTAGACTATCTGCATAAGTAGCTGAGTCACATATGTTAGTGCCAGACAGAGAGATGCAAAGAGATCTAAGCACATTCCAACATTAAAAGAAACTCTTCAGGGATGCAGTGAGACAATATCAAACACAAGCAGACAAACGATTGCAGCAGATCGGCCCAAGCTTTTGCGTTAAATGTTTAATCTCATTCCCTTAAAGTCGGTATTTGATGACCTTTGAATGTGACCCAACAAATAATATCTTTCATAATATCTATCCCCTGAATGGCTCAACACACCTGAATCAACAAGATCCATTTGCCTTCAAATGTTCATCTACAATGACTGTTCAGGTCTGCCAGGAGGACCCACAGTTGCACAGTTTCTATGGTGATCAAGAGAAACTCTGAATTGTTCTGCAGGTAAGATTGTACTTGACTTAAGTGGCCAACATTTCACCCATCAATAGGCATTAAAAAGTTTTTTTAAAATTTTTTTCCCTTCCCTCATGATTCTATCCGTATTATTTCCTTCTTTGAATGGGATTTACATGCAGTGATTTTGAACATGGACAAGGGGCACTGCTGTATTTTTGCTGCAAGGACAAGCCTGCATCATCTGCACTTTGAAGAAAATGGCCTGTGATGGAGAGGAGCTACATCTATACAGTTACAGTAAACCAGCAATGGACATGCTGTGAGGAGGAGCTGAGAGAGGCACCAAGACCCCTGTGAATAGAGAACCACCTGCTCTGCATGTGAGATATTGCCAGCGATCAGGTCAGATGCTAATCAGGTATCATAGCAACTATAGGGCCTCACCTTTAAAACCTCCACTGCTTCCTTTGCATCTAAAGGTCAAAAGGAAGCATCAACTATTTACATTAAGAATTATCTGTATGTGTGCGAGGAGGTGGAAAAATGTAATGAAATCACAGATATGTGGCTCATTTTTTATCTGCATCCTGTGCTTTTATCCCCTTCTTTTTCAGATAAATGTTTCTCATCACATGTACCCCTGCAGCAGATAAAGCATGTGACCTTTCCACTGTTCACAAGTTTGCAGAGCAGGTGGCTATTAAAAAAGTAGTAGGATCCAAAGACCCGTGATAAAACAGCTGTTAGCAATAGGAGATGTGAGCTGAGCAGTGCTGAGAGCCCCGGCTTTGAAGAAAGGATAAGGATCAGTAGGCAATGAGACCACCGCCTATTGCCTCTGCATATCTAACTATCATCAGTCTTTGTTGGGCAGCAGCTGCAGTGGAAAAACTGCATGCTCAACTTACATGTGACTCTGGAAAGCCATGCTGACACCAGAAGACACACAGTTACTACAAGATTTATGCAAAAAAATGTGATTCTCAGTTGGTTTTCTAAAGGAATTAATGATAAATACATATTGGATAACACTTTAATTAAAGCATCCTTCTATGATGCATTGTTAACATACTTATAATGCATTATAATACGCCTACAGTGCTGTGTAATCATAGTTATAAGCAAGGTTAAGGTTAACACTAACCCTTAGCATTAGCCTAACCACAACCATGACCACATATAATGCATTATAAGTGTGTTCTACAATGCGTTATAATGTGTTAGATAGGTTCATAATGTGTTATAAACAGGCTTGATAGAAAGCACTACAACCTATTTTTGCAGTTTAGAGTCCAAAACATTCCAGTTTTCACAGTGTTTTTGTTTTTTAACAGATCTTTCCTCCAACTCGAGGTAGCTGTTTGTCAGTCATAGAAAGAAGTCAACTCAGTGACTGACAAGTCTGTGCATCAGTCATTATGTTTCTCCAAATCAATTCTCTGATAAAAACGCTCATTCTTACTGTAACTGTGCCTCCCTCCCATATATACGCCTGACACCTGAAAAAAAATTCTAGTGTTCTGTCTGCAGCTTTCCCCTGGGGAAAGTTACGCCACACATATCGGTGTGCACAGACTCATCTCTTTATGGATGGAAGTAATACAGTATATTGAATGTGCATGTTAAATGGCTAAAAGTCAGGGAGATGCAATGGGTCCAGACGAGTTACTGGACACTTACAACTATGCACAATATTGTAATTATGAATATTTTTAGCATTATTTTACCTCTTTGCAGTTTAGAAAAAGGTTGCATTGGCTTTAATCAATCAGAGATTTACCTCACCACTTGACAAGAATGCTACAGTAAGTGACACAAATCAAAAATCAACTAAGAAGTTGCAGAACTAACAGGTGCAAAGCTAAAGACTTAAGTGCTGAAGTGAATTTCCACATTTGCTACTAATGAGCTTCTACTTTCGATGAGATGTGTGAGGATTCCTGCAGAGCAGATTGTTGAGGACTTTGCGGTGCTGAAGACTTACAGAATGATGTTCAGACAGGTGTGTAAATCCTTTGCGTTGCCTAGCAACATAGAGGTGTGTGTGTGTTGCTATGCCGTGTGTAAAGATTGTGCAGCTCTCTGCTTTAATCTGTGTTTCCCGACTGCAGCTGCTCTGGAGTTTGTTCTGTTTATGCATCTCTGTGTTGTCTGCTATTGGAGATGTTTTATTCTGCTGTAAGAGTGGCTCTTACAGTATTTCATTTCAGTGGCCTGATATTGCTTGTTGAACTCCTCGTTATGTGCATAGCTCTTTTTATTTATTGTTGGTCATTTGTGGTTAATTGAACTGAGTTTTTTCCCCATTTGTGGTTAATTGTAGTGGCTATACAAAGGGAAGCTGTTATAATTGAAAATCAGTGGAATGCTCAGGCTGTAAAATCTGTCGATACAAATGGTATTTATTGTTGGTTTGCACATCAGAGGTCGGTGCCATTAAGTTTTTTTCACTAGTGTTTGCTGAATGTGCATTTAATGCAACCGCAGGCAAAGATGTTCTTCAATTTAACAGTAGAATCATAATTCACCAATATTTTCTTTTACCTAAAACAACTTTGATATAAACATACAGTATCGACACATATAAACTGACTTACATTTAACTTTAATCACAGTACATTTTTACACAAGTACCTACTTTATTTTAAAGATCAAATTTCAAATATTTTTACTCAAGTATAATATTTTTGTATTTCTGCATGTTTTCAGAGCTAAAGTGAAGGCAGTACAATTTTAAATTAAAATATTCTGTGTAACTGAGGGATCTAGTTTCTATTTAAAGGACCATACCGATGTTCCTACTTGTTATTGTCCTTTGTTTACATCAGCCACATAGGTAACATAAACTCCACCCATTTTTCCCAAAATAGCTTTATCTATGAGAAATGATGTTTCCTTACATCTTGTCCGTGTTCAATAAATGTCACAGAAAGTTCCTAAAAACGTGTGACATTGTTAGTTAAAAAGAGCATCAAAATATTCCTTTATACTAATATTTGACCTAGGAAGGCAGCATTTGTAAGGAACTATTTTTCCAGGCGTAATAACTGTCATCTCCACAGCCCCTCTTTCTTGCTCAGCAATTTTTGACCAAATAAATGCAGACTTTCTCTTTAGCAGGGTGAATTTATACCTAGCAATTTTCATTTGTCCCATAGTGTTTCCATACCCTGTTTAAACGTAAATGGCAGTCAATGGGGTTTAAATGTGGTCTGAGATCTACTGAAGTACACATGGTCCAATTTAACAACATTTGAAAAGATGGTGCGATCACTACTAATGGTGACAAGTCAAAAAATAGACTGCTATGGTCCTTTAAGTTGCCAAACAGAATCTTCATCTAAAAAGCTTTTTTTTTCAGTTTCTTATTGGTCAGTGTCCCAGAGTTAAAGAGGTGGTGGTGGATTTCAGATGCTTGATAAATGTAGTTTTGTTACAAATAAAAATTGAAAAAGACAGTAAGACAGATAAAAAGTATAGTATGTGGACGTTGTAATTTACTTAAAAATATAAATTCAATGTGACATTTTAAACACAAAGCAATTTAATTGTCAGAGAATGATTGGTTGGAAAATACAGCATCTGCCTGATTTAATGTGACATCCACTATAAACCATGCCCACATCTGCTCTCCTATCTAAATACAGAAACAGAGTTATTGGTTGAACAGATACGGATATAGATCATATTGTCTCAGTGCACCACTAATTTCTATAAACAACTGTGCAACTTAATTTTAATACCAAAATACATGAATACATATTGAAAAAACATAAAAAAAGAAGCAAAATTTTCAGGTGGCTACAATGGGTTGCCATGAAAAAGAGAACCTTGTTCATTTTAAACCCATGAAAAAAAAAAAATCCAGGCACATTTTTCTTTTTTATCTTCAGCGTGCCAAACTGGTTGAGTCAGATCAGGCCCGCGAGCATTAGTCATCCAGGCATCCCATGAATGATGGTGTTGTTTTGAAGAATGCAGTGTGCTGCCACAATGTAGCACACCTTTACGGTATGTAGGCAGCCCTCTGTATGACAGAGGCATCAGAAATAGTCTGCCTGATGCCAATTGTACCCTCAACGATGCCTCTGACCTACATGAAATATTTCAGACTTAATGGAAATGTTCAATGAAATAACAATTCAAACATGTAGAGGTGAGTGTCCTTTGCCTTTGAGACAACTTAAAAAGCAATGCATCTCGTAAGTACATAAAGTTATAGAAAAGTAAATGAGAATCCTTAAAAAAATTAATCACATCAGTCACAAAGTTTGATAAGTGCATATCAATTTAGCAAAGTGTGTGTGTGTCTGTTTTGTGATAAACCTGTGTAAACATGATATTTACAGTCAGAACTGACTTTCTATTCTCTGCATTCCTCTAGTTGAAAATGCACATTAACAGAAGGTTGGGAGATAAATCCAATTTTTTCATCATTTCAACAGCTCCTGAAGAATTCTTAGATGTAATGAACAATCTCTCTGGTAAAGCA
>JAQLOL010000011.1:23654514-23666377 GCA_029783665.1 Naso thynnoides
AATCTCTCTGGTAAAGCAGAGTTCTGAAAATGTAATACTGCTGTTGTGTGACAGGAAACAAGCACTGGTTGCAGGAAAATTGAAATAAAAAAAGAGACATTGTGTCTCAATGTTTGGATACTTATCGTGCCATTTAAAGGAGCCATTTTTGAGATGCTGTATTTTATTTACATTTGGGAAGTGTGCGTGCAATGGGCAGCAGTATTTCTTTCTTCTTGCAAGATGACATTTTGAAGCGTCTCCTCCATTACCAAGCTGTCAGTGCACGGCAGCAGGCAGATCACAGCCTTTAAAGGTGGAGTGAGGTACACATGTAATCACTTATTTGTCACACTCAGCTTCTCTGTCCCTCCCTCCAGCCAAATTCCCACTTCTCCAAACCTGTTCTTTGTCATTATGAACCTGTTCACCAGACGCCCTTGGATTTTTGCTTTTATTCCAATCCTGACACGCCCATCTGCAATGCACCACCTTGTTCCCCTCACCTGAGCTCCCCTCCTGCATGTAATTTCCCCAAAAGCCCTGTCACACGTGCGGCCCCTTTTTCCTTATTCTTTGTCAACTATTTGTGGTTTCTTTGTCATTGTCTGTCTTTGCTTTTAAGCCACATATACCTGCCTGTCTGCCTCTTTAACGGTCAATAAATCACTGAATGGTCCATATCTGCAGTTGAAATGTGTGCAAGTAGTGAGTCGGCTGCATTCAGTATAAAAACTAACCAAAAGGAAGAAAAATATTCTAAAATCTATTTTAAAGGACCATACCATCAGCCATGTATGTTACATAAACCCCACCCATTTTTCCCAAAATAGCTATAAGTATCATATTTGTTTATACTTTGTCCATATTCAATAAAACTTATAAAAAGTAGCTGCAAATGTGTGACAACGTTAGTTAAAAAGAATGTCTGTGTCCAAAATCCTTCTTCATGCTAATATTTGAGCTAGAGGGCAGAATTTGTAAGGAACTATTTTTCCAGGCGTAATAACTTTTGCTTAAATGGCTCAAGGCTCCTCTTCCTCTTTCTGCCTGCACATCTTATCTGCAACAAGGCTACTTCCAAAATAAAAACGTTATCCTTCATGTGTTTCACTCAATTAAAATTACCTTGTCCAATCAAGAATATTTGAACATGCGGTTTGAAGAAGCTGGGAAAACAAAAGTATGTTCCCATGGTCATTGTCTTGAGCTGCGACCTCGCAAATGAATGTAGCAGCATGGAAGATTGGCTACTAGAAAAACACAAGCTGCCCAGTTGATTGTGTCATCCAGGCCAGCAGAGTGGAGCTGGAGGGCATATGCAGCATCTGTAGCTGTGGCAGCCAAAGGTTTCGGCGACCATTGGCAATCTTCACACTTAAGGAAGGAGAAGGATTGCTTTCGCAAATGGCAAAGTTACACTTATATTCCTTCACTGTGACTGTGGATCAGTTGCAACCTTCTGGGCAGGGATGAGATCTGTATTTTGCACACAATGTCATGCAACATTAAGTGCATCAAAGGCAATGTGCCTAGGTTACAGGTTTTAAAGACTTTAATTCTAACCTAAAAACACTCCTTGGTGCACAGTCTGTTCCCTCTCCATGCTCCCCCTGTACTCCCTGCCATCACCTTCTGTCAGCAGAAAAACTTGGCAGTTTTCATTGGAAAGTGAAGAATGTAGAGCTGCAGCGAAACATCTGTTGAGATAGTTTGGAGCTATACTTTGTGCCGGATCATGTCACTGGCTATTACTGTAAATTGCTTCAGCCTACTACTGTGTGCTGGCTGATAAACTAGTTCCCTGCCATAGAACTTGTAGTGCCTGGTAAAGGCAGTAAACAACACAGCTGATGGGTGACACCACAGAATTTCAGGCTGCAGAGCATTAAAAGAATATTACCTCATTTTATTCCCAATGTGCTATACTACTGCATGTATGTGCAGTGCTGCCGATTTTGCAGGGGAACAGTTAGTTTTTGAAAAATAGCCAATAACTGTTGACTAACTATTATCTCTTTTGTTGGGAATAAGCTTCAAAACTGACATGCCCATTAAATAAGTAAATTTAACTAAAACTTTTCCATTGTTCCAGCATTTTTTGACACAAACGTTCAAATCGTTCTTCGTGACACATCGATGTAAGAATCGTTATTTGACCTGGCCGACCTCACAGTGATTCTCCGATCAGCTCAGAAATCATAACAAGGCACAGCAAGCCTGTAAAGGTTTAGATATGGATGAGGAGCACATGAGGGTTGTAGCACATACATTCTTTTCAGTTTTGACTCCGCTGTCTAATTATCCTAGTGTAAGGTACTTTATTGTGTTACCCTAAAAGCTTTACTAATAAGATAACACAATAAAGTATCTTACATAACACTAGCATTTAGCAAACCAAAATCTTAAGAGCAAAAAAACAAAAAATGGATTTAACAAATGGTGTTTCATCTTTGCTAATTGCATGCCGCTAGCTAGCTTACCAACAACACTGGTGAGAGCGCTACTTCCAAAGCAGCACATTGGTAGCTAAATGTTATTTTATCTTGGTATAGGTGTCAAATGACAGCCAAAAGCAAAACTCAAACACTGCAGGTAAAAGTAACAAAGGCTGAGCTTAAATAAGAAAAGGTGATAAGGCAAAAACAGAGGTAAAAACAAAATACTTAACCTTACTTGCAAAACTGAATGAAACAAAACCGTGGTTACCAGGTTAAGAACAAACACAACTAGTGAAAAGAACAAAGGAAAAAAAATGGAACCAGGCCACAGAAACGGACAAACATGAATGCTGTCAAACAAGATATAAAGACAAATGACAGAGGAAGAGACACAATTATATATACACAATATACACAAAAAGAAAACGAACCCAGGACAAGGAAAACTTATGAGTTATCAAAAATGGTGGGAAAGCAACGAAGATAGAAAATGCAAAAAAGTTTGAAGAAAAAACCTACCAAAATCTATCAAGTGTGTTGAAGTACATATTTCAGAGACCCGTTAGGCTACAAGATTCTTTATCAAAGCAAATCTGCTGGAATCATAAAAAAGACAGCTGCAGACATTTTTTTAAACCAATTCGTATAGGTTAGGTTAGCATAAGTAGCCAGCTAGCCATGGTAGAAACAGTCAAATTTGACTGCTAAGCTAGAAATGCGAAGCCTGATTATAGTTATTTTCTGGCCAAATGCTTCTAGTTTCTCTGTAATACAGCTGTGGGTTTTTCACAAATGGTGGTTACCAGCGCTAGCTCCAGAGTTCGACCAATCAACATACAATCATGTCACTTACATAGTTCTTCACGTGCTGGGAAAGTACCTACTCTGGAGTTGGAGCTAAAAATGTTCCTCAAAACATAGTTTAAAGTGGTTCACGGTTCCTGCGGTGCCGATGCATTAAAACGGGAGGGTCTTAGAACATAGTTCCTGAAACTATGACATAGAAACTATGACTATGACTATGACATAGGTCCGAAAACACCTTAAATCTGTGTGGAAGAAAAGACCTAGGATTTCAAAAATTTAAAATTATATAAATTTGAAGTTGTAGATCGGCTACCATTATCACTGTAAACTGCAGAAATGCTACACATGGAAATAAAGGGGCCAGGGCTTAGCAAATGGTCAAATGTGACTGTATGTTACAGGGTTTTTTACAGTCATTTGCAGTCATAATGTATACTTGAAAATTGCATAGAAGATACTGTGCAGGTATTATGACAGACCTTTAATTTGAACATTTTTGCCTCAGGGAGAAGCAGATTGATTCTCACTATTATGTGACTGCATGCAGTCATGACAGTGAGACCTATAGCGTATATTTATATAATTAAAAGGATTAATGAGTTACTTTCATATGCAGGGTTTGTGCCTTACCAATTTACCTTCCACTGCACATTGCAACATTCAGAGCCATTTCCTCTCATCTTCTCATTGTGCCACGACTTCATCAACTACGCTTTTATCAGTGTTTCAGCAGCACAGGTTTCCCCGCTGCTTTAACCTCCCCGTTTGCCTTTTCTTGTTCCACAGCAATGCATTAACCAATCCAGTTTGCCACCTCGCCTGAATTGGTTTAATTAAATCCAGGGGCCTTAACACCGTCATGAATTTCAAAGAGTGCAGGGATGCATGTACGTGCAAGCCAAAAACCTACACCAGCCTGGTCCTGCCAACCCAACGTTTGATCGTCATTAGTTGATATTCATGCAGTGCACACCGCAGGTCCGAAAAATTGAATCTCATATTCTTTAATATTCCAATGTTCATCAGCAGGCATGTTAATCATAGAATTTAAGTCATGAGAACTGATTTGTCTCTAATGGACTCTACAATGTGTCTTTATCAGTTTTGTTAATTCCTTTTCTCCTCTCAGGTTTAAGCTGACACAAGACTGTGTAATTAATTCACTTAGTGTATCCAAGACATGGCAATCAGTCAGTGTGAAAGACAGTAAGATTAATTCAGTCTTTTTATATTGATGACTGCCGGGCTGAATATTATATACATTAATGAAACTGTTCATAAGTACTAAAAGAGCTACAGTATGATATAATAAATGAGCGAAGCAGAAGGGGCTGCATATATTATATCTATAACACTGGTCTTCAAATCACGAGGGAGGAATTTATATATGCAGACTGTATTGAAACCTAAACCTCACTTAATGCAAGAGTACAAGCAGAGCTTCCTGTGTAATCCTCTGCATGCATTTTCTGAAACCTTGAGAAATTTCATCCTTGCCTGTTCCAAGTTATTGGGAAGGAAGGAGGAGGGACCGAAACAAAGAAAGAAGGAGTAAATTACTGCTGAGCTGATGCTTAGTGGTGCCTAACACTAATTACATTTTTGCTGCTGTTTTTAATGCCGTTTACATAAAGTCTTGTGGCAACCATGTGGGGAGAAGAAGAACCTTGTTTTCATTAGATTGATCACTGATGCAGAGAGCACCTACAGTATTTTTATTAAAAAAAAGGCACTGTGTTGTATTTCACGTGGGCTAAAGCCATTCTGTATATCTGTCTGTAATGTCAATGCAGAGCTGCTGGAGACATTCTTAGAATTCATCAAATCGGGCCAAGAGAGAGCAAACACAGTATGATATATTGCTTTTCCACTGTGATAAACATTAATGCTTCAATGAAAATCTTTTTTCACTGCACAGGATGACTGTGTACATATTGGGGGGTTAAGTGAAAAGTAGCTGAGATAAGGTTAATCTTTGTGATGTGCTTGGAAAACCACCGTGTGTCAGCCACGTGGTAATGTGAAGCTTCTCCCCTGAGATTACAGTCTTTGATGTGCTCTCTAATTAACCTACCTCCTGTCTTTGATCAGTAATTTTCATTAAGACCTCATATGTTCTTAGTAGTGTTCATATGACAGCTATTGGCAGCCTGTGTTGCAGGGCTAGGGGGAAACTCTCTCTCTTAGCAGCCGGCTTTTGCTGTCCCATTTTACATAATATGATTAAAGTTTCCCTTTCCTGGCATTGATGAAACTCATCTCTGTTCATCCAAATTACAAAGTTAAAGGTACTCTCCGCGAACAAAATCCATTAATACCAGCAGTATTGATCTATGGATGGCAACGATTTTTTGGAAGGGGTGGGCGGATCGAGCCAATATTAAAAGTATTGGATTGGATCGATACTAGCATGATGGGATCGATACTTTATTCTCTCTCTCCTGTCAGTATGTTACTTCCGTTTCATCAAGGACTAGACATGTATGTGCAAACACTGCTCCTTCCACATCTTGCATGCACACTTTGCTCCTCCTGCTCCCCTGCTCTGCTTTGTTTTGCTGTCGCGCTGGAATGCGACTAAAACTTTTTTTTACTTGCCTAAAAACTTTGTTTAAAATCTTTGCTGGGTTTAAACATGCACATGATTAATGGTTAAAATCACTTTGTGGTCATGAAGATGTACTCAGATTTAGCATATTGATTTTGCATTCACCTCATAAATCATGACATACTGCTCTCCCCCACAAGATACATATATAAGTAAGTTAAAAGTATTGGATCGATGTCAACTTTGGTTGGATGGCCCACAACTTTGGTCCAGGTATAAATATTTTAACAACTACTGGATAAATTGCTCTGTAATTTTGCACGGACAATCATAGCCCCCAGAGGAAGAAGCCTACTGACTTGTGGTTGTCTGGCTTTCCACCAGTAGGCTTCCACCAAGATATATCGACTAGCTGGATTTCCATTAAACAAATAGGCCTACAGAAAAAGATGTTCCCCCCAAAATTAAGCACGTAGGCATTCCTTACTTTTCATCATGTGCCATCATGTGGGTCAAATACTGGGTTGTCCAAAACACTGTTTTAAGACCAAATACCATCAAAAGTAAAACATTTGTGTTGGCCCCAGCTGCAATTTGTGTTTACTAGCCTAGTCTGCTAATTAGCAAATGTAGCCATGCTAACATGTTAAAATGAGACAATGAAAATGATAAACATCATACGCCCTACACACTGCTTGTTAGCATTAGCACTGTGAGCATGTTAGCATGATTACATTATCATTTAGCTCAAAGTACAGCCTCACAGACCTGCTAGCCTTGCTGCATTTTCTTAAGTTTTAGCAGCTATGCTACACTAGTTTAGTCGTTAAACATAAAGCCAAGGGGGTCTTTAGGGGTGGGGCTAAAGAAGTATGGTTTAACACCAACATCAAGAATTTGGAGATTGTATTCCCTAACCTGGTGAGAGCAGCCAAATCTTGAGAGCTTCACGTTTGTGTCTCTTCAGCAGTTCTGTCTGGACTTTTACCCATCTCAGTGGGAGGGGCCCGATCGACAATGACCATTCCAATCAGGGTCTGCTCACTGAAATTCAAATTCAGATCCAGTTGGGAGAATGACAAAAATGTCTCGTCCACTGAGAAACTCCACTAGTGCTTACTCTTACTCGTTTAATTGTTGATATTGAGTCTATGTCTGCAATAACTGCACTCATGGCTTTTTTCCCCTCAGTTTATCCTTTCATCAACGCTACCACTCATTGACTTGGGGGCCTCCATGATTGTTTAGCAAGCGTCAATCTCACCCTGTGAGACCAGCCAGGATCTTGCGAGCTTCACATTTGTCGATCCATGTTCACATCAACGACTACATGAATCATTTAGGGGTTACCTTCCACTAAGGGATGAACAGCAGTCAGAACGCAGGCCCTGATTGGTTATTTTTTGAGCGAGGCCCTTTCACTTAGATGGGTGAAAGTCCAGAAAGATCTGAGAAACGAATGTGAATCTTGCGGGATCTGACTGATCTCACCGGGTCATTTATCCATAGTATCTAGTATGCTGCCCTATGAATATGGTTTTCTATCATTTCAGGCCAACTCCTTTTTGCCCATGCTTTTGTTTTCCCTTTTTAAGTTACTAATTTTACTTTAACTATGTCTTCTATGCTCTACTGTAAGTCTTTTTGCATGAGTTGCCATCTGTGATGCCAGGAAAGCAGCAACTTTATACTGAAGGAAGGTTATCACAGACTGTAGGAGTTAAGACCTTGTTGGCTAAGCAGAGCTGAATTCCTGCATTGTCATAACCCTAAATTGGAGTTTTGTTCTTTTCACAAGTTTATTTTTCTTTTTTTCTGAAGAAAAATAAACTGTAGATAAGCTATTCTGATTAAAAAAAAACAACTATGAACATCTGATACATCTTTGAATTGCCTTGACATTGCTAATAGATTTCTGTAGAGTCTGTGCCTTCTTGCTCCACTGTCCATATTACTGTAACTCATTGCTTTTATGTTACTAAAATATACATTTTCTCTGTTAGGTTTGTCATTATTATATAGGAATGTGTAGGTGTATTGCTCACCGACCTCTTATTGGTTGTTATTTGTGTGATTGTAGATGGGATAAGGTGCAAATGAATTGTCCCCATTCAATAAAGTCTGAATCTGACACTGAAAACTTCACCCATGAGATTGCGTCTTGAGCTTTTGAGTGTTTGAATGGACATTTTATAAGAGATGTCTGTTTGAGTCAACTTTTTCAATGCATTGCAAACATTTAGAACTTTCTGAAAGGTGTTGACAGGGAGTTTGTCAGTTGGGATTTCATTGCAGGTCTGTCAGTTAAAAAGGAAAACTTAAGTTGACCATGGGCCTGCTTGTCAAATGAAACTAACAAGTGATGTGGGTCTGGTGTGTGATATAAGAACCTATTTCTCTCCTGATATATCAATTACATCATGCAAAATTACTAATAATAATAATGAGAACTATGATTTTAAAAAAAGCTGTGTTGTTTTGCAGCAGAAGAGGGAAAATCGAAGCAGAGAATGAGAAACTCATTAGACTCAAAAATGCTTTTTTGTTCCTCTCAAATTATAGGGGCATGCACACACATACTGTACACATTCTCCAAAAAACACAAGGGGTCTAAAATAGACTTTATTAAAGGGACAGTTCATCCAAAAATTAAAAAAAAAAAAAAGTTTTTATCTGTTAACCCTTATGCAGATGGAGGGTAGGGTGAAGTTTTTAACAAAATACTGCTTGAGTTTCACAGGAGAAAGGAAAGAATGGTGACCCAGATTCAAAAGTAAAAAATTTAAAAAATTAAAATGAAAAAAACCAAAAACATAATAAAACCATAAAATGCCTGCATGCTGCTCATCCAAAGTAATCAAAGTGTCCTGTAGCCATAATTTCACTGATGCCATGTTGTTAAAAGTCGGTGTTTACTATTATGTTGGGCAAGCACTATGGAAGCACTTCATGGTTTTATTATGTATTTTTTTAATGTTTGAAACTTGATCTCCATCAGAGGTGGAAAATAACAGTGACAAATACTTTGTGACTGTTTTTAAGTAGATTTTTCAGATATCTTTCCCTTACTGTTTTACAGACAACTTTTGACTTTTCCTCCCTACATTACAATGCAAATACCTGTACTTTCTATTCTTTACATTTTCAAAACAGGTTCATTACTTCAGTTTTAATGCTTTTGCCTTTTGGTTGTGCTGAGGATGCTTCACCAACCCAAAATATCAGAATTTGACATTCTGGGAATGAGACTGAACAATCAAGTAATTTTCTGGTGGGTTTAGGGAAAGCTCGGACAAATCCTACTAGTCTTTGCATTGTAATTATATGACTTGAGGTTCAGGTAGATTTGCACAGACCTGGATGGTAGAAATGTCCTTCAGAGAGATACCTTTTACTTTTACACTGTAAGTAGACAACATTTTTTCTTTTTTGGAGTTAAGAAGTTGAAATCAGTACTTCCACTTTTCTCGTCTTTTCCTTTACACAAGTATCTGTACTTCTACTTAATATGTGCACTTTTGCCACCTATAGTCCCCATTCACTACAATTGTTTGGGAGATTACAGCAACACCTTTTTCCTGTGAAATTCCAGCTGTTTTTTGTGGACTTAAAAACCTCACCCGACCTTTCATCAGCATCAGGGTAAATAGATAATTACTGAATTTTCACTTTTGGCTGAACTATCCTTTTAGGTTTCCTATATGTGCATTCTGATCTTTAACCTTGAATTACTTGTTTATACAGAAAACTGTGAATGTTGGAATAGTTGGACCAAGTTGTTTTTTTTTCTGCACATATTTCACATTCTGTGTTGTACACACATGAGGTGGTGTGTGTTTAGATTACACTTAGGGGCTGCACTGCATGCGTCCACCCACTGGTGTCATATGTGCATCTTGTTTTGATGTGTACACAGCATAATGTTGATGTTAGTCATTAATAAAAAATGGCACCATCTGCTTCCTCCCTGTGCCAGTCCTCTGTGCAGGATATGTGTCTACTCCAGCATTGCTATGATGGACAGTTATTCAATAATCCACCTCAGAATAACAGCATGCCGGCCAGCACCAGGAGGTTCTTTCTCCTACTGTTAGCGACACAGTGACACATTATGCTAGCTGACCCTCATACAATCAATAGCATCATGGGAGCAGGCCTCTAACATCCACTATTGCTCTGCTAGGTTTAACTTAGACTCCAATTCATCAACACAGCAGTTAATTGATTAGCTGTAATATGCTAAACAGACTGCCTGTGCTGTGACACTTGTTTTGAAAAATTAACTAAATTCAACTGCAGCGACTAGCATATATCTTTCCATCGTTGTTGGCATTCTCACAGCAGATCTCTTGGTGACTTTAATCAAAATACATGTGTGTATCTCCACCTCGAAGTGGTGAACTCACAGATCAAGGTCAAATGAATAATTAGTAAAGTACATGCAGTGATACAAATAGCATCTGTTCTCACAGATGAAAGTGAGAACAGGTAAGTTGATAATTGGACAGGCGTTGTGTATAACTTCACTTCATGTTAATTTGTTTACAAGAGCAGTTTTGCACATACTTCTCGAACTGTACAGAGTAAAATACGGATAATAATATTATATATATATAATATTACAACCTTTTTTGTCTGTGACGTGTTTTTCCCGTCCTCTGGTTAATTTTTTGTGTGCTGTTTTTCCTCCTCCTTCCTCCTCCTCTCTCGCTGTGGGAGGGGCGATGTCGTATGCTAATGAGGCACCTGGGCCCGGTGTCTCGCTGGTAATAAAACCCCGCCCTCTTCCTCCAGTATTCTCTTCTCACTACTCGAGACGCGCTGCCGGTCGTAGCATCGCTGCCGGGGCCGCCACCCTCCGACTCCTTTGTTCTTTTGTTTTCCTTTTAACATCACACACACACACCTTTACATCAAACCACATTTTCACACAGTCAACACCTGCGCCTACACCACTGACCCACTGACGATCCACATCACATTAGTTATTTTGAAATGTTTTAATTTGGCTGATTTGGTTTGGTCAATAAATTGGTTTCTTTTGGTTAAACTTATTCCTGTGTGTCCCACTTTTGTTGCGGCCTTTTGAGCCGGGTCGTAACATATACTTTAACTGTTTTTATGCATACCTATGACTTTTTATAGAGAGCCAAAGCCCCGCTTCTGCCAGTGGACCACCATAGGACCAGAATTTTGGAAAATGTATGCTTGATAATGGATTGAGAGAGACAAATAAAGGGGCGGGATTTCAGCTTAGCTCAGGAATGAGTCCTGAAACCCAGAAATAAGTTAGCATTGCGTAATGTCTGGCTGCTTTGTTTGAAATCAGTGGGCTTTTCAAAAAAGTTTTTGGTGAAATACATAAAATAAAGTGTGTGAATAACACGGTTCAGAGAGACATGACATGTTTTGTTCTACAGCGTAAAGCATGTTAGTGAATACCCAGTTAGTGGTTTTTGAAGCATTTATGTGTCATAAATAGTCGGTTGCAAACAAGTGGCCTAATGGGATGACAGAAGGTGTCCTATCTACTCGCTAGTCTGCCTCTTACAGGCTTGTTGTGATTATACTCGTGCTCTGACAAACTATTTGAGGACTACAATAACATGTTTTCCATGCAGCACTTTCAATGGTGTGGCAGATAAAGCTCTTAAAAATGTCTCAAAAACAACCAGTAAAGGGTGAAATAATGGTAGCGGGGACGATCCGGGGTTAGGTGTAATAGCAGAGTCCTACTGGCGCTGAGGGACTTTTGAGCTGCGATCTGATTGGACTAAACTCCCAGCAAGTTGACTGAGCTGGAGAAACTGTTTGGCTGCAGTAACAACCAGCCCCTTTCTTGCAGGGATAGTGGGAGTCTGCTCTAAATACCTGAAATTTTGTTTATTTAACATGGAATAATGTAAACCATGATTGTTTTAAAGAAATTTATGCCTGCTCTGGCAAACTATTTCCACACTGGTAACTGCAGTGAAGCGTTGAGACGCACAGACATGTTTCTTTCTGCCCTTTAGTCTTGTTTCATGTCTGTTAGAACCCCACACTGTGCAGTGTTAAGGTAAGTATGACAACTATGGCAACTTCCCAC
>JAQLOL010000011.1:23724621-23739883 GCA_029783665.1 Naso thynnoides
CCCCCCCCCCCCCCCGCCCCCCCCCCCCCCCCCCCCCCCCCCCCCCCCCCCCCCCCAATCTTTGTTTTATTTAGCAGATAGTTTTCATGTATAAAAATCAAACCTGGGGTTGCTCTTCAATAACTTTAATTCTGTTTTAATTTATGAGATTAAGTTAAGTTTGATTGATTTTTTTTAAAAAAGGTTTATTGTACCAACATTAATTTATTTATTTCATTATGTCTGAAAACCATGTAGATGGTGTTAGTAACATAATTTAATGAAGAAATGTTGAATGATAAAATACATAATGACGAAACCAAAGATTCCAAATGAAACTGGATAAAATTGCTTAGCTAAGCTCAGATTTTGAATAAAACACTAATAGATAGTGGACTGTTATGTTAATTGTAAGAACATTACAAAGGCACAGGTGAATGAAAGAGTGCATTGATGCTATTTTGGAGAGTCAAATCAATGGTTTGTTGTCTCAAGGAAGTAGGTCCTCTCTGCTCAGGTATGTACAAACATGAAATATAGTCAGAAGTGTTTGACAATCATCAATCAAATGGATGTGACCTCGAAACAGTGAAGCATTGTGTCACATTGTGTGAGGTGTGTGAGGTCAGGTAGCTCCGTACCTCATGTTTCAGATTTTACACTGAACTGAGCTTAACTCTGATAGAAATATTTAGTGATAGTCCTGATAATCAGCTGAAACATCTTTTCTGTTGTTTGTTTTCTCAGGCACACATGGACATGGCGCAAGAAGAGAGAGTAAAGGAAGTGGTGGAGGAGATCACTGAAACAGAAAAACAGTTCCTTAAAGATCTTTATGTTTTCATGAAGAAGAGAAATACTCCCATAGAGAGGATTCCAAACCTGGGCTTCAAACAAAGTACTTATTGCTTTTTACTTTAGCACATTTTGTATGTGAAAACAGTTGCTAGTGCATTTATTATTCATTATTCATTAAACAGACATTTATTGTTTTAAAATATGTATGGTACAATCATCTTTTATTCATATACCTGCTAATGAACATAAATTAGTCATTCTAACTGTAATTTTTTGTAATATTGATTTTAAACGTTTAGTAGAATGACTGATTGGTTAACTGACAGAAAATAAGCTTTATAGTGTTTAATAATCTATCAATAATTTAAGTAATTTCTTTAGCAGGTATCCCAAATGTTTCCTAGTTCTGACTTTTTAAAATAATTTGCAAGTAAGAAAAAAAAAACAGCAAATAACTCCAGTAAATAAATTTTAGTTCAATACCTTTTTAATGACTATTTTCTGACATTGTATAATTAACAATTAATGCAGAAAAGAATCTGCAAGTTGACTAATAATTACAATTCTAAAAGCCCCACATTCTAATAATGAAATGTATTTAATTATGTGTGTTTTCTATTCTTCAGTTGATCTCTATTTGATGTTCAAGACCGTGAAAGACTTGGGTGGCTACCATCAGGTAACCAAATATTTCCAATTTACCACAATTATTGCTGGCTTCAAACTCCTCTATTATTGATTATAGCCAAACTTGATCATAAAAGACCAACCTAATGATCTAGCTTCAGTTCTAGATGCTTTGTTTTTAAACCCCAAATCAAATCAAATAAGATACCCTTCATTCTTCCAGGTGACAGCTCAGCAGCTGTGGAAGCATGTGTACAACCGGCTCGGAGGAAACCCTCGAAGCACAAGCGCAGCCACCTGCACCCGCAGACATTATGAGAAGTGAGTTCAATAATGCATTATTATGTGTCAGGCTGAGAATGGGTGGTATGTGCTCATAATGGTCTTATCTGATCGATGTGTTATTTGTGCAGGTTGCTTCTGCCGTATGAATGCCATGTGAAAGGCATATCGATGAATATCTTGCCTCATCACCAGCAAAAGCACTTCCAGTTTTCCAACTACAGCAAAGACGATGATGACGGCCAGAGACCAGCGAAACGCAAACTGTTATCAGTACCTCTGTGCCAGGTTGGTATTATTTTACACTTCAGCAAAAAAGAAGAGAGACATAGCAAAGTTTCTCAACTGAGGTAAATTAAAATGTTCTCTGAATAAGTAGTAAATAATTACATCCTGAGCTGATATTTGGATTATAAATGAACCTTAACTGCCATGATACTATAGGCCTATGATGTATTAATAATATTTTTCAAGGTCTAAAACATCTAGAACTGAAAAATTAGGTTTTAATGTAGCAAAACAGACTTAAGTGTAGTTAAACCTTTTTGTTCTTTAATGCACTGGAAAACATATTCAAGCGATTTATCTTATGCCTCATAAAAAAACCCATAACTTCAGTTTGGTTTTTGTATGGGTACTCTGGGTGCAAATTGTTGGGTGATGTGGGGGGATTTCCCCCTTTCTGTTTTTGATATCCCCTCCTGTTGTCATTCAGTTTGTATCCCCAGTGGGGATACGTCTTATCCCCACTTTTGGTCAGACTATAAGTTGATAAATAACACAGGCTATTTTAAAAAAAGACATTAAGGATCCCAATTGCAAGTGGATTGAATTCTGTCATTAGACAATGACAACTAGTTTATTACTGAAGTTTGCTAGCAGCTATGTAGAAGGATTAGCAATATGAAATGGCAACAGAGCATTTTGTTATTTTTTTGTAGTTAAAATACAGAAAAAGTCATGAAAAGCCTAGATAGTGGGGCAAATTATGATGACAACTGGCAACCAGTGTCACCGGAACCCACACAGGGGCAAGTGGGTGCTTTAGGCCCGCCTCTGTACTGTGATGATTGAATTTGAATCAGTTTTGAATTTATTCAACCACCATGTGGGCAGGGTGCATGTTGAAGTATAATTACAGGTGGATGTTAGATTATTATTACTGTTGCATGATTTTACTGTGTTGGAGACGATTGTTGCAATTAAAATTAATTAAATGTTGTTCAAACTCAGACCAAAAGATTGCTGTTTTTCTACTTACAGCTAAACTAAGATAACCTGCTGCTGGTTAAAGCTTCATTTTTAGTGCACACAGACTTAAGATTGGTGTAAAAAAAATTATAATGCCCTCAAAATTTCATAAAATGTAAAACTACTCCTTCAACCTCTGACGGAAACTTATCTTTCCAACAGAACATGCACATGCCCCTGTCGGACCATCATGGGAGTGCCTTCCTTCTGCCGCTCCATTACCCTCGTTACCATCATCCAACCACAGTTCTCTCTCCCCACATCCCTATAGCCTCCTCAGTGTTGACCCCACACAGCCCACCTGCCCCCCAGCCCCGGTTTTCTTTCGAACCATATCCTCTAAACCCAACAGAGACGGTAAAGGAGCCACTGGAGCACTTGCGCTTCCTGGCAGAGCGTTACAAGACCTCTTCCGGGCTGTGCGAGCCTCTGAACCTCAGTGTCAAAGCATCGAGATGGGAAAGCACCAACAACCCCGCCTCATCGTTTGCCCCACCTGCATCCAGCAAGAACCCAAAGTTTTTGAACAAACCCTCTCCTCTGTACAATCCTCATTGCCCACAAGTGGTTAGAGAAGACAGATGTGAGTCAAAAAATGACGAGGCAAGCGTAGGAGAAGCAGCATGTTCATATCCTACGAAAGCTAGGGAGGTGTGTGTCATCGATGTCGATGCTTCAAACAGTTCACCATTTGACTCTGCTGCGACACTTAGAGCTGATGAAGGCGCTGCTACGATTGTCCAAAGTCCCAGCTCTCCAAAAACAGACTTTACAATGGGGCCAAAAGACGAGAGAGAGGGGAGTCCAGAAGTGAGTGGGCTCAATTTGAGTCATTTATTGCCCACCATCCCTCAAGAGAGCAGAGGTGAGATGGAGATCGAGGTTCCGCTGTCTGTGTTTCACAAGTGGCTGAAGCTGTGCAGGTCCTCAGCGGCGATGCATGGAGACAAGCAGCTGCCTCCTCTTCCTCATCTGGAAGAACAAAGGGAGTGTTCAGACACAGAAGCCCTCCCCACCAATCTGACATTCGGCATTAATCCCCATCACCAGAGCTCAGTCGCTGAGGATCTCAGGTTGAGGCAGAAAAATTTACAAAGTCCAACACCGACCACCCAGACAACAAGCCGTCAGTATAACACCAGCAAAACTCCTTTCACCAGCTACAAGCCTCTGCCCTCAGTTGGCATTATGAAAAATACAGCCAGCCGGGACATCTATTCATTTGATAAGCAGGATATTTATGAGCCATACAGCTCCAAACCCCAAAAATGCTGGGATGCATACAACCCTGAGACCCAGGATCTCTCCATGCAACCAAAAACTGACTCTAATCCTCTCACAGTTCAGCGAAACTTTGCTGCCTCTAAATCCCTTAATGAAGACACAGTCCAGGGAGGGAAGGAGAAGTCAGACATGTTTCCCTCAGCTGTGCTGATGATGAATTCCAGCCCTGCTTCCGTGTTGCACCTCACCACCGAGGAGGTGATGAAGCTGAAGAAAATCATCTCAAGCTCATCATGAAGATCAGGTCAGATTGCAGAATGCAACTCCAACACCACAATAAAGCTGTCGCACATTGAATTGCTCTCATATAAAAAGTCTTATTAAAAAAGTCTTATTTGTTTTGTGTGTGATTAAAAGTATTTTTTTGAGTGTCAAATGAGCAAATCATATTTTGATTGAGCATGATTTACGGTAAATGTGCGTTTTACCTTTTAAATTTTTCTGTACAGTAATATTACTCGTTTTATACCTGTACTTTAAATCTAATTACAATGTAAATCTAAATAAATTCAACTGAAAAACAATACATGTCTGACTCTTTCGTTGATTCGGTTTTCAGCTCAAAGTACTATAGTAGGTGCTTTCACATTGATCCATTTATTCTATGCATTATTTTCAATCAAGTGTATCTATCTTTTGTTACGTATCAACCATACTACATTTTAACACCATCTTACAGGAGAAAAACTATAACTTGTGTGGAGGTAGCAGCTTCAGGGAATAATCAGGAGGAGGAGGCGCAGCAATTATTGTCAAACATCTGTTTCTTCACTAATTAAATGTCCAGTAAACATTATTATATCATATTTATAGCTTCCCGTGAGCTTTCATGTTTAGTTTCCTGTGTACATGTGCAACTTCCCTTCTAATCCTTTATATTCCAATCTGAAAAATGCCATTTGGCCCTCATGAATATTTCATGCAAATAAACATCAGTATAAGCATAAGAACCAGAAAATTAGTGACATCAAAAGCAGGTTAGCCAACTGTGCTTGCATAAGCTTTGTTTTTAATACTTTTGTTATAACAACATGCCTGACACCCACATGCATAATGTGTAATGTCATATTATTGTCATTGCTATAATTTTATTGTCAGATTCAATGTGGAATTTTTCAGGTGTGACAACAACAGAATTAGAACTGACACTCCCTTTACAGTAACTTTAGACGACGATTATTTCCTCGAAAATTGCTCATTAACACAAAAGTCCTTTATATAACTATAACGGTTCATTGTCCCGGCAGGTGCAATTCTTTTCACATGGTGCTGCTCACATGCAAATATTAATTGCAAAGGAGAAATATTCAGACATTCAGCTGGTATTCATGCTCCTAAAGGGGGTTATCATATAAAATATTCTTTATCATTAGACACAGTAAGACTTGAATTATTGACTCAATACAGGTTCTTCAACTGAGTGATATCATCTGAACTTTCCTGTAGCACTTTACATCAAGTCCAGTATGTATTTACGGAGTTTTCAGCAAATCTGAATAAATGAGACACAGTAAAAATGACTGGTATCACTTTCTGTAAGGTCTGTCTCTATGACACATTATAACACATTATGAACATATATAACACACAATGAACAGCCTTATAACAGCCTGCTTATAACTATGATTATACGGCACTAAAGGTGCATTATGGCGCAATACATGTATGTTCATAATGCATTATATAAAGTGTTCAAACCTTGTCAACTTGTTTGCTTTTATATTTATGATTTATTTGTATTTTTTATTATTTCAGTAATTTAAATAATTAACAGAAAGACCAGCTAATTCTTAGTCAGAACCACTGAAAGTTTTTGCCTGAAAGATGACAGAAACAAATACAACATAGTAATTCATTTCCTGTCAATTAACTGACTCCTCATTTCAAGTAGGCTGCTTCAAATTTGTAGCACCAGCCCAGTGGCCTTGTGGTTGGAGTAAGTCGTGAGACTGGGAGGTCGGGGTTCGATCCCCGGCCGAATCATTCCAAATACTATAGAAAAGGCACCTGATGCCTCCCTGCTTGGCGCTCAGCACCGAGCGTTAGATTGAAGGAAGGTTTCTGCAACATATTAGCATCATGTTCGGGGGGGGGGGGGTGCTTGTGCACCAAGCCGCCACACTAGGCTCCTGGCCTATGGGCCTCCATCTTCTACAGGCTTACTTACTTACCAAATGTCTAAAACTTGTAGGACAGTACTTGAGTAAATGCGCTGAGTTATATTTTACCAGTTTATTGGGCTGAAAGTGGGCTTGACGTTTCACTGTCATCATCCTATTGACCACAGATTAAGAGGAGCGCAGAAATTGAACATCAAGTTGTTAAAAGTAAATGATTTACTTTTAATTGCTTTATCCCGCTTTACTTACAGAGAGGGAGCTGCGTGTGCATGTGTCAGCCAAAACCTCAGGAGGTTACTTTATCAAGTCTGTATGGCTTCCAGAAGGCACAGTCACAAGACAAGAACTCCATCGGGTGCTGTAACGTTAAATCAGGTTATCATCTGAGACTGTTTGCCTCGTGAATCAGCAGACAGGTGAAATCAGGCTGAACTGCTTCTGTGGTTTCAGTATGAGAGGAGAAAGCCTGCTGTCACAGGATGTGACAGCATAATTGATCATAATTGAAAATACAGACATATTAAATTAAATTTTTGAATATGCTTTCCAAAGCATCAGAAAATAAAAAAATATTTGTATTTATGCATTTTGTCTCATTTGTCCCTGCAGATTTTTTCATTTTTAAAATTTTATTCATTTATTTTTTCATTGACAAGGTTTTATCATGAACTTGAACTTAAGGCACAAAAGTTTCCTCTTTATTGCTGCAGGTTCAACTTCTTCAAAATTTATATGCCTTAAAAACAAACACAACCTTGATCCCAAACATTTGGCAAACTGCAACACATATTTGAAGTTTCAACCACATCTACTAATACCAACCAACCAAACTTCTGTCCCACGTATAATTAAAATAGATGCTTTTGCTCAGCTCATAAACATAATTGTTCGCTGGCGTTTTGACGTGAGAGCCCAATCGTTCCTGAGCATGCGAACCTTTCAGCAGATGGCATTCTTCTTAGGTACCTCTGACTAGATTTGCCAGCCATATGCGTCATTTTACTCGCACCATGCAGTCCTTATTAATGAGCTCTGCTTATAGACGTCTCCTAACAAGCTAGCTGTTTCACGAGATTTCTAGGGAGGCAACTCCCCTTGCCTCCCCTTGCTGCTTTTTCTCCTGAGCTCCGCCCCGTCCTTCACCTGGCTCGCATTTATCTCATTGTTGCTGCTTTCTCCTTTAGATGATCATCCTGATGCGTCGTTCTTCATTTTTCTGGGTTGCTTTGCCGTGTTTGGAGATATTGCTAAAGCTCGAAGAGCAACTTTTCCTCCTGAGTTGTCCACCATTGTACCAGGCTTTCACTCACGTGGGATGTGAATGTACATCTACCTTTGCAAAGCAGCAAATAGGAATAAGCGCTCTCTAAAATGAGTCATGATTGGCCAAAAGTGCCCCTCACAGTATTTATCTTCTAAATCTGAACACAGAGCCAGAGAGAGGTGCAGAAGTCAAGTGATCTTTCAGACCCCCTGAATTACAACATGTAGAGAGGTTCTTTTGGAAATTTCACCCAATGAGGCCAAAAATAAATTGCCTACCTCAGCTTTAATACCCTGAAACTGCTTAAGGCTAAACAGAATTAGAAGAAGAGAAAAGAGGAACAAAACTGACAATTCTTCTTCACAATGCTACCGTGAAATGGTTTGCATTTAATAGCTGGCTTGAGGTTGGGATTTCAGGTTCACGCTCCTCACTTTTCTTTCTTCTTTTCTGCTAATATTACTGGTGCGTAAACAGTTCTGATTCATGGAGGAGAGGTAGAACAATGTATAGAAGGATGTGTCCTCTGCAAGTTTTGAAATAGCACCATTTATCATGTCCATGTCCATTTCCTTGACCAGGTGTAGTAACCACAAATAGAACAGAATAGGGACCGGTCCTCACCCCTCCAGTGCACCTGTGGCAGGGTCATCAATAACTGTAAAAAACAACAAAAGAACACTGTGGTAGAATGTTAAAAAGAAAGAGGTTTGTGCTCTTAAATCGTATCAAATAATGCTTACTTTATCACCTCCCATCTATTATAGTTTAGGTATCTGTCTGTGAAAATCAACAAGGCACAACAGATGCACCGAGATGGAAATTTTTTCCATTTGACTCTCACACACACACACACACACACACAAACACACCACAATAACACCCCATCTGAAAAAGCACACATCACACTCTTCTTTTGACTGTTAAAACTCTTCATGCACCTATCTGTTCAAACTTGTTTCTCAATTTCTTATCTGGCGATGACTGGTATGAGGATAGAGTCCCTCCCTTACCAGAACATGCACATAAATTATTTGCAAGATCAAATTACAAAACACAACACATCATTTTACCAGTAAGGCAGAGGGAAATGTATTTTACTCTTCACATCTGAGTTAAAGTTTACAATAAAGCATGAATAGCCTGCACACTCTTAAACATTCTCATAAATTATTTCATAATCCAAGAATACCTTCAATATTTTTTACTCCTGCAGAATACTTTCACATTTGAAATAAATAAATAAATAAAATTCAGACAAATCTTGAAAAGTAAGAGTGAGTATCTTCATCTCCCTCTCTCTTTTAAAAAAAAAAAATTAACAAATGTGGAAAACAGCTAGGCATCTCACTACAATCCAATTGGTGTTCGACAAATTGCAACACACAACACAAAAAAAGGTCTGAGTCATTATTGGAACAACATTCACTAATGCAGCATTCAGAGTTCTACAAAGCCAGCATTGTCAACACGGACCTTATTTAGCTTCTTACCTCACATAAATCAACTATCCCTCTCTAGTATAACCTGTTCTCCAGAGCGTCGTTTGACCAGTCTCTGGCCTTTCTCTGTACACAAACCATGACACTCCTGAAAAATATCTGTAGCATTTGGCACCCAGGTGCATTTTGTGCAGACTTAAATCTGTAACTTTGACTGTTTGCCATTCAAAGGAGTCAAATTATCTGGAAACCGCTCAGTGTTTGATTACAAAGCTTGTATGAGAGGACCTTTATGTGTTTGAGGCTAAAAGGTGTTTGTCTTGTAGAGCTGTGTAAGTCACATGTTATGTCACTAGGTGACCTCAATAGGTGTATGAATAGTTTGTCAGCTATGTCATCGGTTGTTTATGCTTCTTTAATTGTCAGGAATCATTTGATGAAATTCGGCCCAAATATTTTATGCTTACATGCTGATAAGAGCTCTACAATATGAAAAGATGAACTTCCAATAGCAATAGTAATTCAATGGTAATTCTGATGTGATTTCACTGAGCAGTTATCACATCATACTTCTGCTCATGTGAAACAGAATAACATTAGTATGCAATACTAAATGAAATCTCCAACTGTCACATAATGCAAATATATCATTTCTCACAGCTCATTTGCCGTGTTGGTTTACATATTTTGTCTGTTGACCTATTTAACAAGCATTTAAAAATCCAGATTCTTATCTACAGGATGATGTCAAGTATTTGCTTTTTCACTCAACACATTCCACTGCAAGGGTCAAATTCAGACAGTTTTGTTCACCTGTTGTTAAGTTTTTTGCCTGTTTTCCTGCCCTGGAGTCAGTAATGTGTCCTATTTAGTCACATTGGGCTATCACAACAAACAACTAATCATGCAAGTCATGGTGGACATTTGGAAAGGATTCCGAAAAAAGGGTGGTTAAGTTGTTGGCCTGAGGTAGAAGGAAATGAGTTTTACAGCTCTTTTTCTGTGCACGTGCAGCTCAACTCTTGGAGTGATTATGTAGAATGTTTGCAGTTAATTACTTTTGTGGTACTTGTGTTTCAGGGACTTACAAATTGCAAGTCAGCGCTGTTTGAGAAAACAGACAATATCTGCTTTCATGCTGTTACCCACTACCTTAGTCCCAAAGGCTTATTGAGAACATGCAGGCAACACAATGGGAGGGTAACCCCTCTGACAGCACAGAGACACAGTGGGATGGAGAATTCAACAGTAGCACAGACACATTAACAAGAGCTGTAGACCTTCAGCCTGGTTAAAACCATCCTGGTTCAGTGAGCTCAACATTTTTGTAATGCTCTGCTGATCACTCTGAACCAGAACAATTTCAAAAAATCAAAATATGTACAGCCAAACAGGGACTGCGCTGTAGCTGACAATGTAAACAGCCAATCAAGGACTGTGCCCCTTGCTAAACAGCAATTGTGGCTCCTAAAGCAATGAGCGTTAACATCAAGCCTCCAACACACGGTACTGTTTTAGCAGTATTATTACAAGCCACACTGTGCGACATTGAGCTAATGTACCTGAGCACGACATCACATTTGATGTACGCAGACTACGAGACTATATCACCCACCGAATTGCAGGCTACGACGCACGTGCAACATCAGCATGTGTCACCCATGTACGCCACTACATTGGTAAATATGAACAATCACAGTCATGGCAATGAACAAAAGGCTAACCTGGGTTGCCAATTTTGTAAAGAGAGCCCGAGGAAAGTATTTATTAGCATGCTAACCCTCTCTGTTTATCTGGGTTAGGCCCTGTGCCATGTGGATCAGCGCTGCATTTTTACTGGGTTAGTAAATGTGGGTCATAGCAGCTGTCACACTTTGAGATGGTCATTCAAAAATCTTTGGCCGCAAGATGAGAACAACAGCTGTCTGTGACTCTCACTGTGCAACGCAGAAACAACGTTGAGGGGCCACGACCGAAGACATCACCACATTTAGTGTTCTTTCATCTTGGATGGCCAAAGAAATCAACAGTTTCGGGGGCTTTAGCAGAGTAAAGACAGCAGTAATTGCAGTTTTGGCATAAATATACTCAATAGCAGCAATAAAACAAGCGCAAGAGTATGTACTAACAAAATTTCTCAGTAAAAGGCGTTTTCATGGTTCTTCTGACTGGATTTATCAACATGCTTTCTTTGGTGTTGAACATGTTTTATTACTCTGGCTGGCTGAAGGAGTTTGTCTGTAAAGGTGAGTACTCTCTCCCGGCTCCCGCCCATTGACATCGTTTTTGGCGGCTGGAGGTCAAGACCAATATGTAGCGCTAAACAGAAGTGTTGAGCTCATGGGACTGGGTTTTAACCAGGCTGGTGAAACTTATCTCCTGCTCCTTTTTGCCGTGACTCTATTATATCTAATACATAAGGAGTTAGTCAATCACGTTGGCAAATGAATGTGGGGGTACAACAGTGAAGAGTGGAGGCAGTGCTGCTGTGACAGTACCCCACCTTTCCTTGTAGTAGGACTCAAGCAAAGTGCGGATCTCAAGAGATAAATCCGAATCTATGGGACCGTCTCGGGGAGAGGAAGGTGTCACTGAAAAACAAGAGGAGGAAAAAGATGAACAGAAGGAAGAAAAGTTTATTTACCACGTGCCAATCCTTTAGAACAAATATTCAAAACATCTACTTCTGTGACTGCAAACATTTTCCCATTGATAAGCCCCTGATAACAAGGGATTAGACGGAGAGAGATTTTTTAGTTCCGTTACTAAATTATTTGTGCTCTCTTCCTCATAAGAGTGGAATGCTTCAAAGAAAACATTTTGCCCCACCTATATTTTAGGCGCTAACCTATTTTCTCCCCTCCCCTTGAGTATAGGTGTGTAATTCTAATCAGCGTGACCCATGTTTTTGTTTGCAGGTGTTGGAAATAATGCACCTATTCACACTGTCTGTGTTTCCAGGTCATTGTTAGGCAGCTTTATTTATCTCTTTTACATCCTACAATTGACTCAGACTCGTTTGTCAACTTTTAGTCCAGACGTCACTCAAGCTTTCAGCAGATGAAGACAGCGTTTGCAAATGAGGCATTGCATTTTACATTTCATTATACTGTCAAGATTCCAGGCATAGAGAGACAAATATGCAATTACGAGTAGGCTGTGACAGTCTGATGATCCAGTGCTACACATACATGTTTGCAAGTTTTAACTACAAATCTTGGTAAATTTTTGCATGCTATACAGCTTGTGCATTCCTAATTGTTAGCTTTTAGCATGTCATTCAACACTGTCTGCATTTTATATTTTTATAAAGTTTTTATAAACTTGCAAGAAAATATGCAGACTGTCCTGCTCTTTGTACTCCTTAACCTTTTATGAGATTTTATGCCTATAATGTTCATACCTCAATGACATGTTCAGACTTTGAGGGATGGCGTTAAATTTCATGCAAAATGCAAAAAATGTTTTGTGATAGCACGCAAAGTGACTTAAGACACTCACACTCGCGTATGAGCAGGCTGCCTTATTAGTGTCCTTTAAAATTGACTTTAGTTAGCAGGTTTCTATTCAGTCATAGTAAAAGCACTTACAGCAGCTATATTCATTTCTCCTGAGGAGCTGGCATATTTCAAGACCCTGTTTTTTGGATTAAATTACAGATTAGCTCCATTTTTATTGTTACTTTGATACAAATAAGAACAGACTCGTCTTTTGATGTGATGGATCATTATACAAATCGAGCAAGATTCAAGAATCTGCTACACAGAAATATGTGAAAACAAACAGAAAAGGACATTAAAAGTAAACACAGAACCAAAAATGATTTGTGTTTAATTTTACAATCTTCCTATCATAATATTAATAATAACAATGAGAAGTTGGTGATGGATGTAACAAGTAAAAAAATAGACTGCCAAAAAAAAGGCTTACACTTGTGTGACACTACCTATTTCGTGGAAAAGCGATCCTTGCTTCACGGTGATTGGTTTCCTGGAGCTCAGCATTTCAATCTTCATGAGGCGATCACTGCACTGCTTCCACTGGCCTGCAGCAGATAGCAGCAGTGATTTTCAATGTACATCAGTTTCGAGGTTTTTGTTAGCAATTAATCACAATTATTCTACCACTAGCTTCCGTCTTTGTCAGCCTCTAACAAAAGGCTTTCTGTTAAAAAAGTCAGTTGTACAAATATACTGAGGTACTTTAGATAAATAGATAGCAGCAGTGGCCATCTTCATTTTATAATAAAGATTATGTTTATTTGTAAAGCTAGAAGAGTTGAGACAGACTTAGGAAGCTTAATGACTTTAAGTTAAGACTGAATGTTCTTGAAATGGAAATTCACTTTTTAACCAGGTTGTGTGATAAACTTGGATATTAAATGTTAGGGTGAACCAACATGAGTGGTTAACATGAGCAGCAAAATCATACACAGAAACAACGAAGTGGCAGGCATGTAGTGAATATCAAAGAGAAAGCTCTTGACATGACAAGTGACGTGTCCCATCCAATGTAGATACAATCGGAACTGCTTTAATCGGGAAGGCTTCAAATTAGTCCTTATACACTGGGAAATTGTTAAACTATCAAATTAAATCGCTGAATTTATACACCTGTGAAATGTTTGCAGAGGTTGGAGCTTTGTATTGTTTTGTACCAAGCCTACTGAACTGTGATTGCCTATAATTAAAATGCAAACGGTGCCAATTAACTGTCTTATTTGTAATCCGTGTTGATTGAGGTGAAGCCAAAGATGGCTCTCCACATTATGTTCAACAATTATTTCCGACCTTAACTGACCTACCAGAATCTGTCTCTTTACAAATAAAGCTGTCAAACTGTGTTTTCTGGTTAGCAAGCTGACAGTATTTAAATACGTATGTCAGCATGGATCTCTGTAACAGCAGATTATGTCATACCTGTACCAAATATCAGACCAGAGAAGTTCTACATCTTTGTGTGTGTGATATCCACATATATGCAGTATTTAAATGTCAGTTTCTGTATCTGTCTTTGTGCTGTGCTTGTGAACAGCAGCTTTCAATCAAACTAAGCAACAACAATATCTTTGCCTTCACCAGATGAACTGTGAGCTGGCAGGTGCAAATATCGATGTCATCTAAACATTGTCAAGGATAATGAAAAGCCAAAGCAAAGCTTTCACATACCCAAGATATAAACCCTTTGATTTAAAGTGAATTCAAATTACAGAGCAATGTAATGGGAGACATGATTAATGTCATACAAGTTAAGTGCTCTTTGCACAAGTGCTAATGAGTAAAAGTACCCAGACTTTGTTCCCACACGTCATTTATATTTGCCTGAGGAGGGTTCCAGTACCTAAACAACTCAGTTAATAGTGTTAGTCTGCTGTGCTGTGCATTTTCCAGTTTTTCACTTCACAGTGTGCAGTAAGGGTGCACAGATCATTTCTCTACAAAATAAAATGATAACTACAAAGACATTTAAATGATAATCCAGCAAAAGCAAACATGTCAGGAAGTTTCACATCAGCACAGCACTTTAAATTATTCACACCTTTACTCTGTGAGAAACAAGCAGTTGCACTTGCAAACACTCTCTTATTAAAGAAGATTTATTACATATCTTCATGGACAATGACAGTCAGAAGCTACACTAATAACACAGAGGTGTCTGATGCAGACACACCCTTGTTGCATGCACCTAATTGAGTGGAAGAAATAAGTAAAATTAATGAAAGACATGTAAACCTGTTATGTTATGTTTACTTGCAATGCAGCAGTATGAATCTGTCTGCTGTCATCTTTCCCTACGTACTTCATGAAAGGCTTTGGGGAGGTATCTTAAAGTAAATTTGACTTAAAGTATTGCTCAATGTAAAGATTAAATCTGCAGAAAACCCGTGCAAAACCTTCCTCCTCTGTCTCTGCTGCTTTGTATCACTATGCTAAGCCCCTCCTATAAAGCCACAGGCTGGAAGGCTGCAGAAGGAGCTGGTTGCCCTGTATCTCCACAACATGAGCCCAGCCAAGACCCTGATCCCTCTAGAGGCAACTCTTCGTCTCAGAAACACATTTCTTGAACTTTACAGCCTCAGCGCAGAGTGCCCTAAGTTTCAGAGGCTGCAAGGCCATCTTACATCGGGATAAGAGGCTAGTACATCACATACACACACACACACACACACACACACACACACACACACACACACACACACACACAACAAACGTTAT
>JAQLOL010000011.1:23739983-23763892 GCA_029783665.1 Naso thynnoides
TGCCCTAAGTTTCAGAGGCTGCAAGGCAATATTACATCGGGATAAGAGGCTAGTACATCACACACACACACACACACACACACACACACATCAAACGTTATTCCCAACTTATTGTCATCATGCCTCTTTGCCACTCGTTGATACGAATGTCATGGCATCAAACAAAATGAGCCCATGGTTCCATGCGCAGTTTGTCATTATGGGCAAAGGAGTATTGGAAATTTATTGCAAGTTACAGTATTTTCTGCCATCCTTCCACCATATCTGCTGACAGGATGTGCATGTGCATCTTTACTTGTAGACCATCCAAATGCTATTCTGTAACGTTATCTGTGATTGACCAAAATTTCTCACAGGCATGGTTTTTTTAGACCTAAAACAAAGCCAAAAGGTGGCACAAAAGTCTGGATTTTTCTCAGACCACTCAAATGGCAATAAACTGCAAGGTTTTTATGGATTTTTAGCTGTAAATAACTGCTTACCACAGCTTTAACCACCCCAACACATATAGAAGAGGACAACTGCTAAACTGAAAATGTTTAGGTAATTACTGACTTACTTTCTCTAATAAGCTTGAGACAAGATTAAGGAGATGTTACTCAACTAAGATTTATTACTGCTTTAGGTGTGGCTGCAGTGAAACTAATTGCCTTTCACAATGTATTCTCATAGCTTGCTAACTAAAGTATTTGTTTTCTAGGAACACTGTGTCGTTACATACCTTTTTTTTGGTGACTATAATGTTGTCTGCATGTGACTTTGAATGGACAAAAATAACTCTGCCTCCACTCTGCACGAGAACACACCGAGTCGAGGTATTTAAATGCCCAATTTATAATACTATCGGAAAACTGCAGTATTACAAGAAAAAAATGGTTTCTTTGAGTGCTGCCTGAATTTAACATACACATGAGCAACACCAGTAATGTTGCATTTTAAAAAGGCTATATAAATAAATATAATAGTTTCTCCTCTGATTTTCATAGTATTCCCATTTTGACTAAAAATCTCTTACTCATCATGCCCCTTACCTCTATCCATGAATGTTAATAGTCAAGTCAGGAGTTTGCTCAGAGATCCCGCACCCATGGTAACCTTTTTTTTAAACTCATCCGAGGAAGAGGGATGATTTGTTCATGCAATTATCTGTAAACAGGCTGGTATGTAGGGCATTTTAATAACTATGATGATGGCACTTGGGCACAGAACGAAAAAGGCCTCAGTTCTGTGACTGATCTTTGTACAAACTATAATGTCTACGCGCTGTATTTGACCTTTGCCAAAACAGCTTTGTCAGCTTAAAGCTCAGAGCTCTCTTTGCTCTTATCAGCTTCATTTTCAGCAGCAGCAGGAAGCTTTTGCAGTTAATAAGCTGTAAAAGCCCCTGAAGGCTAGCTGGCAACAAATAGCAGACAGGGTTAGGAAGTAACTGAATAAAATAGTACAAAGCTAAAGAGCCAAAAACATTTTTTAGTTTGTTTAGACAACAAACAGAGCTGAAAGACAAGAGCTGTTTCCGCTACCAATTAGTAGTCCCAAAAATCAGCCATAGAAGGTTTCAGACTCATAACTGATGTTTTCCAGACCTCCAACAAACTCGACCAGCAGGGCTCATGGGGTTGGGAGTGAGCTCAGAATTTTTTTTTTTTTTTTTTTACTTTATTTATTCAGGGGTCACTACTGAGAGTAAACTCTCTTTCCCAGGGTGCCCTGATCACATTTGAACATTCACATCTGGAGGATGCCCAATACTTGCTTCTTTGCAGCTGGAGCTCAAGGGCCTTCATACCCTTCACTTACACCATCCACATTAATCCTGCCAGTCAGGGATGTGAACCAGCAACCTTCCAATCACTAGCTCACTTCTCTGACCACTAGGCCACCACTGACAATTACATCAGAGAGGCACAAAAGAGAAAATCAACATGGCTGGAGTTATCAGCTTACATTAATAGCTGCTTCTTACAACACCACCTTGGTGTACATCATATAGTCTTTTCTGCTGTGCAAGAACATAGTGCTGCACATTAATGTGCATGTACCATCTTAAAGCAATAGCATCAGCACCCGTTACATGCACTTAAGTGAACACTAGTACATTTGCATTCAATTCAATTCAATTCCGTTCAATTTAATTCAGTTCAAGTCACTTCAGTTCAATTCAATTCAGTTCAATTCAGTTCAATCCAATTCAGTTGAACTCAATTCAATAAATCTTTAATGTTCCCTAAGGGAACCTCTGGTTTCAAATAGTGCCACAGATAAAGTGCTTATCATCAAAAGTGCCATAGAGTGGGCTAAAGATGACGGTTTATGGCACTAATTGCCTTGGGAATAAAGAAGCATAGAGCTTTGGAGGTCCTGAGCTGAGGAGCCCCATACCTCTGCCCAGAGGGCATCAGATGGATCTCCTGGGGCAGAGGGTGAGATGTATCGGCCAGGATAGAGGCAACCTTTCTGACCAAAGAAGAGAGACTGAGCTGGGATATTCCTGTAATCTTGGAGCAGGCGTTCACCACTCTCTGCAGCTTGATTTTGGTCCTCAACTTCAGGTTCCCAAACCAACGAATCATGGCAAAAGTTAAAATAGATCAATATAAGATCTTAAAAGTTTTTGACTGCACCTTGTAGTTCGTCTGTGTTGTCTTTTGAAAAAGTAAGGTAAAACTACTCCCAAATTGTCTCACGATGGTTCCTGGGGCAACTTAATGTTGGCTTTCATTATTTTGTCTAATTACTTAGCTTTGATGTCCTTAACATATCTATAAATAGCAGAGACTGTACAACTCGAAATGGCCACATAAATTTAAGCATCATTATTAGGCACTAGAGTCTCTCTGTTATTAATTAGTTCTGGCACAAAAGTAGTTCTGGCTGAAACATGAACACACACCTCTCAGACCTCCTTTTTGGTGTGGTACACACAAAACCTTTTCTGAAGACGTCATGTGTTGGACATTGTCCATAAGTTTATCCCTTGGCTCCTAGTCAATAATTATTACTATTGTGGTAATTACTTCCGCATGTATCACACGGGAGGTTCATGTGTTAATGTGCTTGTTTACTGTAAATGAACCAAGCAAATCAAGCAAAACCTTCATTTGTTTGCCTTGTTTAAATTTGACGGGAAATGACAAATAGACCATAGATTTTTGTTCATGTTCACAAGATGAGGAAATACAGAGCAATAAACCCTTTTATCTCAGTGAGACATCAGACAAATATTTCTATCATGACTATTCATAAAATGGCAGGCAGGTCTCACTGATGTTACAAACATGTCATCTAAGAATGCCGTCGGGCAGGTATAAGCAGGTAGACTTATATTTCAGTCCTTTGAAATACACACATAAGGCCTGATAAACAAACCATATACACATTTTCAGGTGTCAAGACTCAACTGAGTTTGATAAGCACAGAAATTTTTAGGAGCTGTTGCTCTAACCTGATAAAGAAACCCTTTTTGTAGCCCTAACCATGCTGCATATTTGTTAGCCGGCTGGCAAGCTAGCTTAGATTGGTTTATGTGATAGCATAACATAAGACAATCAGCTTAGGTTTGAGCATAAGGGCCCTAACACACCAAGCCAATTCTTGGCTGTTGGTGGGTGTCTTGTCTTCCTCTTCTCCCCACTGTTTTTTACATCACTGGCTCTAGTTGGCCTTGCCGGAGGCTTTTCTGTCATTTCAGCATGTTGAAACGACAGCAGAGCCCGTCAATAAATGATAATACTCTGACTGGCTGTTCCTCTACAGTAATACTGACCAGCAGTTAGTGTTTTGCCTACTGATAAGTTCTAAAAAAAAAAAGTCAAAGACATAAAAAAATAATGTTGAATTAAAAAATTTCTGACTATATGACATAAAATCAGTGTTAGCATTTAGAGAAGTAGCATGTAGGACAGGATTTTTTTTTTCTAGTTCTGTCAGGTTGTTAATTATATCCAAAAAATCAAGAGTAAAAACAAAGCAAGAGGTGGTTTTGGGTGTGGATGCCGATCAAGGTGGATACCCATGACTGTATGATTTACAAACTGTAGTCTGATGTTGACCAGTTTCTGTTCTGGGTGTACACACCCTGTACTTGTCAGTTTTTTTGCAACACATTTTAATTAATGGTAACACTCATGCAATTACTTCTTTGGCTTACTGCCTAAATTCACACCTTTTTTAAATGGTTCATTTGGAGGCTTCAAACCTTTGCACCAACTGCTAAAGTGTAGCCTCACAGCTTTGCATGTAGTTAGCATTAGAGGCCGGTTGGGTTTTGTTGATCAAGGCCTTACTCATGTTATAGACGTGCTGCCACAGAGCCTCTGTCCAGCGCTTTGTGTCCTCGGGCGTGTGTGTGACCATAGTGTAGGTTACATCCTCGCCTTCACGCTGTGTACTAATGTATATACTCTGGCAATGGACAGGATCTCTCTCTGACACACAGACGAGGGTATCCTGAAGGAAAACACATTTGAATAATTTATTTATGCCCACATAAATACACACACATACATCATTATTTCTGCATCCAATTATTCAGATAATTGGGTTAAAGGTTGGCTCGAATATGCATGCCAAAAACCAAAGTGGTATTTTCCAGGTATATTCATATAGATAAGACTTTACAGGTAACCACAATGCTACTGTAGACATGACTGAGATAATAATAGCTGACGAAATGATCCAACAGCTTTAACTGTGGTTTGACAGAAGCTTAGAGTGAATTCGCTGGGGGCAAAAACTCCCTTTTAAAAGTATAGCAGCCGAGGGATTGCATTTTAATTTAACTTCTTTTCTATATTTTAACTACAGAGTAGTTTAATCGTGTGGTTGTTATTTAAAAGGTCACGAGATAAATCAAGGGTATTGTGGCAGAATTAATAAAATGAAAAGTTCTGCTTCATGAATCTGTATTTTAATTTTTGGCATCTCTTAAGTCTTTGCTTTATTGTAAAATATTACATCATTTTTACTTGTTGGGCCTTTAACATTTACTTTAAATGATGATTAAAGATAGAAATGATTCAAGATGCTGAGAGGGAAAATGACTGCCAAACACTTCAGTTTCACCTTAGCACTGGACAAGAGGCATAACGTAGACATTTAAATAGGTTTTAAACTGCTGATTTAAAATATTTTATTGTATAACAGTGTTTTGTACTGGTCAGATAAATGTAATATAGGGCAAAGTACAACGTTTCTCAACAAACGGTAGCAGGATAGAAGTATTAAGTAGCGTAAAACTTGCGCAAACTTGCGCAAAATGACTTGGGATCAGAATTTGATGTTTGGTTTCGATAATATTTGGAAAATCCAGAAAAGATGCAAGATTAAATATTGTTTTATCCCCAGTTCAAGTTAGCAAAGGGTTAAACTGGATTCTATCAATTGTTTACTTACTGTTGTGTTATTAAAGGGCACTTTTACGAGAACACATACATAAACGTATCAAGCAGACTTTTACAGAATCTAATCTGGTTGAAAGTACAAATAATATTCCCATATTCAAGACGCTCACCACTAAAAATTTTGCATTTAATCACCAGCAACTCAGCCAGCCTTGGCACGTAACTGTAATCAGCGTGACCAAAACTGAAAATGAATCTATTTATTCATGACTCTGCTCATTTAGAACCAACCTTTTTGATGTGGATTACAAGTACGGGCTCGTCCTCAGCCTCCAGGTCTGCTTGACTCTTATAGCAGAGAAGATTTGGCCCCCTGAGGACTCCATAGACATTTTGCCAGCAATTAAGGTCCTCTCCAAGCTGAGTGAGAGCGGGGAGTTAAGTGATACAGTGCATGATAATGTGATACAATATAAAAAAATCATCAGACAGCGGAATAATATATGACAATCTAGTCACCTTAACCTTGAGTTGGCCACTTATGACTGGCTGGATCATGCACAGAGGCTGAGCGACGAGGCGGCAGCACATACTGCCGTACAGAGGTAACCAGAATGGACTGTCCTCTGAAAAATCAAGAGTTCAGGGATCAGAGGAGAGGAGAAGAGACAAGCAGAGGATGGGAGAGGACGTACGTCTCACCTGTTGCTGCTGGTGACAAATCATGCGTCTTGAACCCTTCCTGGATGTGCTCGATTGTCAGTGTTGTGCGAGCCAGCAGGTTATACTTAGGCCCCCTTCAGATAGAAAACATTGGGTGAAATCAGTTTTCATCTCAATGTGTCACTCAGCTATAAAACATTTTCCTTTAGTGCATGTTTCGGGGAGATTTGTCATTCTCACTGTGTGGAATGGTAAGGTGATACAGGTGGTGACACATATTCAGGTCCCTCATCTTCTACACTTGAAATTGACCCACAAACGGTTGCAGACTCGAGTGCAGCACGGATCCTTTTCCCAGAGGAGCATCCCAGAGAGCCCCCAAGAAGACTCATTCTCCTGGGTCCTAGAGCCCCAGCTGAGAAGTCCTCCACCACACAAGTGCTGTACAGCTCAACACGGAGCTGAAACTCTGGAGCTACATCGTTGCTGCTCACACGCAAACAGACACATTTATACAAAATGTATTAAATGCCTTTGAGGGGAAACTGGACAAAAACTGAACCCCTAACACAGATGACTTACAATACAATAGTGTCTTCAAAGCAGATGTCAGTTAAAGTCCTGTCCACCATCACCAGATCAGTGTCGTGGATCTCTGTGCCACACTGAAGCAGGCAAAACACAGCGCAGCGATGTAGCTCTGCAATATAAACAAAAACCGCAATTAATTTAAAAGGTTTGGCTTAATATTAGTTTATTTCTTTGAATGACATGCACTTCAAGTGTGGTACCAGAGAGTGTGGGAGATAAAACAAACTATTTTTTAATCATTTTCTCTTTCAATTTATATTATCTCAAATGAAACATTCACATAAGTGCAATCAGGCTCCGTCACTTCACTCTGACTCACCTCCTTTGTTTTTGAAGTACTCCGAGTCTTTCCACATCAGAGGGATTCGCAGATCTATAGAGTGCAAATTAAATCAAAAGTTAAAAAAAATATGAATATGGGTTCAAGTAAATATAAATTTGTGCAGACTCACCTGAAAGGGCTACTTTTCCCAAGCATGGTGCTATTTCTCTGGATGGCCTGCAGTAAAAGAAACAGATCATCTATCTGACATGCCATGCATGCACACTGCACGGTAGAGCAGTGGTGGTCACCAGATAAATCTGAAGGGTCGTGAGATGAAAAATGGAGGTGGAAAGACAGAAAAAAAGGTTCTAATGCACAAATCTGTTTTCTGTTTCTGGACTGGATTATTAGTGAAATACTGGATCATTTGAAGAGTTTCAGAAGTAAAAACATTAGACATCTTGGAGAAATGTCTATTCATCAACTCAGAGTCTCTAAAACAAAACTAAATGGCCTGAATTTCACAATTAAAAAAAACAGATTTGAATCAATACATCTGATACACAGTATCAATAAAAATGACAATTTATTGTTTCACATTTCTATAATATTGTGCCCTTCATATATCCATCATTACAAACATAGTCTATGTTTGTATATTCCTTATGCATTTGTGTAATGTTAGACACATTGATGCAGTGTTATCACAATATATCACACACATCTTGGATTTTAAAAGCAATCTGCCTGACCTCTAGTGGCCGGCAGGAGGCACTGCAATGTTCACAAATAACTGTCATTCACCCCACAGTATAATAGTGTAACATTCTTTCATTGTATATCTGCATCCACACATATTAGATCCATTATTTGCACTCCATCTGACCTGCGTCCTGCTCTCTGTAGGATCTGATTCTTCCTCATCCCCTGCAGTTTGCTGAGCAAGGCTAGAGTGCGAGTGTTGCACGTCAGCAGGCTCTTGGAGGCCTCAAGGGCCTGATCTCTCCTGGAACAAGCTGCCAGAAGCTTACTGGCTCCCTCCCGCATCCGCACCTCCATTTCAATCTTCTTCAGCACCTCCTCATCCTGTCCAGGAGGAGTGAGAAAAAAACATTCTTTTGATCTAAACTATCAAAGTTCAGATTATATTGATTAAAAAGGAAGACAAAAACAGCCCAAGGGGAGTGCAATTAGTCATTCGAATTTCCAGTTGCTGTCAACGACATTCAGTATCAGATATGACTACCACTTCATATCTAGTGAAAGTTGCTATCATCAGCCTTGAACCCTTCAAAGATTTTACTGATCCATCCAGCAAAAGGTTTAAACACACTGACCTGAACCTGTTACACAAGAGCGCAGAGTTCACAGGGTGACAGTGCTAAATTAGAGCATCACATAAATCTCTCGATAAAAACCAGCTGTCAGGGCCATAAGACTGAACTGATTTCAGGGGAGTTGGTTTAAATCACAAAGTGATGACAAGGTGCTTGTTGTTGGAATTTACTTCCGCACAACAGACAGTGTTCCCTTTGTCTTTGTCATAACAACAGATTTTGTTATTCTCTGGCAGATAAGACAAACAACAGTGTGTGTGGAGCAACATGCAGCAGATGGAGCCTTGATAGAGTTCTTTATTTAAAATCCACTAAATACAATGTTTCCTAATGAGGTTTTCAATCAGAGACTCTAGGTGAGAGTGTTTTATTTATCTCATTATGTTTGCTTTTTCATTATTTATTTATTTTGTTAAAGATATTTTTGGGGGCTTTTGTGCCTTTATTAGGACGGGACTGCTGAAGAGTGGACAGGAAACAGAAGAGAGAGGAGGAATGACATGCAGCAAAGGACCACAGGTGGAATTGAACCCAGGTCCGCTGCGGCGAGGAAATAGCCTCTGTATATGGGGCACTTGCTCTACCGACTGCGCCACCAGGCACCCCTGCATTTTCATTATTGCCATGATTATTAAGACTTATTCTCAAACTGTGTATACTGTATGTGTTTTTTGCTCGATTTATTATAAGACACATTTAAAGGACAATACCAGTGTTCCTACGTATTATTGTCATTTCTCAACATCAGCCACATAGGTTACATAAACCCCGCCCATTTTTCCAAAAATAGTCCATATTCAATAAATGTTACAGAAAGTACCTGACAATCTGTGGCGTTAATTTAAAAAAAAAATCTGTGTTAAAATCTGTCTTCTCACTAATATTTGAGATAGATAGGCAGCAATTGTAGGGAACTATTTTTCCAGGCATAATAACTTTCATCTCAACGGCTCCCAGCTCCTGGCTCTCTCTCTCTCTCTCTCTCTTTCTCTCTCTCTCTGGCTCAGCAATTTTTGACCAAACAAGTGCGAATTTCGCAATAGCCAGCAGTCTACGACAAACGGTTGACGAGTTATACTTACGGAATGGGGTGGGGCTAAATTGTAGGGCTGGAGCAAGTCATGACCAATGAAATTGTGTGTGTGTGTATGTGTGTGTGTGTGTGTGTGTGTGAATTTACAAAGTTTGGCCATATTAGATGAATCTGTTTAGATATGCGCTTTTGGTTATAGACCCCTCCCACTGCTACACCCCCTTTGCCAGCTGGCCCGAACACTTCGTCAGCTGTCATTTGGCTCATGACCAACCTCTCCACTAAATCTTGAGCAAGTCTGTGAATCCATTTGGGAGTTTTTCACCAAGCTATTTGCAACAGGACACTTCCATTGCCACGCCCCATTTAGCCAATTGGCATGAACATGAACACACCTTCACATGCACACACACACACACACACACACACACAATCAAAACCTCCATGCGAAATTTCAGCCTCCTAGGGAGAAAACTCTGGGCGCTAGAGAATGGGGAATTTTTGTGGAATGACTGACCAACGAGTGACCTACAGAGCTGCTGGCCACAGCTAAAAATAAACATGGATGAACAGCAACTTTCTCAAACTTACCTGCCACAAATTAGAAATCTTCATCATTGGCCCCAAATCTCTCCTCCCCTCTTACCAAGACTTCTCACCCTGCATTAATGATCACACAATCAATCCTCCCTTCGTCTGAAACCTCTGCATCATTCTAGATTCCACTCTCTCCTTCAAATCACACATCAAGGACATCACTAAAACATCCTTCTCCCACCTCCAAAACATTGCATGTCTTTGTCCTTCAGCACTATATAAATCCTATCCCTCGCTATTACTATTATTATTTGTAAACACAGACGTTCTTTTTAGAAGGGTGAATCACTTACACCTAGCAACTTTCACGTGTCCTATTGTGTTTCTGTACCCTGTTTCAACAAGAATGGCAGTGAATGGGGTTTAAAATGCAGTCTGAGATCTACTAAAGTACACACATGGTCACATTTTAACAACATTTGTGCAAGATAGAGGTGATCTCTGCTAATGGTGAAAAATCAAAAATAGACTGGTGCGGTCCTTTAAATACGTGGTGGTCCTATGATGAATCATCAGTGAATTTAATCAACTGCAGGTGCTTTTTAATGACAACATCTAACTTTTCCATCATTTCATCTGAAAACAAACTCCTTTGTACGCTGTTATGCAAGATTTTCTCTACTGACATCATACATTGTGTCATCCGTTTATTAACGCCACATTGTTGGGCAAAGTCTTTGAGACTTACTACTCATTAACCACACGAGGAAGGTGAAGTACAGCTTTAAGGATCAGAGGGAGGTTGTATAATTCAGTCATGTTTTCTGAGCCTAAGCCTCAGTGTTGATATGTTGTGTTTTTGTACTGAATAGTTCCTGTATTATTACATAACTTGTTATTCCCTCAACCGGTTTGGCAAAAAATGAAATCTTTCATTTATAATACCTTTTATACACTATTACAGGTGCACATGAAATTGACTCTACACATTTTTATGATCAACTGCTGTATGTAAGTTTTCCACAGAAACTGATATACATGTGAAGATCAAATCTTTCAAGACTTTTCATAAGCACATACCTATTCTTTGAAATATGCAATGGAAATAACTTGTAAATATAAAAAGGCATATGTTTTAAAAGAGCAAAGCAAAAGTCACCTCTGTTTACATTCCTGTGCTAGACCACAATATGAAAACCTGTCATGAATAATTCAGAGATGAAAACAGAAAAATCATCTTTTCTCACTAACCTGCGTGTTGTCATTCATGTTCCTGCTCTGCTGCGGTGCCTCTGAGGTCAGCTACGTCTCTGTGCGTTCAGCAGGCAGTACAGTGAGTGGACTGACTAATCTCACTGCTGACTGAAGGAGTATAAGAGTGGACCTGCAGACAGAGCAGTTAGTTACTCAACAGAGAGATCAAAACGGTCTTAAGCCTCACTACAAGAGGCTGCAGCACGAGGGATTAGCAAAGCTCTTTACTCTGTCAGCTCTTTCCCAAGCAACAATGAATGCCTGCAGGCTTTTTAGTACAGTGAACATTTAGTGCTTTAAAACAGGAATTAATTATTTTTTTTTAAAAGACTTTCATATAGGCTACGAAATAGGTTGCAAAATACCCTACCCTAAAATTATTACTATAAAATATTTAAAGTGACTACTAGCTTATCGTAGCTTTTTTTTTTCAAAACAAAAATGTCCACTTAACTTTCTTAAGTTGAGCAAATTAATTTAATTAATCAAGTTGCACATTTTGCTTAAAAAAAACATTTTATTTTATTAGTAGTCAGAGGATTTTGACCCATGATGACAAACACTGTAAAAATTTCTGTGCAGTCCAATCCTGCAACAGACTTACCACCTCTGAGAAACTTAAACTGAACACTTATGTTGTCTTGTGACAGTGTTCACTTAATTTATGGGCTCGCAATCATTGATACTGTGAGTAAACCATCTTCTGCAGCTGCTTTAATGCAGATTGGTCGACGGTGACTGTTTAACATGTGATGTTCATCAAGGACACACAGCCATACGTGTCAGTTCTGTCAGAAAAGACCACGAACCAGCGGGTTTATGTCACAACAATGCGTCATTATCCAGAACTACACGTTTACAATCCTAATTATAACGTGATAAACATTCAAAAAACCATTAACTAGCACCTTCAGTGCTGAAAGACTGCATTAATGTTTCATGGGAGAATGCATTTTATTCAGATCTTGCAAAAATCCACTTTTTATGTTAATGAAATTACGGAACATTAAGGGGATTAACATGAAATGTTTTTCTTGAAGTATCAAACCATTATTTGAATGAATGTTTATTTGTACAAGGACTTCTGAAGGTTCAATTCCTCTACACTATATACAGAAGAACAAAATGTTTTTAAAGGTGTGTGTATGTATGCTCTGTATGGGTTGAATTTGCAGAATTTAACAATGTAATTGTACTAAATGAAATTAAAAGCCTATTTTAACAGAACAGTGTGGAGGACTTAAGGGCATCTATTGGCAGAAATGGAATATTATTTTTAAAAATATGTTTAAAACATTGAAAGAAAAAAAAAACAAGGTTTTCATTAGCTTAGAATGAGGTCCTATGGCTAGGGGTATTCTGTTTGCTACAATCTACTATCCCACTTCACTACTCAATGCCATTAGATCCAATACATTGGACTTTTCAGACATTCTTTGTAAAATACAAGTACAAATTCACTTCAGATTGTAAAGGATGATTAAAAATTAGCACAAAAATAAGCAAAAGTGGCATTAAAAAATTTACAATTTGAACACCCAACTGCACATGGCAAGTAATCTGTTTTTTCTGCTTGGGACCAGTGTGATGGTCAGTGTTAACAGAACACTGGCAAAAAAAGAACGTCATCAAATACCAGTTTGTTATTGTACAATATTTACATGTTGAAACACATTTGAACATAACAAAGAAAAAAAAAAACAGGTATGAGCTGCCATCTCTTTCATGGTTTAAGTCACTGAAGGGGAATTCTAGTACTTCTACACCTATTATTATATATTTAGGTGGGCAAATGGGTGTTACTACTTTAAGATTTTGTACTTGTTTCAGTAGATCACCTTGGAGGAAGCTGCAACATGACTGCACTGGGATCCTTAAGGGTAAGGTGGAGTTTTCCGGCAAACAGAAAGAATTTTACAGACACTTAGAATAACAACTGCAGCCTGTCAGTGGCAAAAAAAGCAGATGTCAAAGTCATGTTGCAGCTCCCCCCCGAGGCGATTCACTTGAACAATACATTTTTTGGTATCTATAACTCATTTGCTCATCAAAACGTCAATCAAAAGTACCAGAATTCCCCTTTGACAAATACAATTTAAGACTTATGATTTGAACTAATGGCTGTTTGTAAGGCAATGCAGTAAATTTAACCACTGCACAGATTTTCAAAGTGCTTGTAATAGTGAAAAATTCATTGTCAGTAAAGTAAATTTTAGCTTTACTTCATCACAACTGACAGCAACAACAAAAACAAAACTTTAAGTTATAAATTAACCTTTACAGACAACATAACAAAATGTAAGCAAGGAAGCTCTCATTCTTCCTCCACATCAGTGAAAATGTCACTAAAGAAATACTGAGACACGTTGGCGGGCTCCTCCTCTACAGAGCTGTTCTCCACATTCTCACTTCGCTGCGAGGCTGAAATCTACAATAAAGAAGAAAAACAGATGAGAGGTAATCAACTCTGAGTGTCTGTTAAAAAAAGAAGAAAAACTGAAGAAGACTTCTCATCCACCTGTGCTTTATTTCAACCCTCACCTCAACTGTACTAAGAGAAGTGCTAGAAGTTTGGTCTGAGCATAGCTCAGGTTCAGAAGTCTGATCAATGTGAACTTCGGTTTGTGTCAGTGATGTGGTAGATGGTGCTGAGTGGGCTTCTTCTGGTGGCTGTGATTGACTCGATGTGGTAGCGACATTATATGATGTTGAGGCTATAGGTGATGCGGTGGATCTTCTTCCTGTTGCGCGTGGAGTTTTGACATTCCGGCCTTTTGAAGCTGCTTGGACAGCGCTGTCATGTATTAGAAAATGAGTCAACATTTTATTACAATTTAAAGATATTAACACAAAAACTGAGGATATTATTTACAATTGTGTTTTTGTACCTTTTCTGAATTCTTCTCCTCTTTGTCTGTGTAGTTGGTGCTTCTAAGCTGCTCTCTTCAAGGTCCTTCCTGTCTGTTGGAGCCTCTTTTTCAACATTTATGTTATCATTACTTTCTGTCTGTGGCCCAGTGCCAACTTCATCCAAGGCTTTCGCCTGCACAGAAGGCCCAGGAAGCTCTGACTGCTCCACATCAGTAAAAATGTCACTAAAGAAGTACTGAGATATGTTGGTGGGCTCCTCCTCACTTTGCTGCCAGGCTGAAACCTACAATAAAGAAGAACAATGGATGAGCCATAATCAACTCAGAGTGTGTGTAAAAATAAAAAAAACAAAGAAAAACTGAAGTTAGAAGACTTCCCATCCACCTTTGCTGCATTTCAACCCTCCTCACCTCAGCTGTGCTCAGAAGAGAAGTGCTAGAAGTTTTAATAGTTTGCTCTGAGCGTAGCTTGCTGGGTTCAGAAGTCTGTTCGATGTGAACCTCTGCTTGTGTCAGTAATGTTGTAGATGGTGCTCGGTGGGTTTCTTCTGGCAGCTGTGATTGACTGGATGTTGTAACAACATCATATGATGTTGATGCTACATGTGATTTGGAGGATCTTTGTCCTGCTATGCGTGGAGTTTTGACATTCTGGCCTTTTGAAGCTGCTTGGACAGCACTGTTATACATGGGAAAATAAAATTGAGTTAACATTTTATTACAGTTTATAGGTATCACGGTAAAAATGAGGAAATCAATCAGAATTGCTTTTCCGAACCTTCTCTGAATTCTGCTCCTTGTCGTCCGTGTAGTTGGTGCCCCTGAGCTGCTCTCTTCAAGATCTTTCCCAGTTGTTGGAGCTTCCTTTTCAACATTTACATTATCACCACTTCCTGTCTGTGGCCTGGTGACAACCTCATCAGAGGCTTTTGGCTGCACAGAAGGCCTGGGAGGCTCTGACTCTTGTGTAGTGATTGATTCTGCTTCCTTGGCAGAAAGGGTCTAACTTGTTTGTTTCTTCCTTGGTGCTCTGGACTTAATCTGCAGTTTGGCTGGTTTAACAACAAATGTATTGTGATGAAAAAGATGTCCAACTTGCTTAGAGTGCATGGGATGAGTAACTATTCATCCACTGTATACCTGTTCTTCCAGCGTCCCTCTGTCTCTGTTCAGTCACCTCATTGTTCTCTGTGGTCTCTGGTAATGTGGATGACTGGACTGTAGGACTCTCTGTTCCAGAAAAACAAAAATTCCACATTTATCATTTATTACTCAACATGAGTCATTAGTTTAAATAAATGAACACTGAACAGGCCCGTCTCACCAATTTTCTCCATAGACACAGGCATTGCGACATTACATAGAGGCTCATCTGCTGCTGCTGCCAAACCCTCTACAGGAACACTGCTGAGAGGTGAGGATAGTTGTAAAAATCACACATGTAACAAAACCAGATCAACGCCTTCACGACTAGCTAACTAAAGGCAGGCACCAACCTCTGTTGCTGTACTGATGCATCTGTTACAGGGAGATAAGGGAGGGGCTCACATGCACTGTCCATCATCTCCCCTGATGAAGAAACTGGGATTTCAGTCAAAGAGAGGATGAAAAACGGTTCATCTGGATCTGCAGGCACCTGATCTAACACTGAGAACGAGAGTAACAGATTTTAGTCAAAATCGTAGTATATATATTGTATAAAATTCGCAGTTCAATCAATTCAATCAACAGTTGGCCTCTGATTGTCTTACTGCCTGGAAATATTGGGAGACTTGGTTGACTTTGGGTCCCTCCTGTGCTGGATGTTGATGCATCCTGGGATTGTGAGGAGAATCAGAGACACATTTTAGGATTAAACCCTAAATGTGGTGTTTCTTGGCCAAGATGACACCACACACTTGCTCAAATTTTTGTCAATCAGTGAAATTACTTGGTATAGTGTTTTGTTGGATGTTTTCAACCTTTTTTTAATGTCCTCAGACCTGTTAGATTAATCCAAGCACATCTTCATCAACTCCATCAGTCTAGATGTGTTCATTTAAACATTTTAAACTATACAAGTGGATATTGTTGGCATACAGAATTTTTGTATACAATTGAACCCTCAAGTTTAGGTGGTGTGGTCGGGTTTGCATCTGTTTTGTTATCACTTAAGGTGACTGAATGTAGAATAATGGATTCATTCTTTTTTTTTTTAATATGAACAAAGTTATTTCAACACAAAAAGACACTGTAATCATACATGCAAAGCTCACATGGTATGTGAATATGCCTGTTCCTGCAGATATTATATTACCTCACCTGATTAGAACTGTCAGGTACTTGTGTCACACAGCCCAGCAGCGACATAGCATCATGTGGAGGGTGCTTTTGGTTACTTTCTTGTTCAGTAGCACTTTCTACTGGTATCTGAATGTCATGCCGGACATCAGACACAGGTTCGTGGGAAACAGAAGGAACCGCACTCTCTAAATCTGTGGAGAAAGATAGATGGCAGTAATCCTAAACACCCTCTACATTTTCTCTGATGTAAGGAACCTTTCATTTAAAGCTGTCAAACCTGCATCTGCTTGTTTTATATTTCGGATTTGTTGTGATTTTGGAGGTTGGCTTCGAGGTCCCAGGTTGGGCTTGGGTTTAACAAGCCGGCCTCTATGAGTTGGAGGAGCTTTTCTTGAGGACTTGGAAGAGTCTGTTGATTCTGCCCTATTATCATCGGAGCTTCAGAAGGGAAACAAACTCTGTTTTAATAGAAGCTAATAATTTCTTTAAACAGGCCTGTAAAAAGACATGACAAATATATCTACACTGTCTTAGATCGTTTTGAGTACAGAAAAAGGAAAATATAATTAAGGTCTGACCTTTGGGCAGCAGACTGATGAGTTTCAGTGGTCTCAGAACATTCATGGATTGCATCTTCACTTGGTGCCTCAGAGTCATTCTCTGAATTTGACTTTCGAGTTCTTTTTTCTTTTGGATCTACTGCAGACTGTGTTTCAGGCGGTTTAATTTTTGAATTTGTTGATTCATCTTCTGAAGAATGGACATGTGAAACTGTACATGGATCATCTGTGAGTTGGATATTTTTCTCTGTAGCTCCAATCGACATGTCCTGTTTGCAGCCTGATTGTGAAGCAGGTCCAATCTCAACCTTGTCCACTGTGGATTTCCCTTCAACTAAGGGTTTTTCATTGCCTCTATTTTTAAGAACTGGGTCTCTCATCCCAGATGGATGCTCAGTAACTAAAGAGCTTGCAGTGAAGATACCATCAGAGGATGTACCTTTATCATTTGTGTTGTCAAGTGACTTTTCTGACTCTGCAGGCCCTAAATTTGTTGAGCTAGGAGATCCTGTATATAATGAACAATTTGTTGAAGTCAAGTGCTTGCTGTCTTTCTCTGCAAGTTTAAGTTGTGACTTATTGTCCACAGATTGTTGTTCTGAGGTCATATTTGAAGACATATCCACATGATGCACTTCTGAGGGTTTACTGACATCATTTGATTGCAGTTTTGTACGAGTAGGTCTGGTGGACAATCTTAAATTGGGTTTCGGTTTGATTTTTGGAAAGCGTTGCTTCCTTTGCTGTTCATTGTTTTCGGAGTCCTCCAAGCATGAATCTACTGCACTTCGAACATCCATCTTTTGGCTCTCCGTTGAAGATAACTTCCCAGTGGGTTCATGAATAGAGTACAATTCAAGTGATGGTACAGCAAATGAAGCAGTGTCAGTACTCTCAATTTGGACTGGTTTTCCAGAAGAAGTAGTACTGCAAGATGGTGCTGCTTCTACCTCTGATATGGTGTCAATGGATTCAGGCCTTGGAGTTGGGCTGGAAAGTGTCTCCTCAAGCTGTATATGTGCAACAGGGTTTGTGGTTTGAGATTTGGACCGCACAGTTCTTGATGTCTGTGGTAAGTTGGGTTTGGGTTTGACTTTTTGTGACCGACCTCTTCTAGTGTGTAGAGTAGATGTGACTTCACTTTCATCTTTCTGACTGACAGGCAACTCTTCTAAAACTGAAACACACGGAGCAGGATGGTCGGTGCCCTCTTGGATGGGGGCTTGGCCTGTGTCTGACCATTGTCCAACTTGCGTCTGTGGGACTGCTGAGTCAGATGTCTGCAGAACATTCAAACTCCTCTCAGTTGTTTCAACATTAGACATCAGTTTTTCTTTTGTGAACTCAGATGTTTCCCTTGTGTCTCTGGTGGCCTGATCCCTACTGAGGTCAAACTGGGCTTCAGAAAAGTTCTGGTTTTCTGGGACACTCCGATCTGATGTTGAAGCACATGATTCTACTTGACTAACAACTCTCATATCTGTCTTTTTCTCTCCTGCTGTTGACAGTTCATCTGTGGGTGTCAGAGAAGAGCCTACATCCAATGATGGCAGAAAATCTTCGGCAGAACCAGTGTCAGGACTTGATTTTTCAGGAAAGGTGGAACAAGTTGGTTCTGCTCCAACCTCCACCATTGCTTTTTCATTTAATTTGGAGTTTGGAGTTGATTTTTTCTCTACAGTGTTTTTTGTGGTTTGGGGTTTAGAATGTACCATCCTTGATATCTGCACTAGGTTGGGTTTGGGTTTGACTCTTGACAATCGAGTCTTCCTTGTCTGGCAAGTAGATGAAGTCTCACTATCTTTTTTCTGACTGGCAGGTAAATATTCTACAGCTGTAACACATGGAGTGGAATGGTTGCTGCTCTTTTGAACAAGCGCTGAGTCTTTGTTTGACCTTTGTCCAACCTGTGGTTCTGAAACTGCTGAGTCTGATGCCAGTGGATTACTACAACTACTCTTAGTTGTCTTAACATTAGACATCAGTTTTTCTTCTGTTGAGTCAGATGTTGGCCTTGTGTTCTCGTTTTCTTGGGCACTCCGATCTGATGTTTCAGCTGTATCTTTCTTCTTCTCTTCAGCTGCAGACGCCTCCTCTGTTGGTGTACGAGCAAATCCTGAATCCAGCGGTGGTAGTAAATCTTCAGCAAGATCAGCACTATGACTCGGTTTTTTGGGAGAGATGCTGCAAGTTGGTTCTGCTTCAACTGCTATCACTGTTCTTCCAAGGCATTTAGGCTTTGGAGCTGAGTCTTTCTTTACAGTGTCTTTTGTGGTTTGACGTTCAGAATGTACCATCCTTGGTATAGGTGTAAGGTTGGGTTTGGGTTTGACTCTTGACAATCGAGTCTTCCTCGTCTGGCAAGTAGATGCAGCTTCACTCTTTTCTTTCTGACTGGCAGGTAAATCTCCTGCAGCTGTAACACATGGAACAGGATGGTCGCTGCTCTCTTGGACAGGTGCTGAGTCTTTTTTTGACCTTTGTCCAACCTGTGGTTCTGAATGTGCTGAGTTGGATGCCAGCGGATTACTACAACTACTCTCAGTTGTCACAACATCGAACATCAGTTTTCCTTCTGTTGAGTCAGATGTTGGCCTTGTGTTCTGGTTTTCTGGGGCATTCTGATCAGATGTTGCAGCACCTGATTCTACCTGACAAATCTGTGACAAATCTGTCCTTTCCTCTTCAGTTGTAGACATTTCCTCTGTTAGTATAAGAGCAGAGCCTAAATCCAACGTTGGTTGCAAATCAGAGGCAGGATCAGCACTATGATTTGGTTTTTCAGAAGAGGTGGCGCAAGTTGGTTCTTCTTCAACCTCTACCATTGTCTTTTCATCCTGCAATTCTGTCCCCGCTGAGTTTGATGATGTCAGATTATTAGAGCTACTTTTAGTTGCCTCAAAATGAGACATTGGTGTTTCATCTGTGGACTCTCTTGTGGTTTGTTCCAAACTGGGTTTCAACTGTGCGTCAGAGTAACTCTCTGAAGTACTTTGATCTAATGGTCCTGAACCTGACTTTACATGATCAATAGATCTCCTGGGGCTGCCAGATGGCTCCTGTGCAAGCTCATCAATTGTCAATTTTTGACTACAGTCTGCTATCTTAGGGTCTGTGGCAACTGTCTCAGTGGCTTGAGAAGAATCAGGAGCAACTGTGTCTTTGCATGTGCTCACTGTTGATGTCCCAGGTTGGGATCTTGCCTGTGCAGTTCTTGGGGAATGGCCTAGATTAGGTTTTGGTTTCACCTTGGATGCACGCCTTCTCCAGGTTTGTGGAGAGCTGTCCTTTGACCTCTGTGGACTAGACTGCAACTGAGGGGTTGAGTCCATATCAGCACCAGCCCTCTGTTCACTAGATTCAACAACAGGAGTGTCACCACTGTCTGTTGAACTGTTTGGAAGCTCCGCAGTGGCAACAGTTTCGGGTGTTTCAGTGACTTCTTGAGCAGAAGTTGCAGACATTAGAGCAGTGGCACTGATTTTCTCTTGTTCAGCGGGTTCTGATGCAAGTTCTACTTCTACATGTTGGCCGGTTTCATCCACACTGACTGATATTTCACCTGCAATTTAACATCATAAATTTTTAATCTATTAATTCTAATACAAATCGAATTCCAATTCAGTCAAAAAAAGGAATGTTTTGGCTTCCTTTTCTCTTACCCGTTGTGTAATCTTGTATGGCTATTTGATTCTGTACTGACTGAGAGAGGTGAGCCAGGTTGCCGATGGTCAACAGGGTTTGAGCAGCCTCATTGTAGCTCTCGTCTTCAGAGACTGAAGCAAAAAGACACCTAAAATGAATACTTTCGGACCATTTAAATATACATTATTTTCATGGCTTTGCAGAGAGTTACTCAAAATAAGTCTTTCACATACCTTCTGTGTGTTCTGAAGAAAGGAAGTCTATAACATCCTGCAAGGGTAAACAAAAACATTCTAAGTCACTTTCAAAGCTTACTCTATAAGCCAGAGTAAGTCTGAAAAAGACATGATTTTATGGAAAATATATATAAGTGGCCCCACTCATTTTTCCCTATGCATGCTTTAGGCGATTACATCTTGAAACAAAAAGAATTTAAAATATATTTTGAACCATGCAAAATGTGAAATACCAAGACTCCATCCACTTTTTTTCAATCTAGAACTTTTTTTTTCACTGTACAAAAAACTAAAATTAGCCAGAAATGAAGCAAGTGACAATATGACTGGAAAACAAATATATGCACTTGAACCAATAAAACAAGAAAAAAAGGTAGAATTTTATACATCTGGAGATGTTGACCTTTTTGTATATATCATTGCAGATGGATCATAATGATTTTTAGATTAGATCTTAGAAGTTTTTTTTTAAATAAGGAGTGTAAATCTGGATGATTATTTACTTTTACTGGCTCTACAATTTAGGTATAGCACACTTACAACTAGCAGATCCAACTGATGTTCACAGGGTTCAGCTGTGCCTGTCTCATTTTGTACCAGCTCGAAAGACGCATCACTGCAAAGAGCATCTTTGGGGATGCCCAACACATCAGGCATATTGGCCAAGATATCAAGCTACATGTGGGATGGGAAGTCAGAGGGGAGGGTTTGAATAATGGGATGTTAAACATGCACAAAATATGATGTAAAAAAAAACATAAAAATGGTTGTTATAATAATAATGCAAAAATAAATGAGATGGGTAGTATGTATCTGTGCAAGAAATAATGGGAAATGGTTTCTCATACCTCCTCCATAGTCTCTTCTACTTCCTGAATCACAGGATGTGGCGAGCGCAGGCTGGCAGGCACAAATGCAAGAGCAGTGCTGTCCTTACTGGAGCTACATGCGAGCTGCTCCTCCTCCACCTCCTCTGCCTCCCACTGCTTCTCATTTTCTTCATCACTGAACTCTGACTGAGAAGCCCTGAGGGTGATTAGTTTTGGCTTTTTGGACTCTTGGGTTGATTGTGACTTTGATGATCTCCCTCTCTTGGTTGTGCATTTGAGTTTAGGCTTGGCAGCAGAAGCAGTAGACGCCACTGGTGAGGCAGGAGTTGTTTCAGATGCAGAAGATTGTGTATCGTCTTTGGCAGGGTAAGTCAAAGGCTTGGTCAGTTTGGGGACTCTTCCATACCTACAAAACGCAAACACACTGATGAACCACTCCAATCTTACTATATCCAGTGTATTTCCTGTGGGAATGGGCTCAACAAGGACTGACTTGAGGGGTAATATAGGATAACTTGAACCTCAATTTTGTTGAAGCAAAAAAAATGAGTGTGGCCAGTAAATCAAGCAATTTACTTATCCAATCCAGCAAATGAAAAAAAAAAAATCAAAAACACTATTTATTAACTAATAACGGAAGCCGCTAAAAATCTCACTTCCTTCTCATCTCTGTTTAAAAAGTTGCACATGTGCAATACAGATCCAGTTAAGACGATCCTGAGAAAATGACGGCAGGTGAAGACATCAGTAGGTACCTGGTAGGTCTTGGAGGTTGAACAGTGACCTCCTCTTCTTCGGAGGAAATGTCGTCATTGGCTGACTTCTTATTGCCTTGTCTCACAGATGAAGCATCTTTATCAACCTAAAAAGTTAGTATAACGTTCAGTAAAGCACAGCAACAATATGGAGAGAGATCTGATGGTGCTCTGACATTTAAATAATAACCTGCTCTTTAGAGGCTCTATCGCCGCTACTTTCTTCCCCTTTATCTGATGCAGCATCTTTGGCCTTTGTAAAGGAAGATCGAGGCTTTTTGCCCCACTTTCGACCCAAAGGCAGTAATGGTTTTGTTGCTCTGCCTCGGGAGAGTTCTGCTGGCTTGATTGCAGCATCCTTGGCTGCATTTTTATTCTCAGTCTTTTTTGACCTGAATAATAGAGAACACAAGATTATTTTTATGGCAATTGAAGACAAATAAAAAAAATACTCCATAACAATATTTTGGAAGTTTCATTACTTGTCTGAATCTGTGTGGTCCTCTGGAAGTGCTGCCTCAGTGTCTTCGGGTATGTAGGCCTCATCTGAGCATATACAAGAAAAACAAGCAACACAGAGAATCTGAGACCTCTGCAAGGAAATAAAATATAATTTCTTAAAATAACTGAATTCTTCTGTACCTTGTTCATTGCCTTTTTCTCCTGTTTTGCCTTTCTTATTATTGGGTTCCTTGGTCGAGACATCCTGTTTGTTCTGTCTTTTGCGTTTCTTCTTAGGCTTTGAAACAAGGCTTCCTCCCTCATTACAGAGATCCTCATTCTCTTTCTCCCCCTCCTCTTCTTCCTCTAAGTCAGGCATTTCATTCTCCCCTTCCTCATCTTCCTCCTCCACATCACTCAGCTTCTTTGCAGCTTTTTTGCCTGCGGAAGGAATAAGAACACAAGAACTGCTGAACTGAGTCAAACTCGGGAGAAAAGTTCTTAAATCTGAATCCTTAGAATAATATTAAGTTAGATAGTAAAAACACAAAGCTCACAGAGTATTAAACATGATAAAAATCAGAAAGAGACACTTACCCTTTGCTTTTCTCTTCTGCTTCCTGGGAGAGTTCTTTTCAGCGAGTGACTTGAGTTTCTTCCTGTTTCTCTGGACTTCCAGAATCTTCTCTAACAGCTTAGAAAAATACTCTATGTCCAGTTTTCGCCTCTCCCCTACAAAGCAGAAGCCAGTATATGTTGCATCCAAAACCACACAGGGATTGCACAGGGAAATATAATTATTTAGGGTTATAATCAAACTGCTCAACATATTATCCCACTGAACACTTACTGAAAGCTTTGTCAATCCTCCAGGCATTCTCTCGCTCTTCTTTTTTGAATTTGTTCTGAAATTTTAAATGACTTCAATTAACACTAACAAACCTTTTTTTGTGTGTTTTTAGTGAGAAAGTGTGTTGCTTCTTCATGTCGTCTCCAGTGCTCATCACTGACCTTTACTTCTGATCGAGCTCTGTGAGGGAACAGTTGACAAATCATGGAAAAGTCCGTCCCCACCATGCTTATAGCCAGGAAGAACATGTCTGTCTCTGATGAAAAACAGCAAACAATCATGACATTAAAAAAATATGAGCGACACATCGGAGCAAAACGTTTGCTATTACGATGCTTCAATTAAAGGACAACTTCGGTCATTTTACACATGCAGCTCTATTGCTCAAGCTACCCGAGACTTGCTATTACCAAAGAC
>JAQLOL010000011.1:23767884-23786990 GCA_029783665.1 Naso thynnoides
TTCTAGACAAGTACAATAATTTTTACTTTTTTTTTTTTTTTTTTTTTTTAACTAAGGGATTGTAGTAAATTGTGTATAAGCAAGTTAGTGTTTAAGGAAGTACTTCTCTCACTCCCGTAATTTCTTCCTGTCTATGATAATGACCCCTTTCATTCAGATTACAACAATAATCATACTCATGTGATAGAACCTATTGTGATGATGTTACAAACTTGTTTCCTGATAAGTTATTTTGCCATATGAAACAACGAAAACTGAGTAAACTGTAAAACCCTGTGACTGTAGGGAAGAGGGTCAACGTGACAGCACCAAACGTTAAATTATTACGCTCAGCACGTTCAACGTTAGGTATTTGATCAACGTTAGATAAATACTGCAACAATGCGGAAAACCATAACGTGAATGCCGTGTGACTAGCAAGAGTAAGTTATTTTTATACAACGTTAACATAAGTTACGTTACCATTGTGTAAACCACAGCAATCCGTTTAAATGACAGAACTGGAGACGTTGACAGCAAAGAAGCTGTTACGTCAAACCGTAAAGAAAATCCATATAAAATAAACAAACAAACCATCTAAAAGTAATGCACGCTCTGAAAAACGAGTCAATAATGAACAAAACAGGTCAAAAAGTGCCAAAGCTGAGCTCAAACTCGCATGTCAACACTTTTAGTGTGTGAGTCTAACGGGACTTGGACCGTCTTCCTGCTAATATTAGGAGGCTAAATCCGCTACACATATCATTTTATTACATCTGAGTATGTTATTTAATTGGTAACAACGTACCTGTTTAAGAATTCTTCGTTTTGTGGGAGAAATCACCTTTCATCTATCGACAAGACGGGTGGTAAGTAGCGGACCCCATGCACACACTAATCCGCCATGTTTTTCATGACGCCGTATTTACGCCGGAGAAAGGACTTGTGGGAAATGTAGTTCGATCGCTCAACGAGCAGAATGAGGCAAGATTAGGCCACCAGAGGCAATATTGGCCTTTGGTCTGAAGTAATTTTAACACACACAAAAAAAGAAAGGCACAAAAAGAAATACCTGGTTGTTTGTGGAATAATTATTTAGGTGTGTTTTTTAAGTAAAAAGTAAATCTAAAATTACTGGTGAAGTATAAAAACATTACTATTTTAGTTAAGAAGTCTGCCATACTCATATCTCCACAGGACAGTGGAAACTTTACTAGGTGTACATTTTACAAATAAAAAAATCTGACTCTCCCTTTACTAAACTGCAAAATAAGACAGGTGGCACATTCCTACCTACATGTCAAGTAGTCTATTTAACACTGGTGGCATCAGGACAGAGACTGAGAGGGTTGATTTTGTTTTTCACATCAGCCTCCTCTTTTATATTATATATAAACATAGGTTAGTGGGTTAGTTTTTACAGCTACCAAAAAAGAGACTTGCACTCAGAAATGAATCTCTCATTTAGTAAAGTCATATTGAATGTGAGGTTGTCAAAATTTGACATTGTCTCCACAATAGGAAATTACATTACAGATTCTTAAAAAACATTACCAAATATATGCATTTAAAATAAATTCCTGTCTTTTTTTCCGGTGCACCTACATGTTCACCATATTTTCTACCAGCATGTGCCAAAGGTTTTATGTTCCATGTCTTCCATTTAAACCGAGTGCAAAGACAAGAGAAACAAGTCAAAAAAGAGCTTGTAGAAACATTTTTGAGCGCAGACACAGAGAACAAAGAAACCTTCAGTGTTTAGGCATGCAGCCAGAACTCTGACCTTTCATGACATTTCAAGAATCATTAAAGGTTTTATTTTCTGACTCCTGAACCTCCAGTCAACTGCAAACTGTCGATTCACTAAGACAGTCTGAGGAAGGTGAAAGAAATGTCAACAACTTGAAGCGTTACGAATGAATTATTTTATTTCTTTAACACAAACAGCATCTGCAATGAACTTCTTTGGACGGGCCGTCTTTCACACACTGCATTTCTTTCCTCAGCAGATCATGACATAACATTTACTTCTTAGATCAGTGGTCTTTAGAAATAAAGAGAACTACTGATTGGACAGAAAAAAACAACATCAGAGGTCAAGGTGTAAAGGAAGATGAGGGTCAAGGACATGAGTTAGAAGAGTTCATCATTTGGATTGTCTTGCGCTCGCTGCAGCAGCTCGTCCCAAAGATGTTTTTTAATGTGATGTGAAGATCTTTATTTGCTCCTTTCACTTCATTTCAACTGTGGGGGCAGAGAGAAGAGAAAAAAAAGTCAAAATCATGCTCATTCTGTATGGATGAATTTAGTTAAGGAATAAATAAATACTAACATACTTTCTTATGGGGAAAAGTCTTGGTCAGGCAAAGGGATTTCCAAAGGGATCCCCGAAAGCATCTGTTGAACCAGAAGTCTGAGTGACAGTAGCCGTCTGCTGTAAGATTCAAGAAAAAGGTCAAAATTAAAAACACTCACTGCAAAAGTATATGTGGTTAAATTAATTGCCTGTGTGAATTTCCGTACCATAGCTACAGGCGGCACTCCAAATGGACTGGAATCTGGAGCTCCGAATGCTTCGTCAAAAATGTCCTGACTGTTGGCGACGGGAGCAGAGGAGAAGGCGGCATCGAGGAGGCCAGGGATGGAGGCCGGAGCTGCGGCTGGAGCAGGAGCTGCTTTGGGAGCATCTAAACAGGCACATGACGACAGAGGACACAATTAAAGACAAATCTTGATTTTGAGAATTTTGACCACACGCACTGCAGTGCCTGGCTGCGACTGCTTTACCATTAACAACTGCTGTCATTTGCTTGACATCAAAGTCATCGTGATCTGCAGCATCCTGAAGCAGGCCCACTTTACTGGTAAAGTACTGATCAAATGCTCCGGTTTGGTTGCTGCTGGGTCCAGAGCTGGACTCTAGCTCCCCTTTTCTTGCTGGGATGGCAGGGGGTTTGGCAAGCTTGAAGTCCTTGAACATGTCCTTTCCTGTTTTCTTCTCTTTATCACCTAGGGGGTCCAAAGCTGTAAAGGCACTGTTCTCTACCCTTACAGGGGCCTCCTTGGAGGGTGGCCTAGGAGGGGGGCGTGCTGGACCTGATGCACCAGTATGGAAAGGATTGGTTGCAGCGGGCTGACCCCAGCCTTGAGCACCACTTGCGGGGAAGATGTGGGGTGGGGATAAAGGCGGGGCACCATACTGAGATAGCATCGGCTGGCCCCAGGCTGCAGCTGGCATGGGTGGACCACCAAAGGCGGTTGGCTGTGGGAAGCTGAGCCCAGGACCTGGAGCTACTGCTCCTGGCATGGGGAACATGGAGGGTGCAGCGGTGGAGGCTCCCCACATGCCTGCAGCAGGGATGCTTGTGGTGGCTGAAGGACCCAACTGAAGATCCCCTGAATATAAAAAAGGAATATGAAACGAGAATTAAAGGTAAAGAATAAACACAATCTTAATATTTGAATAAGATACAAAATTCCCCTCTTGTGTATTACCCAGAGCAGTTATGGAGGAGGGAGTGGAGTTGGCAGGTGTACTGTTGAAAAGGTCACCTGAAGCAGATGAACCTTCAGAAGGACCAGGAGCGCCGAAAAGCTCTGCTCCAAACAGGTCACTTGCTGTGGACTATTCACAAAAAATAAAGCAAAAATATGAAGCATAGTTGCACCAGGTTGACATTAATACATTTTGACTAATAAATCTAGACTGACCTAACTTTCATAAACAGAAGTGAATAAATACTACAGGATCTGCCAGAACACTTATACATATGCATGCTTTGCCACTTACCCGTGCTTTTATCACTGAAGCATGAATGTTAGAAAACAGATTAAGAGAAGATGAGACAAAGGGTACAGCTGATTCAGCAGGAAAGTCAAAGTGTCATTCACTCAAGCTAGATTGGGAAAGACGTGACCAGCGGTGCATGCATAAACACAGAATGAATCCAAACAGCAAGTCCTTAACTGCAATCCTTAATTACAGGCTTTGCATCTTATCTTAACCAAATGCATCCTTTGGCATGTCCTGTGCATAACCCAAATGCTCAGAAAGGGAGGTGTTAGCAAACAAAAATGTGCATATAACCCATTTTTAGGCATCACACATGCAACTCTACCGTTATTCATCCAGCTAGGAATTTCACCTTTGCACTCCGTCGACTGCGTCCAGCCTTAGAGCTCTGCGGGGGCGGATTTATGACTACTGAATCCTTGCTAGGAGTCACTGGGGGTTGTGGGTGCTGAGTAATGCTGTTAGAGGCTGGGTCAGTTTTCATAGATGAGTCAAAAAATGGGTTTTTGGTTGAGAGAACCAGTCCAGATTCATTCCCATCCATTATGGCAGTTGTGCGGCCCTGAGTTATTTGGCCCCCTAGTGGCCACTGTCCGTTACTGAGAGCGAGGATCATGGTCTTACTAGATAACCCATTTATCTGCTGACTGAGGTTTTCTGCGTCTCCATTCAAACCACCGTTAATAAACGTCTTACTAGTGCTGCCAGCAGTGCTGTTTAGGGAGGTGGGTAAATTTTCGGGTGATTTAGAAAGGGGGTCGTCTCTGAAAGGGTCGGTGTCTGGGGTTGGAAAGTAACCAAATGTTGAGGAAAAGGGATTCTCTGTCTGGGGAGCACAGGAAGTTACAAAGGAGTTTCCCTTTATGCAATTCTGATTGCTGTCAACTTCAGCAGAAAAGTCCAACAAGAGAATGTCATTAGAGTCCTGGTTAACACGAGAGGGACAGTGGGAGAGAAACAAAAATAGATTTATGAATCAGTTCTGCAGAGGAGGAAAAACATGTGTTAACAAAATGAAAAATGAATCACATGGCGTGGAAAGGCACGAGAATTTAAAGCTGCTACCTGTGGAATATTTGACTCAAAAGATTAAGTTTCATAGTGTGGAGTCCATCTCTTCCAAACTGAAAAATAAAGGTCCTAACTAATTACTTTCTTATATCTCTGCAATCATCACAGCAATGTGTAAAACACTACCAGTTTGAGCCTCCAGGTGTCGCCAAAGCCAACACTAATGTCTCAGTCATAGATTCTACTAGTAGCAGCTTTGCAGGTTTGATGAACAATGATTGGTACAATGAAGCTTGAATTCAATTCTTAAGAGATCATTTTGATTAAAGTCTACATATATGTAGTTTATTAAATTTAAAATCTGATAATCAAGCACATAAAAATGGTGACGTCTTCAGAATTGAGCTCACATACATGGAATGAGAGGTGGGAGATTATTCAGGGGAGCCATTTTTGTTTTTTATAAATACGATAAATCAAATCAAGAGGCAGCATGGATCAAACCATAATGCTGTGAAAGCACTTTTTAGAGAAAAATATTGGAAAAAAAACTCCAAATACACAGCTATAATTCTAATTCCACTATGATGCCCTCATAAAGGGAACATTTTACATGATGGCACCACACTTACATTTGGAGCCCGGATGTCTGGAGGGGTTGACATGTCTCCAAAAAGGTCAAGCTGCTCCACTGGCTGGATGTCAGAAAGAAACAGGCATACACTGTATTTACTCAGCTTCTATAAATCAATGCAATTAATGTCTTGCTGCAAACACAACAGAGCAGGAGTTCTTACTTGGGCAGTTTTTACTGCACCGTCCACACTTAGCAAGGCATCACTTCCATTCTGAAAACAACATAAAAAAAGGGGAATGTTCGAAGGAGGAGTTGGACGGACTGTTTGTAGAGAAAAAGTCATTCCAAGAGCTTACCTCAACTACAGGGTTGCCATTTTCAACCTGCAACCAGAGGCAGACTGTTAATAATCATACTTGTTTTCTTAATTCACTCAGGCATGTGTCATTTTGCATCATTTCAGAGGCAGCTCTGCCGATGTGATTCACTGGAAAAACACAGAGAGGCAGTGTTGACACGCAGGAGGTGCACACACCCTGTCAAACCTCCCACATGACCACACTAAAGTGCTTCTCTGTGAGAAAAGTGATGTTTTCACTTATTCCAGTCTACAGTCAACTGCCTCCAACCACTTACCTTCTGTGAGGCCTCCATCTCTTTCTTCCTCATGTTGAAGATGACCTGGAACAAATCTTTTAGATCGATGACAAGCGGCTCCGCCTGTTCAGTGACAAAGAGATTCATCGCTGGTCTTCATATGCAGCCTGTCCGCGCAGTGACAGAGTATGAATGTGTGAGCGGGTGTTACCTGGTTTGCAGTTTTTATGGCGAAGAACTGATGCTGCCCTTCTGCTCCGCACACATACCCAAATGCCCTATTATCTGTCACATCTCTGGCGATGAAGGAGATCTTATTCACCACATGCTCATGTTCAATCACCTGAGTTGAACAGACATATGTTTTGTTAGCAGGTCAAGTTAAATTGAATGAGCATCACAGTGTGATGTGACAACAATTGAAAGGAAATGGCAGAACTCACTCCTGATCTCTCATCAATGATCTTGATGCCTGACATGGAAATGTTGACCCAGATTCTCTGCTTGTGTTTGCCCTGGGACCGAGCAGCTACCGCCATACCCTGGTATTAAAGAAAAATAATGCATACTATTCTGTTTTTTTTATATAGGTAAACAAAACATGGAAATAATTAAAAGCTCTACATTTCATGCACGCTGGCGTCTTTTGTTAAGGACACGTCCAAAGCAAACATGCATTCTTTCTAGGGCCTGACTGACATGGGATTGTTGGGACCAATACCAAAACCAATATTGGGCAGCAAGAAAATATTCATCTGTGCAGGAACAGAAAACACTTCACTTATTAGTTATTAAATAATGGACCGCCCTCTGCTGAGAAAACTTGCACAATTTTAAAAAACTTGTCCAAGCATTTTTTCCGGCCTTTAAAACAGTTGTAATATTAACGCATAATTGAGAACAAATACCCCAATACTGATATATATGCAATAAGTCAATAACATTGGCAAGCCCATAAATCAGTCGGGTCCTAATTCCTTGAAAGGCTGCTGATGCTGTTGATGTGCCTGTAAATGTGCGCACAGTACACGCATAACAGATGAAGTATTACTTGAAAATTAGTGATGCCAACTACAAAGCTAGCAGGGCACAAATCAAGCCTGCCTGCTGCACCTTAAGTTTCATCATGGAGTCCTGACACATTTTGTCTCCTCTGGCCTCTGGGACATCATCGATGCCAATAAGCTTGGCCTTGTACCTCACGCCGTCCCCGTGAAACCTGCCCAGCAGGTACTCATCCGTCTTCTCTGGGACTGGGGAAAAAAAAAACAAACAAAAAAAAAAAACAGGAAAACTATGACTTCTCTGAGACTAGACAAGAAAATCTTAAAAATTCAATCCAGTGTCTTCAACATGGTATTAACACAACCTCTGCATCTCCCAACACCTACCTTTCTTCTTCTCTTTCCTGAAAGGGACCTTGGATGTGGAAGGTGAGGTGGGAGGGGTGAGGGTGGTCGAGGCTGCAGGCGGGACGCTGGGGTCGGCGGGGACGGGTGCGCTGTTCTCCACCTCTGCAGACATGGTGCGGAGTGAGCCTCACTGTCAAGCGGACGTTTGGGAGTAAAGCAGACGGCAGCTCCGTATTCAGGGGCAGCGAGGTCGGGCAAACAGATGACTCTCAACACCCACACATGCTTTTCTTATTATTTGTCTGGAGCAGAAAAAGTGAAGTGACACAGAGCGTGTGGGGAAAGAGAAGAAAAAGGAGAAGAAGATGGAAGGTTTCCTGGTGAAACTGCAAACAAGGGCTTCAACTAGTATATTTAGTTACTTTTAGAATGGTTTTGCAAGTGACTACTAAAAAGATTTTTGCTCCTCAACAATCATTTACCACTATAGAAACGCTTCCCTGACAGAAAGCACAAGAGGACACATGACCCATAAAACATGAGACTCATAAGAACAAGAAGACTAACAGCTTTACATGCGCTGCGTCAGTTGTTCAGCCTTGTAAAGGAGCAAATTAGCTTAAAGGTCCTCCACCTTAAACCTGCTCTCTTCCTGTCATTGAACTCTTCTCAGGGAGGATCGTCATCAATGCAACAGCACAGATGGACAGAGAAAATAACATTTTGTACTCATGCTGTCAGTGTCACATCATGTGATTTGCCAGACCCATAAAACCCCCGTCCAAAATCAGTGAGCTGCGACTCAGAAGCGAGCTGCTATTCCGGCGCATCTGCACATCATTATCACAAAAGAATCTCATCATCAATTTGTCTGTCAACATACTGGACGCTAGTCACGAATACCTCTGCATTTACTGTACAGGAAACCCAAGGCCACGTCACATGACACAAAAACAACACCACAGTGGACTGTATGTAAGTACAATAAACTAATTTCACGGGAATCCATCAATGCCACCAACTTAAGTCACTCAATAAATCAAACAATCGCAGCAGAAAAGTGGTAACAATGCATGCATTCAGACAGACAAAAAAAAGCCAGAAAGTCCTTCTGCTCTGCAAAACCACTGGAGTACAACCAACCCAAACTTGGCTCTGCGCAGGACGTACATACCTTTAGGACCAGTTCAAGACGCTGCACTGGCTGGAACTCCAGTGTAAAGAGGCTGTGAATCCTGTAGCTAAGACCAAAGGTTGAAAGTGGGCAAAGGTTGAGCAATTACCTGAGGTTAATCTTACGCTAGCAAAGCAAGAGATCTCGTGATGCCCATCTGAGCGACTGCAAACGGTAATTTGAGTCTTGATGACGATGTGGTATCGGGATGAAGAGTCTCAGGGGACGGCAATCCCCGTGCACCTGTGTAATCATGCGAATGCACGATCGTGCTCAGGTTCAGATGTGTTGTTTACAAATAAATCAATGAGGGGCGGTAATTTATTTGGTTAATTAAAGAAGCGGAAGCCACAGAAGATTAGATAATAGATGGCAACATTAAAGTTCAGTGAGTGTGTTCCAGGTTGGTGCCAGCTGTTATCTCTCTAGGAGTAAACTCTGACCAAATCTAAGTCTCGCCCAAGAAGCTTATGCAGAGAGAAAACACCAGACTTTTCTCACCATGACGGCATTTAAACAGCTTTTCCAATTAAAGGCTAAGTCAGACGCATTACAGGACAGCTGTAAAACAATAAAACCTTCATTTTATCCACTTCTGACAGTTTTAAAGTGAAGGGAACAAACAGGGAAAGCCCTTGTATGTTTGAATCTCTGTGCTGACATCTGAATTCCTGCAAGGCACACAGACACACATGCCGTTGCCGTGCAAACAAGCATAAAAAAACAAGACATTAACCATAAACATTTGTTGATGCTCACTTTTACACAAGACTGACACATGACCGCACTCCTCCAGGAAATCACAGTGGTGTCAGAGTCCCACTAGCTGAATGAAAAGGCTAATAAAAAGGGTGAAGTGTCAGCTGTTCGGGTTTACATTTTAACAACAGAAGGAAGTCACTGCTACCAGATGAAGGAGAGGCAAAATCGGCAGCTTTTCACAGCATCCAGTGTCACAAACACAAGCAACACTCAGTCACAGAAGAGGACAAGTGTGGATTCATATTTGTCAGCAGAATAACTGCAGTGAAAGAGCAGAAATGTCACAATCCTGGGCCATCAGGAAACGTAAACTAGCGCACATCTGGAGGAAATCAGGGGGAATGACTCAGTCTGCAAGTGAATGAGATGGTGAAATACCACAGGCCCACTGTGAACACAAAGGGCATGCAAACACTTTCAGAGGAAATAAAAAAAGTTGCTTTGCACCAACACAGGGATAAAGTTTGTGTAGAAAAGATTGCAAACATTGGAAATCTTGTGTAAAACCATTAAAGGAGATGCTTGTTCATATTTTGCGCTCCAAAAAATAAAACTTAGAAGAAGAAAAGTGCGCTATATAGTTTGTTATTGCAACAGTTTTGACGGAAAATTACCACTAAATGAGTCACAAATGACGACACTAAATGCTGAAAGTCTTACCATCTAAATTCACATGCCTTTGCTACAGTTTATGAAAAAATGACTAAACATATGTTTGTTTTACGCACAAACCTACATGTAAACACTATCAGGGCTTTAAGGCGAACTCAATTATTTAAACGACTGTAAAACGGTTCAGCTACCTGTGGTCCTGCGGTGGAGAGTTAATTAATGCATGGATGGAAAATGTTACCCACACGGTGACCTACCTGTGTGAAATCCCGCCGGAGAAACGCCGATTTTTTTCCTCCCCGTGTCGCCTCCGCGGCTCCGGCACGAAATGAGTAAAAAGCCAAACAGAGCTCCGCAAACGAGCAGGAGTCAGATGTTTTCCGCTGAATGTCGTGGACAGAAAGGAGAGACTGCTGCAAACTCCCAGTTTAACCCTTCACTGGCCGGCACAGCCAGCTCACTGCAGACCTCAGCTGAAAGAGGCGGGCTGTTCGCGGGAAGGAAGATCTCACCGGCGGTCACATGAAGATAGAGGAAAGTGGGTCACGGAAACACGCTGTGACATAAGAAAACAGATGATTTCACAGGACATATTATCAGTTTTTTTGATACACCAGCGTTCTGGTTTTCCACGTTTTAGCAGTGATGTTAAGAAATTTGATGTCACAAGTTCATGTGCCCTCACTGTGGGGGTCCCATGAAATCAACCAGGCCTGTAATCATTAATTGTATTCTTTACATTTTATTTATTTATTTATTTATTTATTTATATAGCAAATCAAATGGGTGCTTACTGTAAGATGTTTATGTTTATTTTATTTAATATGGACATCACAAATACATTGAGAGAGGAACCCACAGTCAGAATTAGTCAGTGATATGGATACCATCAGCTGCGTGGCTAACCAAGCTAACCTGTGAAGGGCAGGTTTGTTAGTTGGGTTGAGGGAGAGCAGCCAGAGATCATCAGGCAAAACCACAGAGTATTTTCTCCATTAAAAAAAGCCTGGGATCCAGCTTTGCCAAAATTGGTGAATAAAGATATGTTGTGTTTTTTGAAGGCCTCCAAGTTGTAAACTTGTGTCTTCGGGGCAGTCATTGGATGCAAAATATGTCTGGCCTATGTGCATGATGAGTCATCAACATAACATTTATCAATATAATTTTCCACGAAAATTCAAATCTTTAACATAACATTATGAATACCTTCGCAACAACCTTTTTTTGGGGCCAGTGTTGGGTGAGACAGGTACAGGCCTAAAGGTGACATAACACAAGTCGTGAATAGACTTAAAGGAAATACCGGTTGAAAAAATGGGAAAAAATTGGCCAGAGTTTTTAGAACAGTGCTGAATAAAAGAAGTGCTTTTTCCCCCATCAACAATTATTATTATTGTGAATTAATTATGTTTATTTATTTATTATCATCATATTGTGTAGGCTACTTCTTGATCAAAGGTTTGTGAACCAGTGTTAGGATACAGGGAACTTGGCACCACATGGCATCTCTGGGTCTTCAGTGATCAAGATGGTAATACTTGAAGTTGTCAAAAGAACCTCTAAACATAAATTTCAACTTTGTGGGAACATGAGGAAATGTCCAAAATGGGTCCAGTTTTAAGTTTAATAGGTTCAGATTTTCAAAACAGCATATATTTAGAGCTGCTGCCGGAAACTTTGGGGTAAACATCAATAATGTATTTTGAGCTCTGTTTGGAAAAACATGTCATAATACCCATAGACAGCTATTAGTGAGTGACGTAGTTTGAGAGTGTCGTGAGATCTCTGTGTTTTCCTGTGCCTCTGTGATTGGTAAAAATCCTATCGCTCCCGATCTCTTTGCCCAATCAGTGATGCTTTCTTCACTCCCTGTCCTGATTGGCCAGTCTGTGCTGAGCTTCTTAGCAACAGGTGACATCGGTACGAGATGATTAGCATTTGCGCCTTACGCTGACTCCTCTCTGCCAACAACAGAGCAACTGCAAGCGACACCGTCCATCGGCTCAGTCTTGAGCTGAAACAGCTTTCTCTGCTGAAACTTTCCCTGTGACCATTTCATCTCAGTTCAAACTGGACTTAAAAGGGAGAGCTATGCAGAAGAAATAAAACACAAGTCAGAGCAAACCGCTGCAGCAGAGTTGTTCATGCCACAGCTAACATTAGCTTGTTAGCTCGTTAACAATAGTTACAAACTGCAGCTTTTAGTGGCTGGGAAACAGCAAAGGCTTGTTTCTTGTTGCTCTGCATTTGTGACAGAAATTGTCTTAAACACTGTTGACCGGCAAACCACAAACAGCCTATATTCCACCTTTCACTGCCAACACTGTGGGTCAACAGTATTAATTGACCTCAAATTAAAAAGCTTATTAATCTAAACATTATGGATGCCTACAATGTAGGGGTGAGGGGAAATTAGAGTCCCAACAGGAGAGGAACGCTCCAATGTTGCTAACACAGCACGATTTTCAAGAGACCAGGCTCTACATTTCCTTCGCCATGCACCAGTGTTACTGCAATTACAGTAAACTGCTGGCTGAAAACAGGTCATCAACTTCCTTAGTATAAATGTCTGTTTTGCTTTAGATACCGTATAGTGATTCAGCCATGTAATGACCGTTTTGATATTTGCTGTTCCAAGCACTGTGTGCCAGTTATGATATTCCCAGGAAGAAAAACCTGAAGCAGCACAGGAAGTGTTTTGTTTAACGTTTGCAGAAGCATCAATGGATGCTTGTTTGGGATGATTAAGAGGAGGACCGGGTAGCTGTGACGGTCTCAGTTTAAAAGATAAAGAAGTCTGGCTTCTTCAACAGCTGAACAAAAGAAAAAGAAATCTTTGGCAACGAGAAATCGACAAACAGTTTTGCTACAAGCCCAAAGTAAACATCAACAGCAAGATCTGCACTGGCATGAGTAGTGATGTCAATGTGACTGTTTTCCTGTACGTTTGTCGCTTTCACTTCCGTAATTTTGTGTGTTTTTGTCCCTATGGTGAGCCATCCTTTAACAACTAGCCTATTATTACATTGTCAGACATTTGAATGATTGATGGTAACTTTAACACCATAAAAATGCTTTAAAGCTAATGCTATAATGTCTGCAGCGCTGCAGCTCAATGAAAAGTTTCCAGTAGGCCTACAACTAGTCTGTCATCATGTTCATCAAGGATTCAACTATTCAAAGCCCCTCAAATAGCATAATCTTATAGCTGGGGCAGAAAAACCTAATAGCAGTGCCAGTGAATGTTAAATAATAGCCTGCAACTGTGTGCATTCTGTACATTTGCTGCCTCAAACTTGTGATTTTACTTAGGATGTGATGTGATGTATGATTTTTTTATTTTATCTTATTTTATTTAGCATTTCCCATCATCTTCACTCTTCACTTAATTAACAGCAAACATAATTATTAAAATAAAAAGACAATAAGTTAACAGTAAGGGCTGGAAGGTTACTTTAGAAATGTAATAGGTTACAGGTTACTAGTTACTGTATTTAAAACGTAAAAAGTAATGTAACTATTTCACTTACTTTATCAAAGTAATATAAGTTATCACATTTGATTACTTTTTGATTGCTTTTCTAAAATTGTGACATATGTTTTTAGCTGTTAACCATTTTCAAAAATTTAGACCAGGCAGTGGCAGATGTGATGTGTGCAATGTGATGTGATGTAAATTCAAACAAGAGAACCAATCACAGCTTCAGAATAGTATCAAACTTTACTAAACCGCCTTGACTGGAAATGGCAAAAGAAAGCAGTGTGCACATCAAAAACATGCAAAGGAACAAAATGAATATTATTCAACATATAGCCGAAGCTTTTTACAGAAAATATTGCAATGGAACCCCCTTTGAAATCATTAACATAATTACACTTTTTTCTTTTGGTAACTGTAACAGATTACAGTTACATTTATTTTGTAATTAATTTACGTAATTCCATTACATGTAAGTAGTAACACTGTTATCAGTTCAAAAAGCTTTGAACTGATAGCTTGGTGGGAAGGACATTTTAGAGGACAAGTACAATGTGACTTCACTAAAATCAAATGCTGCAGTGGAAAGCGAAATGTTATCTTGCTGCCGAGCCAATCAACCACTGCAACTCACATCTGAGCCTATAAATTAAATCCCGATCCTCATCATATGCTCATAAATGTTTGTCATCATTCTGATAACAAATGATGGTCTGGTGACAAACGGAAACAAATTATGTTGTCTGATATCTAAGAGTGGACACTTTACTGTAAGTTGCTTGTTGTGGGCTGAGAACTGAAAAATGAGAGAAAGGACGGAGGAAGGACATCCTTCCTGCCTTTGTGTCCAGAGTTCTGCTGACAGAGACTGGTTTTTAGGAGATGAGCCCCTCAGAAGCCAGATTACAGACGAGCTGAGAGTCTGTTTTCACCTTCAGTCACCAGCCACTGCAATAATCTTTTTTAAACCTCTAATTAAAGATTCAATATTATTAAGCTTTTGTTCAAGCACAGCCCATGCAGAATGTGTGCATTTTTCCAGCATGCAAAACTTACAAAGAGAAATTTGCTGTCTCTGCATCACATCTTGCATATAACATTCACAAATTATTGTTTTTTAAATTGATATTTATTGACAGAACAACAAATGTTACATAGCATCATAATTTTCACAAACATACTTATTGTCCCCATCTTTCTTTTTAAACAAGATAAACAAAACAGCCATATCCCATAAACTAAGAAAAAGGAAAGAAAATAAATGAGTCATTAAAACACAAACATTTCTCCCCATAAATTAACTGAGGCTGCACACACCTACCCATTCAATACATTTCCAACATGAGAAAGCTATAAACATCCCATAATGAACATTCAAATAAGGAAAAGGATACAAAGAATATACTTACACAAACACATCAATAAAGATTAATAAAAGTATATATATATATATATATATATATATATATATAAATGGAAAAAAACAAAAAAAACAATAATAATAATAACTCAAACAACAACAGTACTAACAATATTTTTTTTCAAAAATAAGTAAAAGTAAAAGTAAAGATGCCTTTAGTACCACTTACAGTATCTAACAGTCCATTATATGAGGTGCCAGTACTAAGTTAGACAGATATTTCTTCTATTATGGAAATGAAGGAGCCCCACACCCTTCTGAAAATAATTCTCTCCCCATCACTCTGTATGTAATATGTTCATATGTAGTCATTTTTGTCATTAACTCAATCCATTCCTTAAAACAGCACAAACTACTCGATTTTCAGTGTCTCAAAATTATTCTACATCCTGCCGTTGTGGCTAAATGGTCCCACAGTCTCTCTCCCTCGTTCACGAGTATATTGTCTGGTAGAAGGCCCAGAATGCACAAAGCCGCAGATTTAACTAGCTGTAAGTGAAATAATTTAGGAGAGTAACAACACTCTCTCATAGTGACTCATTTCTCTCACAGACGTACAGTATGTGTACTGAAGTATCAACTTCTTTCTAACACCTCCTGCAGATGTCACTGTCACTCAGTTTAAGTTTAACATTTGCAAATTATTTCTGCGTTCATGTGCTCTTCGGATACTCCCATGTCCCATGTTGGCAAGTTATTTTTCCGATTTCAGTGTGTTCAAGAGTTTTTGAGTAGTAATGTGGAAAAAATGTGAAAGCTATACAGAAGATTTGAACTTTTCTAACTAATCTAGCTCTGTCTATGGACAGCAACTAACACTTGTGTCCTGCCGTGTTACCAATGAAATGTGAGCAAAAGTTGCTGTGTGGGCCTAACATGGGAATTAAATGGTAATCTCCAAGATTTTCATTTAGTTAATGTGTATTAAGTTACTATTTATCTTAGAGTGAAGTAGCCTAAAACAATGTTAATTAGCCTTTGGCCATTGATGAAAGCCCTTGTATTTGCAGCACTGTCCAGTTCTATGATCTAGGTGTCTGTGGCGACATTTCTGCGCTCAATCAGTAGCAGCAGCACACAGTGACGCTCTTCACGTCAGTCAGCAGGGGTTGGTCTGCTCAGAGGGTAGTGGAGCTAATGCCACAGGCTCGCTCTGACCGGGATAGGTACTTTTCATTTCCTGTGAGTTACAATGGCGGATCAACACACATCAAAATACAAAATCCAGGTGACAACAGTTCAAGTACCTGACAGCTCAAAAAAAGAAAAAAAGAGAGGAAACTCAAAATTCTGAAGAGGGGGAACAGACGACATACAGAAGTCAAATAGTCGACACTGTTTGATTTCGACATGAACTTGCCTGCAAATACAGCTTAACGCCAAAGGTGCCATGGGAAACAATGTGACTCAAACCTTCAAGATAACCACTTAAACAAAGGGTGTTACAATCAACCAAACATTAACTTTGTTAGCCATGTTTCTGCCTATATGACGCCACAGTCAGCAGGTCATGAATCAAAATTTGAGAAAGTTGTTCCAGTCGATCGCTCATTTAGATTTATTAAGTAACAGTTTTTATATACTGATCATAAGATCATTTCAAAATATGATTTCCCGTACAAGATTTTGATTAGTTAACCTCTCTTAACAATGACGCATCCGTCTGGCGCAGCAACCCCTTTCTGATGATGCTGGGTTAAATTACAGTTCCTCGTTCCTCTGATTATGATCCATTGTCTGTTTAGATCAGTGGCACACCCAATGCGTAGAAAGAGATATGTCGGATGCTTCTTTTATGCCAAACTTTCTGGTGACTCTGAAAGAAAAAAGGAAAAGACACCCAGAACACAGATGGTACAAGTCAGCACATGCTCATTAAAGGGATTTATTTTTATGATAGAATGCTGACAGGGGCAATCTAATGGGAAGTGTCCTTTCCATTTTATGACAGGAAGGCCACAATCCAAACATCAAGCATTTAGGACATGAATCCAAGAATGGGCTGCCACCACAGCCAGAACCGAAGATAGCCACTTATCTCTAGTCCATAATTGAGGTAGTCTTAGATTTTATCCCCTCTCTGTTCTTTAGACTCACTTCTGCATGCTCCCATACCAATTCAGTCTAAAAATACAACAAAAAGCAGTATGGAAAGCAATGTCATCGTATTATATCGCAATCAATGACGAATTCCTTAGAATGTCATATGTAAATTACAGTAAAGCTGCAAAAAAGACAGTTCCACAAGTGTTTCCACACAGTTTCAACCTCCAAACCTCCAAAAACAGGAAGTCTTTCTAGTCAGGAGAAATATTGGCCAAGCACCTTACCTACCCTCTGGTTTCCTGAAAGAGCTGGGAGGAAACTGCCGAACCTCGTAAAAGTGGTGACTTAAGCACATATTTGTGCCTCTCCAGCGGGCCATGACCACACAGCCCCCAGACTATCCCAGCTCTGCTTGTAGATACAGGGAAAGAACCAGGACATGGCAGCTCCGAGATTGTCTTTGGAGACTTCAGGGAAAAGTGGGACTGTGTTTATTTAAGTCAGCAGAAAATACATGTCAGCATGCTGAATACTCCAGAATTTTTCGTCAGTTTTCGTCTCTCAGATGGATGAAAGCAGATGATTTGTCAGCCTCTCAGCGCTGCCAAACCTCTGTGTCTATAAATAATGATTCACCTGATCATAAATGATTATCTAGTTTGATCAGAACCCCTACTAAATCCAGTCCACCTTTAAATCCCTCCTGCAAAGTGTCCTGTTTTCATGCAAGTTATACATGCTGCACTCCGTCCTTATGAAGAACAAAGAACTGCAGAGTCAGCAAAAGCCTCCTCAGATCACATGACTGAACTTTAAGGGCAACAGTTTAAAACTTCCTGTGCGTTGTGCAAGGCTTGTTTTCATACATTTAGAAAGAAAAACAATGTTTGACCTGCCAGGGAAAGATATAAGTGCATGTGTGCATATAAGCCGTTTTAGTCTCTTAATATGTGTGTTTCTTTTCTCCTTACATGAACAGTGTGTGAATGTAACCATGGACACACAGCACTTTAACTGCTGTTATCTGTTCGATGTCGCCATCTTGTGGAGACAGAGCTGCACTCCAGCACACTCAGCAAACCTGTACAGCAGGACCACTGTCATCACATATGATATAAAACATATTTTTGAAGTAAGCAACCACAGCGAGTGTGTGTGGTGAATTTTGACTCAGTTCCATTCAGTTTCTCAATCTCAGCTGGTGACCTGAATGCACCATGGACGCTTCCCGTAAATATCACTACTGCCTCTTTAAATATTTGCTCTGCTTTCCTGTAAACCTGCCAGAGTGATTGCATAACCTTGGAAACACATTAAATAACAAATTGTTTCAACCACTGGAAAAGGTATTTTTAAAATAAAAATCAAAGCACAATAAATGACATTCGTTCTTGTGCATGAACACTGTATGCACTGAAAGGAAAGGCCACACTTACCACGGTAATAAGATTGTTTTCGTGTGCCTCCTTTCCTTTAACTATGCATGCTGGGATTGTTTCCAGCTTGATGTAACTCTAAAGAGGATTACATTGATAAAGAAAAGGACAGAAAATATCATTTATGAACCCATATTATGAAGATGCACTACCAAAAGATACAAGGATCACATTTTAGTGACAATTACTTTAAAAAGATGTAAAGAAAAATAAGAAAACTGATCCACAGTCACTTGTCCCACGACATCAGATTGGTTTTCACTTGACAATTTTGTGGTTTCACAGCCAACTAAGAGCACATTGAACATGTTTGTTATCAGTGTTAAAGAGAAATGCGCTAATCTAAAAAATGGATTTGTTTGTTTTATTTGATTTAGTAAATCAAGGAGTTGTCTGAGTATCACTTCCCGATCAATATAATTTATTCGGCCTTTATTTAATCTCGAGAAATCATTGAGGGGCTATCCTCATTTGTAATGATATCGTGACTACAATTGAAAAACAAAACAAATCAAACAAGAAACAAAGAGTATAACAACATTAATTACAGTTTACAGACAACAAGGCACACAGTTAGAGACAATTGCATTCAAAAGCAGAATAGTTTAAAATCATGGTTTTAAACTGACCTATGGGTACGGGCGCGTTAAGTTTTAGCGTATGTTGTAAGGTGTTCCAGGTTTGTGCAGCACGAAAGCTAAAAGCAGTTTGTCCGATATCAGTTTTCGCACTGGGAACTTCAATGTTAACCAATTAGATGAGCGTGTTTAATAATTATATATATATATATATATATATATATATATATATATATATATAAATAAATATATACATAACGATAATATAAGAGATAATATTGTATAACAATT
>JAQLOL010000011.1:23796275-23812052 GCA_029783665.1 Naso thynnoides
TAGGTTATTTTTACACTCAGATGAACACTCGGCCATGTTAGAATCAAATATGACCAAAAGTGAATGTCAGGGCGCACGTGCAGCAGAAGAAGAACCACACTAACAATGACAGAGTGATAACCGGAGTGACATCTGGGAGGAGAAGAAAGCTGGCGTGTCCCTTCGAGAAGTCGACTTCAAGCTTGGACGTGCCGTTGTGCCGTAATCTCCACTTGTGAAAATGACAGATTAAAAGATTTAAAGACATTAAATGGAACAAAACATGATGGAGAACATGGTTCCCTCCTTCTGGAGAACATTATGGTTGAAGATGTTGGAAAAGGAGAAAGAAAGACAACAGAGCCAGAGGCCGATCCTCTTTGTTAAAAACCTTTAATTAAGATATTCAGATTTTTCCTCATTTTAATCAGTCTGGATTCTTTTTCTCTTTACAGTAGTTAATGTGCAATTATCTTTATTACTGGGTCACAGTTAGGAATTCACAAAGTTATTGGCACTTGGAACACATGGGGGAAACACTGGCATGTACACAGGCGGGGCGGGAGGTGGCGCGGGGGGGCATCGGTCGGATGGGGAGGGGGCAGGATAACACGGCAAGGCTGGGGTAAAGGGGTGGGGGGTGGGGGTGGGGGTCTCAGGTATTTTCTTTGACATCAGTAGACGCTACGGAATTGTTTTTGTTTATTTTTTAATCCTTTGTTGTTTACTTCCAAAAGCAATTATGTCACTTTTTCATTTTCTGGGTTATGAATATTAAAGAATAATACCTCATGCTGCGAGTGCACATCTAACAATCAAACTTCGATAGTGCTTCTATGTCGTAATGTACAGTTTATATATTTATATATTTATAGTGGAAAAACAAGAAAAAGAGTTCTGCAGAGTATTTTTACCCGACAACACCAGAGACAAGATAAGGAATAAAAAATATCATTCACGGCTGCTATGGTCATATAGAAGCCCCGCCCCTCCCCATTCTGTAGCGTGATTCTGAGGTAAGACTGTGTTGACATGGACTCTCGACTTGTGTCCTGTTCCTGTAAAAAACCTGCACGGTGTGCATTCGATGGTCCGGGAGCGCTCTGCTGAGGCTCCCGGTTTGTTCCTGAAAAACAAAAATGTTCCTGCTGTGTGACGGCAGCCACAGTGGGCCAGGAGCTGCGTGCAGCGCTGACGCATCTGTGGGATTAAGGTCTGCTATGGCTGAGAGCTCCCGAGGTAAACTGGTACTTTGTTAGAACTGCATCGCTGACACGAACACACGCACGCGCACACACGCGCCCTGCACGTCCAGGCTGCAGGGGGGTGTGTGTGTGTGTGTGGGCTTCTGCATCTCAGAGGTTTGCCCGTTTTGTATTCATTTATACATATACAGTATATATACAGTATATATATATATATATATATGAGTGTGTATGTTGTCTCTGGTGTGAGGGGATTTGAGAAAGAGCAGAGTAAATGTTTGTGGATAGAAGACTACAGACCTGCGGACAGCAGGAAGAGAGACTCGCCGAGCGCGAGGGGAATGATCAGGTGAGGGTTCGGAGGTCAGGCCACGGCGCTGAGGAAGATGAGGAGGAAGGCGGCTCGGCGAGAGGAAAGCACAGAGAGGGAGAGAAACTATGAGGATTCACCTCAGGATCACGATCTTGATTCCAAACAGTCTCACTTCCACTTCGCTCGCCCCTCCTCCTCTCAAGTTGAGCCTTTTTTTGTTTTTTTTAAACACACATCATGACACAGCCGTGACTTCCAGCAGAGTTCCCGCACAGGAAAAACCCACCCAGCGTTGACAGAACTCATCTGCATCACTTCCTGATTCGCTGCTTTGGACCAGAATGCATCAGCTGCTGCTCTGCGCTGGGTTTCAGAAGCTGACCCCAGATGTCTGCGCGGCGTGCGTGTCTCTCACAGCCTTAGCTCCACACGACATTTTGGCTTGTTCGGTTTCGCCGGCAGCGTTTTCTGTTTCGTTTCACTCAGTACGTTTACATGACGAGAAGGTTGATCTATTATCGTCAGTCCAGCTAAAACCGGACTTTTAAAACGCATGTAAACATGTTAGTCGACTGAAACTGCACTAAATCGACTCACTCAAAGTTGAGCTAACGCACCCAGATAATGTGACTGGTAATCTGATTACTCCTGCTTGTTTACATGTCAACTGGACCCGGACTGGACTGAGCAATCTGCACACGATTGAAAATCCCCACAGCGTCTTTCACCCTCAGTTGGAACAGCATAAATTTGTAGAAGAAAGTCAGAAAGAAAACCAGAATCCCATAAGCTCGAGGGGAAGCGTGCGTCGAATTTACACCACAAGTGAAGTGAAGACATGAAGCGTACGGCGCTGTGAGGTCGTCCACGTTTGCACCGTTCAACACTGTTTCGCTAGCAACATGCTAACTTGTTTGTAGGTTTTTGGCTTTGATGGTCCAATAACAAGCGGCTGAACGGGGCCAAAAATCAGACGATACCGGATCGAATGATCGATTCTCCCTCTGAGCGAGTGTACGGGGACAAAGACAGCCGTCCAATGAGATTCCTGCGTCACTGTGCATGTAAACGTACTGTTGTTAGCTTTAGCCTCAGCAAGCTAGCATCTCTCCCTGTACGCCACATGTCGGGGAAGTGGCCAGAGCTGGCCATGAGATGGCGACGACGATGGAGCGTTTCACAGCTAACCAGCCCGATGTGTTGCTCGTCGGTGGAGACCAAAACAGAGCTAAAAGAAGAGTGAACAGACACATGACTACAGGAATGCTAACATTCCTCCGTGTTTGCACAGTGTGTTAGATGTGCCCCGAACAGGCCAAAAAAAAAAAAAGGGTGGGTTTTTCCTTTAACAATTTTTACTGGCTTTGATGATTTGTTGCCTCATTCCAGAAAAAGTTCAACACCGCAAGCGTCCTGACGGAGCCGACTGCTGAGGGCGTCAACGGCGACTTTCGTTTCTCGGTTCATTTGATCTTGACACCAGATGTGAAAATCTGCTTTAGAATTATTCGTTCGGTCTGAAGCTGTGACTGTTGATCAATCGACAATCTGATCAATCAGAGATTTGTTCGTGTTTTTTTGACCAACATGAAGCCGACAGACGACTGCTCGCTGGGCGACTTCACATTTCGTCCCACACTTCGTCCCTCGTTCCATGTCTGAGTCAGCTCCTCCCCTCCCACCTGAATTCCCCTCCTCCCCCACCCCCATCAGGAGGAGAGTTTGCACAGTCTATGCTCCCACTTCTCAGCTGGGGGGGAGACAGGTCAACAGATCATCATCGTTTTATAGTAAACAAATGTCATAAAGAGAGAGAAAACAAACAAAATAAAAAGGATAATAGTACAAAAAGATCAAAAAGAAAAAAACAAAAATAAGGAACTTACAAAAAGGACCCTCACATTACATCTTAACCACCACCCCCCATCAACACAAGTCCCACTCCTGAGTCCAGCATTCAAACCACAGACAGGAAGTGACGTAGTGAGCGTGCTCCGAAAGGTGCAGAGGGCTTTGGCTCTCGGGGACAGTCGAGCGCTCGCCCAAAGGTGCTTTGTTTTAAAGATTACTCCACTCGCTCCTCGTCACTTTCACGCCTCTCTGTGATTCGGCAGCTGAGACAAACATCCAGAGTACGACACAGACGGACAAAGTCATGGATGGACGAGTCAAAGCACTAACTGCCGCGGCGCTCTTCTCTTTTGGAAGTCATGTCAGCAACATTCAATCTGCTGACAACTTTATTTGGCATGTCGGCCCACGTGGCGTGGGCTTTTTGGCGGGTTTGCGTCTTGCGTTGGATCTGTGAGGTGAGCAGCAGCAGCCTCGCGCCGTCTGCCGTTAAGGTGCTCAGACGAATACAGTGATCGCGACTCTCTCTTTACAATCGCAGCTCTTGTGGAGGATCACTGCTTCTTGGGATTTTGCCACCTGGTGGTGCTGGCAGGTACTGCGGCTGCGGAGCCCCCCTTCTCTGCACTGCAGTAGCTGCATTCAGCCACAAGGTGGCGTCTTGGAAGAAAAAACATTCAAGCAGCAGTAGCTTATTCTTTATAGAAAAGCTGGTTCAGGAACCAGGTCAAGTAAACTTTGGGTCAATTTCTAATGAAGTTCATGTAAACGTGGCTGAGAAGTGTATTTACATCATCACAAGACAACGAAGAGTACGATTTATCCATGAAGAGATTTTTTTATACAGACATTCAGACTTACAGCCTTAAATGATGTGAGCCCAACAGAGTTTTGTCTGCCTGACTGTCCATCCATCAGTCGGTCTGTCCATCTGCGTCTGCAGCCCCAGATCCCATCAAACCACAGCTGCAGTTCAGTAAAAACCAAACATCTGGTCCAGCATCAGAAGGCCCGCCCACAGCACCTCAGTCATACAACAATCGCAATGCAAAAATATGGGATCTCTTTCTCTAGACTATTTTACAGCTAACCATGTCTCCACTTTCTTTTTGTTTTTTTTTACACAACTTGGCATGTCTAAGAACAGGTGTTAATGTTGAATTATTAGTAGCATCTGTCTTAAAAAAACTCAAGGACTACAGTACACTAGCTCAAATGTAGAAAACAAAGAAAAAAACAATAGTGACAGAAAACGAAACATAAAAGTTCCAAATGGAATTTTTTTTTTTAGAAAAATGTGTACAAAACTCATATCGCTTCCAACAACGCCTGCTCCGGCCCCAGTCCACCTTCAGCCGTTCAGCAGTGCTCACACGTAGCTGCCCTGCAAAACCTGTGACACCCGAGGTCAAAGGTCACAGGTGGGCTCTGTGTCTGATTAAAAAGACCTCACTCTAATCTGTGGTCAGCGGCCCGGGCTTCTCTTTGCAGGCAGGGGAGCGTTCAAAACGTCTACGTGAAAATCTCTCTCTCTCCGTCAGCTGCTGACTCATCAATTTCCTCTAAATCAACGATGAAACAAAACACACACACACACACACACACACACACACACACTCTCTCTCTCTCTGTTGTTTATTGTTGAGTCCCTCAGCATCATATAGTTTTCTATACACCATAGTATTATTTTTGGTGAGGTACTGCACTATTATAAGCACTTTCAGGTTTCAAACCTCTTCTGCACTGTTTTGTTTTTGTATTGTCTTTTGTTCTTGATTTTATGGTGCAAATAAATAAAACTAAATTTAAATAGTGAGTACTACGCACAATAAGCTCATAAGTCAGCCTGTTTTCTTTTCCTTGGTGTAACCTGGAGGATGGAGGCCTTGGGGCAGAGCAGAGGGGAGGTTGGCCGAGCAACAGTTTGACTTATGATGAGGCAATTTTAATGATGTTCTGCTCCCTGCACCAAAAGCCCCGGTTGACTCTTTTCTGTTTCGACATGGGAGCAAAAGCACAGCATTCCTATTTTCCTCTGGTGCCAAAAGTTAATTGAAAACATTTCAGGGCAAAGTTTGGTCTGGGGCCCCCATATGATTCTTATCCCTTCATTATCCTCAACAATAATAAAAAGGCATTACAATTATTAATGGTTGGGGTAGGGGCCTGCACTCTTAAAGTGACAGTGGCAAGCTTTTGCTTCTCATAACAAAAGCCCAGTAATGCCTTCACCGCATCACTTTATTTAACAGTTGCTGCCATTGTAGGATTTATTATTTGGATCTTTCTTTTAAAGACTGTTTAGAGCCTAATGATAGCTTGTGTTTCTCAGAGTTAAGCCATATTGTGTAACAGAGTGCCAAACTGTCTTCATAGCCCCAGAGACAAGTTAAAGAAGACCACTAAACATCTAATTGTAAGAGAACTGCAACACAAACGATTGTTGAACTGTTGGACAGAGTCTCAGCAGGAGTTCGACGGAGCAATAAAGCTGAACTTTCTCACATAACTCCTCTGTCTTCCTCTGGGTTTAGCCATCTCCTCTTCACTCCCCCCACTCCCTGAAAAGGCTGACAGAGGAGAAGAGTGAATGAAGTGGGACTGCATTGTGCCGCAGCACCATTGTGTGTTTTGCATCTCCATAATAGAGGTGCCACTCGACTCCTCTTCCAATCAATGGGCTGGAGGGCCTGTCTCTTCGCCTTGAAAAGCAACATGGCTGCCATCAATGGTGTCAAGGCCCATTATCACAAGTGAAGGAGGGGACACTGACTGACTCTTACGATGAGTCACAATTATGTAAACAGACACATGTGCCATCGCTGATATCACTGGTTTTAAAATTGCATTACATGCTGAGTGTCTTTGTCACGATGTCCTCAAACAATCCAGCAAACCTGAAAGCACATTAATGATGTTTGAAACTTAATTTTTCCTCGCAACCACTTTCAGTCAATACTGCCTGACACAAGAACTGCATTGCTGTAACTATTGTGGGGAGCCCATTTAGCTTTTAAGCAGCTGTTAATTCCAGTGTTGTATAGTGGTGAAGTAGAACTACTTTGTTAATGTACCTAAGTAGTTTTTTTTATATATATCTGTACTTCACTTTTTCTGTTTCTCTAGATTTTGACTTAACTACATTTGTAAAAGAAAATGGATACTTTTACTCCATTACGTTTTAAATAAGCATCTTAGTTACTAGTTACTATATAAAACCAGAAGACATTTGGTAGGCTACTAGCCAATATTTTTGTTTCTTTTTGGTAGCCAATAATGTTGGATCACAGACTGCAAGAAGTTGAATCATCAGTTAATTATGTTGGGTTTGAGTGCAAACAGGTGCTCTCAAGCTGTGGTACAGGCAATGACTTGGTTTTTAAGGTGGGGGCTGCTATCGTCATGTTTTATGTTTGATTTTAAATAATTTTGTTGGTAATACGTAGAGGCAGTCACCCCGCTGCAGATTCAGAATCAGCTAAACCTTTGCCTGTTGTGTTCAAATCAGGCCCATGGGAGTTTAGAAAGTTTAGAAAGTTTTCTGAAATCAGTTTTTTTAATCACTTTATTTGCAATTTGTTTTATATGAATGAGGTATTCTGTCCTGATGTAGACCAGAGGCTGTATAAGTGAAGAATAAACCATTTTTAAAAAGTCAAACAACTGCTTTTTACATGCTCTTTTACTTGTACTTTTACTTTCAGTACTTAAGAACATTAATATTCAAAGTACTTTTGATACTTAAGTACAGTACATACCAGCTACTTTAAGACTTTTACTCAAGTAATTTCCTATTAGACGACTTTCACTTTTACCAAAGTCATTTTCCAGTAAGGTATCTTTACTTTTACACAAGTATGGCATTCAGATACTTTATACAAGACTGGTTAATTCATAAAGGAACAAAATGTCACTTCTGTGTGATTTATAATCTTATAAAAGCTTTTAAAAAATTGCCTTGAAGGATACTAAGGCCGGCGTCCTGAATGTAATTCTTCCACTAGAGGTCTCTCAATCAAAACAGGAACAATTCGTAGTTTGAGGATGCTGTGAAGTAGCGTGGGATCATAGCATTGATCGAAGTTTGAGTCATGCCAAGTTTGGTCATGTTTGCTGACTTCTGTCCTCACTCTGTGACTGGTGTTAGAGAAATGCACCTCTACTTTGAATAAAAGTACAGATTTTTCTGGGTTTGAACATTGTGGAAACATTTGAGATAATTTATACATCTCAACATCATGTAACAAAAGATGACTTTTTAGACATTTTAATGTCTATCAAAAATTATATTACAGGACAGCACTCCAATGCAGGCAAAAAAAAAAAAAAAGCTATAAAGTAATTGCTATCCTTTAATGTAATTTTTGATAGCTTGTCGTGTGAGGAGTCAGCACCCAAAGATACATGTTTTGAGAGTTGAGCCCATTTTTGACACTTTATAAAATATTTAATGTGGAATTTAATGTGGATCTCTTTTGTAGTTCAGGTAAATACCACAACTACCAAAATACCTGTGACTTAAGAGGAAGCATTCTGGCCGAAGACCCTTATCAGATGTTTTACTGCCTGTTTGGTTTAAAACAACAAAAAGAAGGCCTCAATTTTCAAAAGTATGGAATTTACTACTTTCTGAATAATAAAGTGTCCCTGATCTGTCTGATCTGTCAGGTTTATCACCACTACATAGAAAGTAAAAGCAGAAGCAGCAGACTTGGGGAAGAAAACATTTCCTCCATAAACCTCATGCAATTAATTCAACATGCTCACATCAACTTAATGAAGAACGGAGATTTCTCCAAATGATTCAGCTTTGCTTTTTGCTCCTTTGATCGACATGTTAAGCCTGAATCTTATAAAACAAAGATATAAAGACAAAGCCACACAACTTCCAAAGGATCTTTTAAAAACTCTTATTTATTTAATGTGCATGTACATTCAGAGGAGTGTGTTCATGATGGGCACTTGATACTTCCACTCTGCCAAACACGGACATCTTTATTTAACACTCAGTGTCCTTGTGAGGACTTTTGACAAACACATGGGGTGAGGATAAACAAACTGACCAAATGCCTCTTGGCTCCGTTTTGTGCTGCAAATCCTCTAAGAGGAGGAGGAGGAGTTTACCTTCCTCCCGCCTGTTTGAACAGTTTTACAAAACTAACACTTTATACCTTAAGCAAACATCCATGTTTAAAAGGTCAAGTGTGTTCGTCTTAAGAGCTTCTTGTTTCTGATGCATTATCTGCACTGGGCTTTAGACACATCTCAGTGGCTTACATCAACTTTGGTTTTTAATGAAGGGCTTGTGGAAAAAGTCTCTGTGTGTGGCTAGTGAAAGAAAACTGCTGTGCTTTCCCAGCATGCCTCTGATATGGTCACATAGTGGTGAATAAAAAAACAGAATAACGACTTTCAGGCACTTTTAAGGCAAAACATATTTCCTTCTTCTGTCATCATAAAAGAGTGTGTGTCACTTATTCATACAGTGCAAATATCTTGTCACTCATAAACATATTATGACAAAAAACTAGTTTATAAGTAGGCTGTATTGTAAAATGTATCTTCATATGGCTGACTTACAAAAATAGGCTCTTTCAGCATCTTCAACATTGCTAATAAGCCACATATGCTTTTGATCTGAACCACAAAGCATCATTTGCGTGCTTTTGAAATGGGTGATAAACAAACAGCAAATGTCTTGAATTGTTTGAGTTTGTGCACATGCAGCAGAAACTTAAAAGTTAAGTTTAATTGCCCCAAATGTTAGTTTAATGGCAAACAAAGCAGACAGACTCTAATGTTAATTGTGTGAGTTTATATCTGATCCTAGCTTTATTTTCAGATTAATCTGGTCATAATAAAAATGGTGGTCAGGACATTTACTGCAGTCTGACAAGTTGTGGAGTCACTCGAGTTTTCCACATATTGATAATCCTCCGCTTCGATGTAATCGTCCTCTGAATCCTCCTCAGAGTCTGAAAAGCCGCTTCCCGCGAACCGATCGTCCGAATCAGAGCAGAATGTTTTCATGCTCACCTTTATGTACTCGCAAATGTTCCTCTCCGTGCCATCGCACACGCATGTGTCCAGCTGCTGCGCTTTCGGTATGGAGCGCATGTCGGCGATCACCCTGCGGCACCCATCCGAGCACCTTTCACCCCCGAAAAGTTTCCTGCAGTGGAATAAATAATCCCTCATCGCGGAGCTGCACGACGGGTCCGTCTCGCACTGCCGCCGGGCCTCGGTGCAGCCCATGGTGCTGGTCCGCGGCAGGCACGGCTCGATGGCCTGTTTGGTGCTCCTGCACACGGGGTCCAGGGCGCAGTCGCAGTCCTCCAGAGCTGGGCCGCTTTGGGTCAGGTTGAGCTGAATGAGGGAGGATATGCAGTGGCTGGGACACTTCTTACGATCCCCATTGATGACAGACGCGCAGGCATACAGGTACTGATCATAAGCGTAATGGCACTCCGGCTCTCCGTGGCACTTGAGGATGGCTTTCCAGCAGACCAGCCGGCGACTGTGGTTTGGAGATCCGACACATAAGCCGATGATGAGGAGTAAAATACTGCAAATAAAAACCGCTGCCCGCTCCATCAATATGGCACGACCTGCCATTTCCAGGAAGAATGAATCTTAAAGATGTTGGACTTCATCAGGGCTTCTGTAATTCCATCACGCTGCGTCAAAACCAGCGTACTCCTGTATGGTTTCACATCATGTCACAGCTCAAGATTGAAGTCAGCGCGGCGCCATAAATTACGCAACAGCTCATCGAGGACGTGCACAACCAGCCAATCATGTTAACATTAGAAGTTTCAATATTAATTTAAACTTTCCAGTCCTCGCAAGTCCCGTTTAGGGATCGTCACGTGTGCATGTGTTGTTCAGCGCAAACATGGACGAGGAAAAGTTTCGATAAACTTGAACACATCGGCCAAAAACTTAATAAAAGACTCGTTTCCTGAACTCTTCCGAAGGTTCCTCGATATATTCTGCTGACCACTCGTCCGCTTTCACTTTCAGGCGGCATCTGCTCGGACTGCAGCAGCTTTGTGATGAAGGCTGTGAAGTGATGGGCTGATTAGGTTCCTGGAACGGCCGCGTCCAATTGGTCGGATAAACTGTTGTGATTGTTTCGTCACTCGCGGGCGGTGACGCAAGTTGCCGTTTTTAAAAGTGAAGCAAAAGGAGACTTGTAACATAGGTACTTTTAATGATCCAATTACAAACAAAAAACCTTGACATTTTGAGATAAATATTTAATTATTTAGATTTATTAGACTATTTAGTTTTACTAGATATATAGATTAAGTCTCAATTTCAGCTCATTTAATTCCAGAAAAAATGTTATTTGTTATGTCAAATAGTATTAAGTAAATAAGTTTAAAAAAAATAGGCACAGTAAGCTTGAGCCTGCACTGCCTTTGTGCTGTTGTTACATCATTTTGTGCTTTTCTGTTTGTAAGAGTTTAGGCCTACTTTTGTCTTTTTATGTATTTATTTTTCATAAATTTCTTACTCTATATCATAAACTGCGAAATAAATTGTGGATTTTACTGGACATATCGTTCACCTGCTTTGTGATTCTTAAATATTTGCTCATCCTGTTCGTGATGAGATGCAGTTTCTCTGGAAAACATTAGGATTGTGTTGCCTCCCTGCAGGGAAATACAGCAGCTGTTATAACACATGCAGAGCTCCCGTCTTACACGTTACACCATGAAACATAACAAGCCGTGGTTGCATGGCCATGACACAACACCCATGAACACTGCACTGACACATTGGCACACATCAATAAAGATACTATAGAGATTTAAGAACAATGATGTCTGTATAAATGGGGAAAGTGCTAGCCTGTACATGAGAAAAGGGTTTGGGTTTTTTTTGGTTGTTTTTTTTTAAAAACACACATTTGGCCATTTGTTTGTTTTTACTGCCCATTCTGTGCAAGTGTGAGCAAGCAGCTGTGTCAGATCCCACCCACTACTTCACCTTTTGGTAAAGAGTATTTCCTTCTTCTTAACAATAACACTTATCAAGAGAAAGAGTGCGAAGGGGAACAGTTACTGCAGTCACACGCCATGTACACAAACACGTAGCTTGCTTCCACTAAGAATGAAAATAGAACAGACCTGTTGGGGTCTCGAGGCCAGCAGAACAAAGTGTAGCAAAGAAAACCACTCAGTCATCTGGATAACTTTGTTCTTCTGACCCTGTCACATCACCACACTGTGACCACAGAGATCTGGCAGCTCTCAGGGGACCTTCAGACCCCCCGATGCCAATTAGAGAGATTAGAGAGGAGTCGAGGCAAGAGCAGGGGAGTTTCTTAGCCAAACAACCCAAGCAGCCCCTTCCACTTCATCCAGCTGGCATACCAGAGCAACAGAATGACTGTAGTCTCAATTTTAAGCAACATCAAAGTAGAGGTTAAAGAAAGCCCAAATGGTGAACTGCCCAAGGGTCTCCATTAACTACAAGGAACCTGACATCAGCCCAGACCACTGAGACTAAAGCCAGCACTTAGCAGGGACAGATATGGGTGCTGTGTCACTGCAGAGGAAGTGACTATTCAACTTTTTATGTATTTTTGTGCAAAGTTTGGGCACTTCTAATTTTTGCCCTTTGTGGAGCAACACACCCGAGGCCTGATACACGAGGCTTGTACAAAGCTCCCTTTCTTTTAGACAACTGGGATCAAACTAACACACACCCTGACCACACTTGCATTTGACTTTTAAGAAGGAGTTCATAATGCAAAGCAGAACCAAAATCCCATCAGTGCTGGAGAGCAGCCAGATAAGAACAACGGCCAGATTCAGCCGAGCTGGCGGCTCAGTATGACTGAGCTGGCAGCTGCTCTTCCCTAAAACTGTACCCCTTAAAAGACTCATACATCACTCAGATTCTTTACTTTTGCACCAAACTTTTCAGATTGTTCTCCAGGAAAAAAACGAGGCCAGTTTTGTTGTCCATTTATTTCAAACGAGTACCTCCGGATGTGCGTCCTCTACATGCGGTTGTTCATGGCGACTTGCATATAATAGTGTTTCCAGAATTGGAATGCGGTTCCCGAGAGTAGATTTGTAAATACTCATGCAGAGACAGACGTGCTCTTCAGTTTGTCTCCACTGCTGTCAGAAGTCATTACACACAAGCTGCTTTGCCAGAACAATTCACTGAACTTTGCATTCAAGTGCTTCCAAGCCCAGAGAGAGACAGAGAGAGGAGAGAGACAGAGAGAGGGGGAGCAAAGAGGGGAGGGAGGAAAATATTAAAAAGCTGTCAAATGGTTTTTGTCTGCCTACATTTTTTCATTTTTCTGTGGCTCATGGAAAATTTTCAGATGTCTGTCTTAGATATCATGATATTTTTCTTCACTCTTTTCACATGAAATAGAGGAATCTAGATTTTTTTTTTTATCAGTTTTTGTCTGCACATCTTTTTTATATGTACCTTAAAGGACCGTGTCAGTGTTCCCACATGTCATTGTCTTTTGTCAACATCGGCCACACGTTTCATAAACGTCACCCATTTTTCCCCAAATAGCTTTATCTATGAGATGTGGTGTTTGCTTACATTTTGAAACGTTGCTTTCTGTAACATAAACATTACAGAAAGTACCTGAAAATATGTGACAACGTTAGTTAAAAAGAACATGTGTGTCAAAATCCTTCTTCACGCTAATATTCATGCCAGGAAGGCAGTACTTGTAAGGAACTACTTTTCCAAGCATAATAACTTTCATCAGTGGCTCCTCTCTCTCTCGTTCAGTAATTTTTGACCAAATAGACGCAGATGTTCTCTGTTACAAAACGTTACAATGTTACAAAAGGGTGAATAACCTATACCGAGAAACTTTCACGTGTCTTTAACTGTTTCTGTACCCTGTTTTGACATTAATGGCAGTGTATGGTGTTTTAAATTGCAGTCTGAGATCTACTAAAGTATACACATGGTCAAATTTTAACAACAACATTTGTAGAAGATAGAGACGATCTCTGCTAATGATGAGAAGACAAAGATAAGACTGGTATGTTTAGATGGAGCAGATCAAATCATCTGGGACACCGTGACTTTAGACTCCTTTGTTAATATAATTCAGTTGTCATGAAATGTGGTACATACATTCATGGTACCCAAAGGATGAATCCTACAGACTTTGGTAATGCTCTGATCTTCAATCCAGCACCACCAAAGGGTCAGTTTTTTACCAATCCAGTAAAATATCTCAATATCTACCAAAGGTATTTCTACAACCTCTAATACAGAAAATTGGGTTGAGATATTCATGCTCCCCACAGGATGAAATGTAATGTATTTTTGTTGTTGTTGTTGTTTATGACCAAATATTTTGTGACCAGTACCTGATCTTTTCTCTCCATACGCTGTTTTACAGACTGAGTTTTTATCACAGTCGAGACGTTTTAAGATGGCACCACATATTCTGAGAGTAAATGCATCCCTCTGGGGGGAGCCAAGCATGCATGCACAATGGTAGAAGAGGGATCCATCTTTAAAGTCAAGGAAAAGTGCAGAGCCACGAGTTCAAACATAGGTCATTCTGGCTCTGAGGCTTAAGGTCGCCTGATCCAAAAGTTTGGAACATGGTGCAGTGTGAGGATGAGTCGATAGACAATGGTTTCCAATCAACAGGTTTTTATGGCTGTGAAGCGACAGATCAAAACCAGAGTAAAGCTGAATAACGTTACAAAATGATTCATGTTTGGGTTGTTTGACGATTTTGCAGGGAAGCAGATGGGGCTGTTCGAGAGATAAAAACAGACAGTTAAACTCCAGACAGAGATGTGATGCTGGTTTTGCCATCACAGAGGAGGGTCATGATACTCAGTGCTGCACCCGCAGTGAAATCTGTATAATATAAACAACAAAGCCTCCAAGGGCTGTTAAGGCTTGCAATATGGGGATATCAAGTGAAGCTAGGAGGTATTGATAAGATAGAGTCATTTCTCTTCCATATACAAAGGGGGACAATAATAAAGCCACACACCTGTTTACTCCTGCTGTCAAAATGTGTCTTTGGTAATCAGATCACAAGAGGACATGCAGCTCCAAGTACATGTGTGAATGTGTCTGTATTTAGAGCTGAGGAGCTCTGATCTGAGATGTGATTTAAAGGTGCTGTGGGATGGATGTGGCCACATTCTTTAGCACACACTGCTAAGTCGACTGTAAGTTACGGAAACACAGAAACTTTCTGTCTGATTTCCATTTTGTGCAAAATGATGTGTTTACGTTCTCTTACCTGCCAAGATAAGCAGCAGATGTTTGAGAACACACTTTGTAGTTAAAGTAGAGACTGCAATATCTCCCACCTCCCTTCGAAAATCTCACAGTTTTGAGAGTTGTTGAGTGAGGATAAACTGAGTGAACTTTCAGAAATAGCTATGGCTAATTATAAACTGATTGTGCTTTCTTGTAAATTCTGTATTAAATCTAAAACATTAAGATGTTTCTTCCCTTTTTAAAAACACAGTTGAGGCCCACCTCAAAGTAGTAGGACTGCACTGAAACCACAGCGCGGGTACAGCAGAAAAATAGTGTAAGTATTACCTAGAGCTAATACCAGTGAAGCTATTTGTGTTTAACAGAAGGGTTCTGTAGCTGTTACAGAGAGAGGCTCCAAGGCAGAGGGTTGGAAACATGACCTCTTGACTTCCCTCCAAACTCTGATTACATTTCTCTTGAAGAGGAAATAACTCCTCAGGAGTAGATATGACTAAATGAAGTCATTGTTCACCGGATCAAGACCTTAACGAGAAACCTGAAAAGAATAAAATCACTTACCAACATCCACATGAACAGAATTAAAGATGAAAAAAAAGGTAGTATACCCAAAGTGTAGAATAGCTGACTTTCAGTTGCAGAGAAAGAAATTTGGTGTTTTAAAATCCAAAATCTAAAATCTACACTCAGGAGGCTCCTTCGTTGACTGCTCTGTTAACCTGTTGTTGAACATGAATTAAAGCAGAATGACTCACATTAATTACAGCTGTGGTCCAATCAATCTTTATGTGACACTGTAATGACTGCATTTGCCGACCATAAAGTTTACTGTAGGGATGGCTGAATTTGTGTTGTTTTACCTGTTTAGTAATACCTAAGAGACAGCAGAACTTGCAGGCCTAAAGTTTTGGATTCATCTGCAAATGCATGCAAACTCTCATTTTCATAAAGCACAACTGGACTCTGAAGCTTTTGAAAGTATGCTTATACAGGTGAGCAGAACTGAGATTAGCTGAATGAGACCCTAACTGAATAAATTACTACAGTTAGCACTCAGTTAGCTTAGCACACAGGCTGGAAACAGAGTGAAGTAACAATCTTGTTTTTTGGTTTTTTTTTAATAATAGTTTAACAATTTAGGCCTAGTTTTTGTACAGATACCCCCCACCCCACCCCCAT
>JAQLOL010000011.1:23824807-23860345 GCA_029783665.1 Naso thynnoides
CCAAATGTGCGAGAATGACAGAATTAAGTTGTGTATTTTATTAACAGTTCACTGCTGTTAATTAAGTTTATTGACAGTGTTGCTTTGTGATTGTAATTGTAAATTACCAACTTGGCTGTTCTGAATTCTTTCCTAGTTTGCATTGAAACAGAAAACCTCACATTTTTGGTTATCAGGCAAACTTTATGCTTCATGTGTACTGTAATGTTTACTGGAGATTTATGTTAAGATTAGCACATAAAATACGTGTTGCTGAACATCTGCGGAACTGCCAAGAGGAGCATAATTAAGATACCAGATGGGTTTATGTGTTATTTGCTCTCATCTGCGTTATATAACGACATGATGTGCATCATGTGCTTGTGTAATACTATTTTACATGTTATATAATTATTAGTTAAATGTTGTTATTCTCCTATTTTATAATATTGCACCAGTTGATGTTCTTTCTCTGTTGGCAGAAACCACATACACACCTTTAAATAAAGCCAGATAAACTGTACTTCCTGCTAGTCGTCTATTCTCATCATCCCAGCTTAAATTAGTGTTCTGGCCGACACTCCAGGGTGAGAGTGGTGATCATTGCAACTGGTGCAACTTGCTGTCCTATGCCCTTATCTCACATTCTGTCATGCTGGCGAGGCTCCGCAAGGGCAATAAGAAAACGTGAACCAGAACGGATTCTGATGAATCCGACAGTCAAATATATATTCAAACACTGACGCAGAAAACTGAAAGTAGTTTGTTCAATAAATTAGCATTATCTTCTAGTATAATTTGTTCACTGTTGAAACTCAGAAAGCATTACTTGATGATTTGCTGATACTGGTCGCCTGATTCACATGCCAACAGGTGAATAAGGGAAGTACTGGCACTTATTTTTTTGCACTGAAAGCACTGACAGTTTCCAAAGAGACCAATTGTGTGGTTGAGTTTCGGTGAAATGTGTGAAAAAGTGATACACAGGACATCCACTGTGGGACATTATTTAATGGAATGATGTAGTAATTATTTTTTTTTTTTTTTAAAGTTGAGTGTAAACCCAACCCTTACTATTTAACTCATATAAACACCAAGTAGCTTCAATGCATTGTTGGAACAGGATGGTATAGAGTCCACATTAGGTGTAGACCGATTGATCGGCAGGCTGATTAATCAACGCCGATTATTGCCATTTTTAAATGATTGGCATCTGCAGATGCATGAGCATGTTAAGCCAATTTACACGCAGGCACAATTTTTTTTCCCGATCACTCAGATTATGGTCATTTGCCTTGTGACAGTGTCTGTCACAAACAAAAACATGCTTTAGGAAAGTTTCGGGAAGATGCTTGAAACATTTTGAGCCCTGTACTATCACTACTATTAACCATCATGTGCTTTAGGCTACTATGAATATTTGCCAAAATTCCCTCAATCATCTGTTACAATAAAATAATAAAAATTATTAATATTACAATAAAATAATACTGTTTGTTTGATTAATATTTATTTAAGTTAAGCGTTTTTTGTATCATTTGTTTTTATTAAACTGTTACATTTTATTGAGGGAAAAAAGACAAACGGCCAAAAAAAAAAAAAAAAAATTGGCATCCTATATCAACCATCAGCTGCCCTGATTTCTAAAGACCAGCATCAGCCTCTAGTCCACATACAGAGTAACTCTGTCAGAAAATGGGAATCAAGAAAATTTGTCCAACCTTAAAACTCCTTAAGGGGGGAGGCCTGTATGTAAATAATGAATATGAGGGGTAATTAATAATATGTCATAGAATGACTTTTTTGCGAGTTTGACATTAAATAAATATGACAGAGAATAACATGAGCAGGCAGGACATCTAACCTGCAGAAGAAAATGCAGCTAATTTCACTTCAGTCTGAACTTTGTGTGACTGATTGTAGAGGAACATTCGAGACCGAGAAGACAAAACAGAAACCACAACAATACCATATCAAAAACTGATACTATTTATAAATCTACACTGCCTTGCTCTTTATGTAGGCCACAAGTGCTTCAAACACAGCATGTGGACAATTTGGGAAATGGAAGACAAATATAGTATACTTCTAAATGGTATACTCACCTACAGTCATTCTGGCAAAAACGTCTGGAAAGTTCTTCTCAAGCCAGTGCCTACATTTGGCTGGCTCAGGCATGTACTCACAGTACTACACACACACACACACACACACACACACACAACAGTGAAGACTCAGTTACACCTTGACAACATCTTAAATATCTCAAACAGCATATCTGAGATTGTAAAGGTCACATAACATGATATCATTCGATACAGTAACTCACCTCTGTTGGCAGAGAGCACACTGAAAGACAAAAAAAGACATGTCACATTTTGAATGGCACCAGCATACATCTCATTAAAATCCATAACTGAGTAAAATGATACACTGTACCTCCACAGTAAAGGACTTTCAGTGGGTACTTTGAATCAGGATCAAAAGTCCCTTGCTCTGATTTACTTTCTGAAGAACCAGATTCCATCTCAGTAGTAGCCATCACAAATTATCTAAGACGAAAGACACACAACTGATTAAAATTTCTTTGCAGGGTTGGGATTAATGGCTTCGTTAAAGAGAGCAAATAGCTGCCACTCCAGAGACAAATTCCCTTCAGATGTGTTATTATCAAACTCTAGTGTGGGCTTCATGGTTAACAAAGCTCCTGCCAATATTTCATCATGCTAGCCTGCCTGACCAGCACTTTCAACACATCTATTACTGTCAGCAGCACAGTTAACATGTGTAGCAGCTAGCTAGCACCATGACAGATATAAGTACTGATATAGCGCACAAGATGGTCGCTTGGGGATTATTTTAATGCAAAGCTGCAAGCCAATTCGTAGTTGGTTTGATATAATCGAAGAAGTCAGCAGAACTAGCTTTAGCGGGCTAACAACATGCGGCTTTTTTACCAGCAAGTGCGCTATTAAATAGCTCGTTTAGCTCAAATTTATATTGTAATGTGTTGGATTTAAACATCACGGTTGGTGTGAACACTATCACCATGGTCAAATACTGTACCTCACTAAAAAAATATCACCGAATGTAGTTTTAGTGGTTTCATTCATCAAGTAACGTTAACGTTGACTCACCCAGCTGTCACCGCCAGCACCTCAGTTAGGGGGCTTTAGCTTAGCAGGCTAAATGAGCTAGCTAACGCACCGCTAACTGAACAGGCAGTGCTGCGGAATAACTTAATGAAGGTAGAAGAAATGTCGCGTTACGTACCCCGCAAAATATACTCTTAAAACTGCCGTATGTTCAGTAAAGTCGCTCGCATTATTGACGTTAGTTCGACTTTTGGAAAATCATTTTTATTGGAAAAGGTTTAGTTGGCGTACTTTCAGCACGCCTGGCTGAGCTTCTTGTTTGGTTGTTAAAGTGGCTGATACGCAGTGCTTATATACAACAGCGCCCCCGGTGCTCGGAGGACGAACGCACAACAGGTGATTCTAAATACATAACAAAGAAATCAAGTACGAGTCCTACTAAAACGAGATTCATGTTTCGAGGAGGAAGTTGCATATACTCTGAAGATTATTATTTATATATCTTATTTTAAAATTTCAGGAAAAAAAATAATTCAGAAAAAAGTTGCGGAAGTCCGTTGAGTCGGTTGAAATGACGTCACTGTCACATCCCTGTTTTCCCAACGCACAAATTTACATTCAAAAGTTAAACTCTCCTAGAAGCTAGCGTTGGCTAGCAAGTCCACTAGAGACTTTGTTGTGCAGAGCTGTTGATAGGTAATTCGTTTTTGGGGGCTAATTTTTCAAAAAGCATAAGCATTCAAGCCGTTAAGTCTATCTCGTTGAGTGTTATTTGATTGTAGGTAACTTTTAGAGACGGTGAATTAACGCCAGTCTTACTGACTTGAGCTAATCTGACTGGCATGCTGTCCACAAGAAACCCAACTCAACAGCAATGAAAACGACATAACACCGGAAGTTTATAATGGAGAGAGAACATGAAGGATTTGGACTTTACAGTAACATCAGTGACTCACTGCTGCTATGATGTGATGGACGAGTTGAACAGACCGCGCCCCTCCAATGGAAGAGCCCCAGCCTGTTCACCAGCAAATGGTAAAAAAAAAAATGTTCATCCTCACTGTCCTTCATAGCAACAGTCTCATTTAGTTAGATTTCAGACACTCAGCTTGCACTTTAACTTTGTTTCAGACAGTTCAGCTGAGATCTGGCACAGCACTCCTGTGAAAAAGGTCAGTGAGATTTGAGTTAAATCCACTCACACATGCCATGATGAGCACTGCTTTCAGACTGTCTGATGTGTGCATATGTGCTGCTTTGCAGAAAAATGGTGGTGCTTCACTGGATGTCAGCCACCCCTCTCTTCCAGTCAGCTTCAGTATGAACAACGGAGCGAAACAGTGGAGCACGAGTTCACCTCCTGTCCCAACAGAGACGCCCCATCACCCCAACTCACAGGACACCAAGGTGAGATCAGGTTTGGATTACTGACTGGACCAAGTAGCAGGGGTGGAAAGAGTACAAAAAAGTCGATTTAAGTAGAAGTAAAATTACTGGTGTAAAAATATACTTAAGTACAAGAAATAAAGTAGCTCATTTAAAATGTACTCAGAGTAAAAGTCACTAAATTACTTTTCTGGGGTCGCGGTGGGTTGTAATATCATCCCTTCATCTTCATCCTGTGCCATGTCTGCACAAAAATGCCCCTTTTCTGTCTGGGTGCGTGCAACTGACTGTTGTTCACCTTCTGGTGCTGCAGTTAGTCAGCCAGAGCCAATCAGATGGGCCGTTACTGGCACGCAGTCACAGCACCAGCTCATAGAAAACTTGGAGAAACTTATTGTTTCAGCTTTTTTTTTTTAAAACAGTAATGGATGTGATTTAAAATGTGGTGAAGTACAATCCTTCAGACAAAATCTACTTAAGTAAAAGTAAAATTACAGATTTTAAAAACTACTTAAAAATACACAAATAACAGGATTATTGTATATCACTTGGTTGAACCCATGAGCTCTTACTTAGGATGACCTTTTAACCACCATGTTGTTTTTGTGTTCGTCTGTGTTGTATTGTTTACTCTCTCTTACTTTATTTTAATTTAATCACTTATTTATCCATTTTTGCATTTTTGTAAAAAAAAATATATATTTTTTAAAATTATTTACTTATGTATTTATTATTTATTTTTACTATTCATTTACTACTTTGTCTAGTTTGTTATTTCCTTTTGTCTTCCTATATTTGTGTTGCATTTTTCTTATGTGTAAAAGTTAAAACTCAATAAACATAATGGTTTAAAAAATACACAAATAAACTACTCAATAACAGTAATATGAGTAAATGTAATCAGTTACTTTCTACCTCTGTCAAGTGGACACCAGCCTTAAAGCTCTGTGTGGGTTATAATTTAGCTTGTGCTTTGTTTCCGCTCTCATGGAGTTCATTTGTGGTGGTGTTAGGGTCAGTCACATGCCGCCACACACACATTATTAACTAATTCACCGGTAAACTGATTTTTTCAGCTCTATTGCATAAATTTTATACGGGCTAAGTCACGATGACATGTGTCCTCCTGTGTGTTTCCAAAAGTTTTCTGTGAGTGAACTGAGTGGCTCCACCGTCCAGAGGCAGAGGAGGGAGCTCCAGCTGCTGATGGCTGAGCTGAAGGACCGCGACATGGAGCTGAACACCATGGCTGCCTCTCATCGCAAGCAGTTTCACGCCTGGGAGCAGGAGCGGCAGAGGGTGCTCAACTTGGAGCAGAGGTGTGCCCGTCTGCATGGTGAGGATATCTGCCTCGATGTGAGGCAGAGCCATCCTTCTTAACCGTGTCTGGCTTCCATGTCTGAGCATCAGAACTGCAAATGATGCTCTACGATAAATCATAAATGTTTATTTTGTTTGTGTTTGTCTGTCGTAGGGCTGCAACAAACAATTACTTCATTAGCAAAGTAATTTACTGACTGTTTTCTTGATTATTCAATGAATTGTTTTATCATTAAAGTTCAGCAAATTTTAATTTAAAAAAAAGGAAAAAAATTCACAGCATCTCCAACAGTACAAAAAAAAAACAACAGTTTCTTGCGATCAGCTAATTGTTGTGGTTGTGAAGTTTTCTTGAATCGAAGTTATAAATGTGCATGTGGGTGCCTCATAAAGCTTTTTGACAGTGACTGTTTGGTCGTTTGCACAGATGGGTTGCAGAAGCGCAATGAGGTGATCAGAGTCTTGACTAAACGTGTGTGCGTGGTTGAAACCCGCGAGGACACCGTCCAGAAAGAGCTCAGCGCCGCCCGGCAGCAGATCTGTGAACTTCAGGAGAAGCAGCAGCACACCAACCAAAAGTGGGAAGACTTTGAGGTACGATTTCTAACTTTAATGCACATTTATATTCTCCACAAAAGTCTGCTCACATGTGGAAATAAGCGAGAAAAATAGCACCAGGACTGCTCCACCTGGATAGAGCCTCGCCTTAATCGATTTATCAGATTACTATCTTGGTGCTTGAAGGAGAAAATTTTCTCATACATCTTGTTCTTAATAGAAAACAGTTGTTAAGAGGACTTAACTGTCTGTGGTGTCTTTTAGGAGAAGAACCAGAGTCTGAACTCCGCGATCATGGCTCTGTCCTCCCAGGTCGGCTCTCTGCAGGTCAGAGAAGAAGAGCTGAGTTCCATGCTCAAACTCAAGGTATTTTTACAGATTATTATTCTCTGTAACCTCCATAAACACTGATTAGGCTCATCGTAACATGAAGTTGTCTCTGTGTATAGTTGTCTGATACTCTAAGTTTTGGTTAGTATGGTGTGTTTTTTTATCCAATAAGGACGAAGACGTTACTGAAGCATCCAGTCGACTGCGAGATCTGGAGGCGGAGCTGACGGAGAGTCGCTCACGGGAAAACAAACTCCTGAGAGACGCAGAGGAAGTTAAACGCCGTTACAAAGAGGCCAAGCATGAGATCACACACCTGAAAGGTAACAGTGCAGTTCACTGTTGATTCTTTGTCGACTGACGAATTCATGAAACGACCGATGGTTTCAACTGAACGTGTTGTGTTCTCTGTGGTCGTAGATGTGCTGCGGCAGCATGTGGCTCAGAGCAACTCTCAGAGGGAGGAGCTCATCCGTCTCAAACAGGAGCTGCAGCTGCTGCGTCAGGAGCTCACGCTGTCAGGTGCCTCCAGGCTCAAGCTGTCTGCCTCTGAACCCCTTATTTGATATCAGAGTAATAATAATAATAATAATAATAATAATTTATAACTTTATTTGTATAACACCTTTAAAAACAGAGTTTACAAAGTGCTTTGACAGACAACACAAACAGAGAGGTAAACAAGCAGCACCACATCTTACTAGTCCCATTCAGGAAAAGCACATTTGGTCAATTATCAGTGTTTTACGAAACTGGAACTCATTTCCCATCAGTATCAAAGACATATGGTGCCTTCAAATGGGGTCGTGTTTTCTTTGTAATGGGTAGAGACCGAAGGCCCCCCTCTAGTCGTTCACGACATAAGTCAAATTTATCAGAAAGGTCCGAGTTCACAAGTTGTGACGTGTTTGCTGATGTTTTCAGAAATGGCGGAGCCCTTACTGGCCCCTACAGGACCACAAGTAAGTGCAGACAAGTTGTTAATCTAGATACAAATTGTCAGCTTCGTTGTCTCTTGGTTTTCCGCGTGCTGTTTCAACACACTGTAATAATGTGACATTTCTACATAGAAATCAAGAAGCAGAACAACAGATCTTTATAACCATATTACTGTTTTCTAACAACACTGTTCTTATGCAGTTTCCACTTGAACACCAAGCCGTCCCTGTATACAAATTCACGATACGACCTCACGAGTTCCATTTGAAGGCAACAATACATACTGTACATACTCCACCTTTACAGCAAACTTCAAAACATGGTTTGCCAGCAACTTCACCTGCACACACTGAGTTATACTGGATGTGGCGTGTGTGTCATATGTGTCATGATCATAGAAGCTGCTGATCCATTCTTCTATATGCCTGCATGCCTGCATGTGATTGTAATGTGCTGATATGCTGCTTAAAGGGACAGTTCACCCAAAAATGAAAATTCAGTTATTATCTCCTCACACTCATACGGATGGAAGGGTGGGTGAAGTTTTTTAGTCCACAAAACGCTGCTGTTGTTTCAGAGGAAAAGGGTTTCGTTTGTTTTGTTTGGTGTGCAGATCTTTTCTGTACTTTGACCTGCTCGTCGCCTAATCCAGCATCCAGAAAGGTTTTTGGTATTAGCATACCCCACGTTTTGTCTTTGAATTCCTAACTGACTAAAAAATCACCGATACTGAAGCCAGAATAAAATTGAGAAGCAGCAACATGTGAAGATAACGACCATGTTTGTCTCATAAATGACTTTGTTGAAAGTATAATTCAGTTTTATCTCTGCAGTGTTGATTTGCTCTGTGCAGGAGCTGATTTTTCAGCCCCCCTGCCGGCCGGGAAATAGTGTCCCTGCTGAGATAAGTGCAGCATTTGATGTTTTTCACCAGCAGATGGCGACGGCTGGAAGGATGAGCTGCTTGAACTGGCTCGCTCCAAACAGGAACGTAACATGTCAGAGCTGCACTGCCTGCGACAGGTACAGCATGTGATCCTTACTCACAGAGGGATTTTTAAAAAGTCATATCCAGTAAAAACTTTGCCTCAGCTTCACATCACAGCCAGAACACAAACAAGAGCAAACAGTAATGAAATAATCAAATATTCTGCAGTTTTAACATAAAATCGCAGCTCAGGGAAACGTCTTTCCTCATTCCTCCTGCTGGCACACGTCACAAGCGTCGCTCTGGTTCTGCAGCATTCCTCAGAGTCTCTGCAGTTTCCTCACTGTGGCTGTTTGACTCTGGGTCACTGTGGCAACCATGACTCATTTATACTGCACAAGAGTGACAAGAAATAGAGAATAATCAGGTTTCCTTTATTAGAATTAAATTCATTTCCAAATCCTAATCCTGTGTCCTCGTTTTCACCTTTCTTCCTCTTTTTTAATAAATAAATTTGTCAAACAGGTTTTGAGGTGACGTGCTGACTCCTTCCATCATATCAACATTCACTTGATATTAGCTTGTGTTAGCTAGCAGAGTGATATGAAGGGTCAGAGGTGGTTTTTTTGGATCTCAGTTGGCAAAAAATGTATTTTTTGAAGAAGAATTGGGTTGAAGTGTTTTCCCTCTTGTTCCACCTGATCTCACAGGTGAAGGGCGTGTAGTCGGAGGCCAGCAGCCTTCTGCAGCCTCAAGTCACTGATTGCAGAAGATCAAGACACTCAAACTACAGTTTTACTGCAACTTTGACATAAAATGTTGACATCATTTGCATCAGTTTGACATGTAAATGAATAAATGCACATAAAGCTGTTTGTGTGTCTTTCAGGTGTGTGAGAATCAGAAGAATGATCTGCAGCTTTTGCAGTTGAACCTGGAAAGTGCTCTTGAGGCCCTGAGAGAGAAGAACAGTCAGAGATCAGCCGGCAGGTGAGTCCAGTGGCCGTGTAGAACCTTCTCCTCCAGTCAGGTGAACTTTGTGACCACAGACAGAAACTAACAGCTGTCACAAACTTCAGAGCCTCTCGTTTGTGTCTCAGTCAGGACGAATTGAAATGTTGCTGTCCGGACAGACGCTCACCTTCATCACACAGAGTGAAGAACTCCGGACTCTTTCATGAAACTGTGCAGAGCAGCACAGTCAACAGCGGAGTCTTCTCTGCTCACCTGTTGGATGTAAGACAGAAAACGCTCTCGCAAGCTTTTTATGGTTTCAAAGGAAGAGTTTGACATTTTGAGAAATACATACATTTTTTTCTTGCCAAGTTGTTTTATAGTTAAGCAGATTGATACCACTTCCATGTTGGTATGTTAAAGGAGGTGTTTGTCTTTTGCACATTAAACCTTATAATCAGGATATTTACGGTCATGTAGAACGTTCTACAGCGTTATTATGATGAACGGTGCAGTGCTGAGAGCTGGCGCTCATTGCTGACGTCATTGTTGGCTAAAAAAAACAGAGGGTGCATGGGCATGCCGAAGATCCATTGAAAAATACAATAAATACTTGTTTTAAAAAATGTGAAACTCACTGAATGTTTATTGGTGTCCTCTCATGTACCGACACTAAAGCACAAAGTTAACAACAGCATGTAACCCGGAAATAGCTGTTTGTTCGTTTCCTGAGGCAGCTGAAACTTCCAGGAGTCTCCCCCTGGTGGCTTATCGTTTTAACACTTTTGTTTTTGTGTGAATAAAACCACCAGGATAAGGCATGCTATTTACTGAGCCTCAGAAAAGCTCATATGTGTTTTCATTACCTCAGGACGGAGCCACGTGAGCTGTTTCCCCCAATTAGCAGTCTTTATGCTAAGCTAAGCTAAGCTAAGCTAACTGGCTGATGGTTTTGGCATCATATTTAACAAAGAGATGTCAGGGTTGCATCCATCCTCTCTTCTCACTCACAGCAAGAAAGCACTAATGTATTCCCAAAAATGTCAAACTGTTCCTTTAACGGCTGATTTTTGCTCCTCTTGGCAGGATGATAAACATCTGTCCAGCTGTGCCCTGCAGCAGCTGTCACAGCTGTTGGAGGAGTCCAGGCAGGTCATCAGGACCAGTATAGGGCACAGCAGCTCGAGTCCTCACTGCTCTGTGCTCAACAGTGGCTCGGGGATGAGTTGTGGGACCCCTGACTCCCTTCAGACAGCCCACCACCAGCAGCCGACCTCCCCCACATACAAGGTAGAAAAGTTTCATGCCTCTCAGGTTCTTTTCTTCTCTCAGTCCATTTGTGTTCGCGGGGTGTGGTGGCGGTGAGGGTGTGAAGTGTTCAGTTGAATGTTCCTCCTTTTAGTTTGGGTGTGTGAGGACGTGACAGCTTGGTGTTTTTTTCCAGCAGGCCAGTGAAACTCCACCCAGAGGCTGCAGTCTACAAGATGCCAGCCGGAGATGGACGACCTGACGTGAACTGAAACGCAGATTCAAGATATTTTTTTAATCAGTGTTACTACAGAACATCAACCTGTGTGGATGCACACAGAGGTCGAGCCCCACGGCCTCTCAGGAAAATAATGAAGAGATGCAAAAATACAGACTGTCATGAATTTAAAACTTGTTTTTTATTTGGTGCCTGTGAGTTCCTCTGTATGTTTTCTGCACATGCATGTTTTGTAGATTAACACACACACTGGACTTTTTAAAGTCTGTGTAGGATTTTTAAAGGCTCTATTGTGTGGAGTAGGTGAGATGTGAAACCAGTCCTACAGGGCTGTTGAGTGGCGTGTCCTCCTTTTGTCTTTCAGGTTTCGCAGCCTTCACATTTGTCTGGTGACTCGGACGAAATGTTGACAGCAGTTAAAAGTCTTTACTTTTCATGTGAAACTTGGTAATCGTGTCATTACTTTTGATTAAAAAATATATTTATACACAGACATACCTGTGGTATTTTATGGCCTGATAATTACAGCCTCTCATAGACGCGTAGCAGCTTTGGCGAGTTTTATTCCAGGACGCGTTTTTACGCAATTGGAGAGCTTTTACGCACAAGAGGAACTGCTTACTTTTTTGTTGTTGTTTTTTGTTTTTTTTGCTCGGCTTTGCTGAGGGAGACAGTGATTTAGCTTAGGAAGCCTATCGAAGGAGGAAAGTTTTGGGATCATGCGCGCGGCGCCTCTGACGCACCTATAATTGTTTTCAAGGAGCGCGAGAGCGCAGGTGAGCTGGGACCTGGAGTTGGAACCTGTGCGAGTCACAAACTTTTAAGTTAGCGGTGAATTCAGTGACAACATGAGCAAAACGAAGAACAAAAGCGACAATAAGACTGAAAAAGCGTTGGCTGCGGAGAAAGAGCAGTTTGGTAAACAACAGGTAAGAGTTTAAAGTTTTTATTAGAGGAAGAATAAAAATAATCTCATGTCGGATGAAGTTATTTTCGTAATCCAGATTCCATATATATGTTTCGTTCAAGATGAAACATTTAGTGACATATTTTCATTGTAGACGACGCTCATGCAGAAAATCAGATGTGAAGCTAAAAGGTCAAATTGCAAGTTTAATAATTCATTATTCTGTTCTCTCATCCTCTTGATTCTTAAATAATTCCTCCTTACTTTAATTTGACTTGCAAGAGGCAACTACGTCTTTTTTATCTTTAAGTGTCATCTGTTTCCGCAAGCGGCAGCCTGATGTTGAGCTGCTTTAACCCGCTGGAGTCTGTTGTCTCTTTTCTTTCAGCTCCACAGCATCAGCAAATCTATCACCTCCGCCGAGACGCCGCCCAAAGAGAAATATGTGCGCAGTATCCTTTACATACACATTTAACAACAAGTCTCCTTCTTTCCAAGCAGCTTGTTGACCAGTTTGATTAATGTTAATTGTCATGGTAGCGTTCTTAGCAACATGTGCTTATGTTCCATCTTAGTTCAGTGTGTTGGAACTGCTGCTAATATTTGCAGGTTACATGAACACCAAAGTACAGCTGAGGTGAATGGACGTGTTGTTAGTTTAACAAGAAATATATCATAAACCAAAACTCTGAAGAAATTACAGATCATCCTGATGACGTCGCTGTAAAGAAAAAGTGAAGGGATCATTAAAGTTTGTTGATTTAGCTTTTCTATTATTATGTGCGCATCCATCAGCATTACGCACGCAGCACAGTATTTCTCCGTTTACAGCGATCACGCTGACTGATTAACCCACCAAAATGATCAGTGGCACCCCTTCTCCTGTAATGTCGTGATGCGAAAACACGTTTCATATATTTAACTTCAGATACGGTGAACTTGGCCTGAGTTAAGAGGAGGACGCATGATGACCACATGTGGTGTGACGACTGTGTGAGAGCTGTCACTGGCTTTATTTCCACTGTTTGATCATTTATACAATCCGTGCATGTGGTGAAGACGCGCCAGGTAACGTGCTGGGGAGGCGGGAGAGGACAGCGTGTGTGCGCGCCTGGCAGAGCGCACGGTGCGCCACGCAGTTGTGTTCACTGTAGCAGTTTGACCCGCAACACCTACGTGAAAACTAAGAGCATACTTGCTCATTAATGCACTGGAGGCTATTCATTCCTTAAAGCTGATTGATCCTGGAATTCCACGACAGAGGATCTTTTCAGTCACCGGGCAGCCCGCTCTGCTCCGCTGCGCACCTCCCGACGTGTCTTTGCAGCAGGATTCCATTAAAAATGTTGTCAGTGAATAATTGGATCCACATCATAACTGCATGCCAACTACAGCCTAAAGCTATGAAATATATCTAGGCTACATATGTACATATTTAGGCTCTAACAAAAAAACACATAGCCTACAACGTATAGCTGAAATTATATGTAAGCTTACAGGTTACTTGTTCCCTCGAGAAAAGTGTCTTGTGCGCACAAGGGGGAAAAAAAAATCACCTTTTGGGTCTTCATGGGCTCCGCGATATAATCCAGTATCATAACTTGTACATTTGTTTTTTATTTGGATAAACAATAAATACCCAGAAACCTTCTAACAGGGAAGAAAATGAAAGAAACCTCTGAAAAAAAGGTGAGGATTGAATCTCAGGACAGACAGGAAACAGATGTGGTGGACGAAATAGACCAACTTGAGCATCAGTGTTTTGGAGTTTCCTTGACAGCTGTGATGACATCATCATGGGAACACATAAGGAGGGCGGAGCCACCACCTTTTGGTCCTACACCCTCAACCTGCCTCTGTCCAGTAACTCCATGATCAGCTGGAAGTTTTGCTACCTGCTGCACAAAGTGCTGCGGGACGGACACAGAAATGTGAGTGTGAACGTAAAAAATCCCTTCAGTCTTCTTGTTCAGCTGTTTCTCTCTTCGCTCGCTCTCGTGCTGTGACAGTGATCTCTGTCATTTCTGTCTGACCTACAGGCTGTGCGAGATTCTCACAGATACTGTCGCAATGTCAAAGATATGGGCGTCCTGTGGGTGAGTAGCAGTGATGGAGGACATTCTCTCCTCTTTCAAAAAAAGCACAACTTTCACTCTGTCTTCCACATTTTATTCTTCTGTTTTGGATGACAACTTGCATGTTATTTTTGCAGGGAAACTTGCACGATCGATACGGGCACATTGTCGCCTTGTCTGCCAAATACCTCTGTCTCAAAATGGAGTTTCATGCAAAGGTAACACAAATATTTGGTTCTGTGGTTTGTACATTAATGTGTGACACACTCAGGGTGATAAAAACAGAGCAAATCAATCTTCTACACAGCACAAAGTGATCCCAGGCAACATGGAGGCCAGTGATGAGACCTTGGAGAAGGAAGCAGGAAGTGACATGACCAAGGTGTAAGTTTTCTACCCACAACGATGCTGCCTCAGGGACGCAGAGTCTCACATTAAATATGCAGTAAATGTTCTTCATGAAGGTAATTGTGGTGTCTGTAGGTTGGATATGACTCAAGAGCTGCTGGATTCCCTGGATGCAGGACTGAAGATGTCTGAGACAGGTGAGTCAACTCATGCCCAGGTTCCTTTTTTATTAGAGAGCAAAACAACCATGAGTGTAATGTAAGAATTTGTAGTGAGCTTCCTCTTAAGAATGCTGCTGATGTTTTACTTTTGTTACTGATCTTGTCTGTGGCACTATTTCAGTCTTTCAAAAGGTCTGAATACATATCTAGTTTAATTTTTTTTTAACGTTATAACTTCCTCAAACAGCTGCTCACTGTTTTTTTTTTTGTTTGTTTGTTTTTTTAAACTAGGGACTATTTTTAGTGGTGAATTAATCCAAATTTGGTATTGGCCGAGTTTTTAACTCTAAGCCTATATGGGCTCCTACAAAAGATGCAAATCTTTACAAAGTTGTCACAAATATTTTTTTGTTTGTTTGTTTGTTGTTGTTTTTTTAAGTTGCAGTAATTTCCTCAAAAAGCTGCTCACTTTAGTTTTTACCAAAAAATGCTCAAACAGAACAAAAAAGTGCATTTGTTGGAACTATTTTCAGCAGCAGATGAATCCATATTTGATGCTCTAGCGAGTCTTTGTGGCAGCCGGACGTTGTGTGTGTGCTGAGTCAAAATGTTGAGGAAGGAACATAAAGCACAGTAATGCACTTTTGTAGTTTCTGGACACTAATGATGCTCTATGGCACAGAGGAAGAAGACATATCAGACCACTGAGATTTCATGGGATCTGTTAACAGGAAGTAAAAAAAATGCCTCCATAGCTTTTCTTTAATTTGGCTTTGATGTATTGCTCAGTTCTGCGTCAGCTGGACGCCAACAGTGCCAAATCAACGACTCCAGCCGGACAGTGCAGACTGACACCTCTGATCCCCCTCATACTGGACTGCAGCTTCCTCTACCACTTCTCTGTCCTCTTGTTGTTTAAACTTCACAGCCGTGAGTCCTGTACAAATATAATTTCTACAAATATGACTTGAACATTGCCGTGTCAGATCCAGCCTTAAACCCATCATATGTTCTGGTTTGTAGGCATTGCTCCAGATGTTCTTCTGGGACATCGAGAGCGGTTTCGGGATCTTTTTACAGGGTAGGTTGTTAGACATACTCGACAGAAAAACACTTTTATATCTCTTATGGGTTCCACCGACATCAGCAGTTTTTTTCCTCTGCAGCCTCACGCAGTTCTTCGACAGAGCCAGAGAGATGGAGTTCTTTAAAAGTCACATCCAGATCCCAGATCTGCCAGATGTAAGAAACCACTTCCCATAAATGATTCCACATATTTTCATGTCTTTTATGTTGTTTTCCATCATGCATATGTATTTTTTATTTATAAAAACACCTCAGGCTCCTCCAAACTTCCTCCGTGCCGCTGCTTTGGGTGAGTATAAGAAGCCGGTGGTGGTGATGCCTCATGAGGAACGTCACGACGAGGAGGAAGTGGAGCCCCAGCCGGAGTTAAGTGAAGCTCCACAGATGCCACAGGTATGCTTACATGCAGGTCAGAAGATGAATGGTGTTTTCCACCTCTTTGTCTGGCATTATGGCTAACATTTATTTATTTATTTTTTTAATTGAAGTACTATTTGCTCAGCCAAATGGGAGCACCTGATGCTTCATTTGAGCAGATTGAAACAGAGAATGACAGCTTGAAGAGAGAGCTGGAGGTGCTCAAACCAGAGCTGCAGCTCATCAAGACTGAGGTAAGCCGAGCGGCCAGAATGGGTGATACTTAGTATGTATCCAGGTGTGGCTGTGTGACATCTTGGGTAAGTTTTCCCGTTGCCTATGACCCATCGTAGTGTAAAATGTTCAAACAAATGAAGAAGCATTCCTCCTTGTTCCTCCTCTCCGCAGGCTCAGAGGTGCGTAACTGAGTTAAAGGCTCAGGTGAATCGTCTAGAAGCTGAGATGGAGGACCAGCGCACCCAAAAACAGATAGCGATGGTGGACAACGAGCACCTGCGGATGGAGGTGGAGGCTCTGCGGTCTGCTAATGTTGCCAATGTCGGGGCTCAGATCGGATTCAAGGAGGCAGACAGTGAGTATTTAGATTCCTGTCCGAGTGAAACAGTGAATGAAGCTCAGTGTTTCTGAGATAACGGTGTTGTCTCCACACAGCCCGAGCTCAGGCTGCAGAGCTTCGTTTCTCTCAACTCAAAGAGAGACACGCAGAGCTGATCACCAGTCACGCTGACTTAATGAAGAAGGTAAACTTCACTTTCATCATTGGTGTCTTTGCACTGATAAAGGAAAGTTTGACATTTTGGTAAATAACCTTTTTTACTGTCTTGCTGAGATTAAAAGCAAAGATTAATATCTCTCTAATCTGTTCAGTAGATATGGTTAGCTTAGCTTAGCACAAAGACTGGAAGCAGGTGGTAACAGTTAGGCAGCTTAACTCTGACAGGAGGTGTCAGGCAACCAGCGAAGCCTCCAGGATGTCGCCTCACATAAAACCCATAGAACTGCACCTGTTTTTGCTTTTTTAAATGATCAAAAAACAAAATAAAACATTACTGAGCTTCCAAAGCGCTATTATTTTATTTTTGGATACAGCCACATTTCCAGTCCTTATGCTAAGCTAACTAGCGTTTTGTTGTAGCTTTACAATTGATGTATACAATGAGACTAGAACTAATCTAAATTTGGACAAGCATGTGGAATATTTCCCAAAATGTCAATGAATTTTTTGAAGGGCGTTGTTTGGTTGTTCTGAAATGTTGTTTTCTTTGTGTTTGTCCAGAACGCAGAAACAGTGAAGATGCTGTCAAGCACAAAACATGGCCAAGATGATTTGCTGATAGCCAAACAGCAGCTGGAAAATGAACTCGAAAATCTGCGACAGGAGAAAAGAAATACAGTGAGACCTTGTTAACTTTCCACCCATCACTGCTGCAGACACAATAGCTAAGAACACCTCACGATGCAATCTGATTCTGCCAGAAAAACATGTGTTTGACAGAAAAAACTGTTGAGGTTATTGACTGGGTGTCTTCTCTCCCAAACAGATGAATCAGCAGCAGCAGGAAGTTGAGCACCTGAACAAAGAGCTGCTGGAGCAAAGAGCAGAGCTGGCTCTCCTACGCAGCACCCTGGAAAAAAAAGACAGGGTGAGCCTGAATGTGTACACAAAGTTTTACAAGACTGACAAATGTTAAAAATACTTTGCTCAGTTTCAGAGGTGAATCATGAATCACTTTGTTCAGTTCAATTTAAAGAGTCAAAGGCACTGAACGTGTAGTTTCCAAAGTCAAGTAAACACGTCACTATTTAAAGACAACTCAACAGATACAACAGTAAGTGAACACATCATGGTTTAAAGTGTTTTTATTAGTACAAATGTAAGTGAACATTTAAATTTTTAAAGGCGTTTAATTATATACAAAGTAGCCACGGGTCGGAGACACAGGAAGTACAAGTGTTTTTATTTGTAAAACAGTAACTAAAGGCATCAATGTTCAAAGATGTATTTCTTAGTACAATGGTAAATGAACACATCACTGTTTAAAGGCTTTTAATGATTTTAAAAAGGAAGTGAATGCATCATCATTTAAAAACATTTCAGTATGTAGCCTACATCGTAGCTAAGTGAACACATCTGCATTCAAAGATGTTTCAGTATGTATATCTGTAGGTGATATAGTCATCGTCAGGCACTTCAGAACTTACAACAGTAACAGAACACCTCACTGCTCAAAGGTGTCTTAGTGCATACAACAGTCAGTGAACACAACTTCTTCAATGTGCTTCATGTCCACAGCTTTGTCGTTTACAGCTTCATTCAGTTACTCAGCGCACTAAGAGGCCTTTTATTCACGCACAAGTGTCTGTTTCTTTCTCTTCAGGAGGGATCTCAGGTGAGCAGCAGTCTCGCAGCTCTGCAGGCGGAGCGCGATGTGCTGCTGCGTTCTGCCAGAGACAAAGACGCTGAGCTCTCCTCGCTGAGACAACATGCTCAACAGCAGCAGGGCTCTCTGGACCTGGAGAGAGACAGACTCAACCGAGAGCTGGAGGCTCTGAGAGCTCAGCTGCAGCAGCAGGTATAGACTGACGACACAGCAGCTGTCTGGAAATGTACCCTTAGAGCCACTGCGAGGGCTTTTGTGAATACCTTAAGACAGGAAATAATAATATTTGGTAATATTTATATGTGATTGGATCAGATCTGTTTACTCACCAACTCAACACAGAGGATCAGCATTTATATCTGGAAAATAAATCCTAGAAAACTTGAGAAATTTTCTGTTTAACACAGCCCTTACAAATTAAATTTAGGACTATTTACTCATACTTTTACTTACAGTAAATAAATGGTGTGAAATCTTCTTCCTCCTCTGCTTAAAAGATGCTATAAACTTAAATTTACCTTTCTGTAGCTCGCCATCAACGCAGAGCAGAAGTTAGAGATCGACAGGCTGAGACGAGAGCTGGACTCGACACGAGCTGAACTGATGCTTGCAAACAACAACCTGCACAGCAAAGAAATGGTATGAGTATTCCCTGTAACTTCTCTGACATCGTCCTCCCGAGAAGAACTCACCTTAAAGTGTGTAAAACATTGATTCATGTTTGGATCCTCAGAGTGGGACCCAGCTGAGCAGCTCACTTGCAGGGCTGCAGGCGGAGAAGGAGGTGCTGCTGCGCTCAGTGAGGGAGCAGGAGGCGGAGCTGAACTCCCTCAGACAGCAGGCTCAGCTCCACCATGGCGCCCTGGAGCAGGAGAGGCAGAGGAGCAGCATGGAGCTGGGAAACCTGCACGCTCAGTTACAGCAACAGGTGCTGCACTGTGTTCTTGTTTGCATGATGAGGCTGCAATGAATTTCATATTGGTTAGTCACTAATGCGCGTGTGAAATCAGGCCTGTCGTGAAGGGGAGTTGACCCACAAGCTGCAGGAGGAGCAGTTCTGTCTGCTGCAGTGTGCTGTGGTTGAGGCTGAGGGCATCATACTGGACGCTGTGGCCAAACTGGACGACCCCATCCACGTCCGCTGCATCAGCTCACCGGGTAAAACTTCCCTTGTTCTCATCAATTTTTTTAAATCTCAGACCACAAGTGTGTCGCAGTGTGCTGGGCATCTCTATAGGTTCATCTGGAAGGTGTGTGTTTGAACTGGCCAATCAGAGCAGAGTAAGCCTTTAGAGGTGGGGCAGGAGGTAAAACAGAGCGACTCAGTGGCAAAAATCCTGGAAAAAACAGGGCTGCTGCGGTCGACTGTATGAGAAAACAGATGAGTTTTGTGTTTTTTTATCAAACCATATAAACCTACTCCAGTACTAACCAAGAATAAAATATGAACCCAAAAAATTAACATAATATGGCCTCTTTAAAATATGTAAATGGTTTACAGGACATAAGAATAACTGCAAAGGTGAACAAAGCATAATGCAGAAAATACAGACTTGAATAATGACAAAAGACAGAATAATAATTGCAAGATTCTACAATACAAGAAAACTTGGAAAAATAGAAAGAAAGAAAACCAAAAGACAAAGATAATTCATTCAGCTTAAAAGAAAACAGAAAAACATCAAATCCTCACATTTGAGGGACTTAACTGTTTATGAAACTGTCACTATTCTGTATTGATAACGCTCTGAAGAGCCACATAGTTAAATGAGAGCAACAGCAAAAAATTGACTATTTGCAACTCGCTATTTCTGACTTTTTGCCAGGAGTCAGAAGCACAGGAAGTCATACAATACAATTTACGGTGCACATAATTGAAGAAGATATTAATGTTACAACACCACAATGACATAAATGACCTCATCGTTATGCATCCTGCACACAGCTGTTTGAAAAAAAATAAAACAAAAAAAGTAAAGTCGAGCGAGGCATGTTACAAAAGCATCACATCTGTCTCGCTCTCTTCCCTAAACCAATGCATGCATTATCAGGCGGCTGGATCCAGGGCTTTAAGATAAGATAAGAAAAGATAAAACTTTATTGATCCCTCATTCGGGGAAATTCACTTGTTACAGCAGCAGCAGTGAAAAGTAGGTGCATAACAAAGAAGCTGCCTAATCAAACACATCAATACAATATGGTATTAAAAGGGTTAAAAAAACAAAAAAAAAAACAAGAAAAACACACACACAGTTTTCATAATAAAACTTAACAAAAACAATAAATAAGAAATAAGAAAGAAAGCCTTGGCCCAGCAGTAAAAGTGCAAACCAGTGCAAAACGCAGCAAAGCACAACGTGAGTGATGGAGGTTCTGGAGGATGGAGGTCATGTTGTACCTGTATGAAAGAGTCTGACTGCAGTTAGGAGGAAGGACCTGCAGGAACGCTCCGTCTTGCAGCACGGGCGTAATAGTCTGCTGCTCCACAGTCACATGCTGGGGGTGAGAGGAGTTGTCCATGATGGATTTCAGCTTGGACAGCATCCTCCTCTCACCCACCACCCCCTCGGAGTCCAGAGGGCAGCCAAGAACTGAGTTCACCCTTTTCACCTGTTTGTTCAGGGGTTGTTTTGTCCCTTTCCATGCTGCCACCTCCCCAGCAGGCCACTGCAAAGAAGACAGCAGACGCGACCGCTGTGTCATAAAAAGTCTTCAGCAGTGACCTGCTCACATGACACCAGGCAGTGGTGTTATACCACTTTTGTCCAGAGTGGAAGCTAGAATCAACACAAACTCCCATAAATGTGTTAAATATCATTGCTCTTCAGACTTCTTCATGTTAGCACATCTGAATTAATTCATTGTGAAGAAGTAAATATTGGCCACATAAACTTGAATTGCTTCTCCGCCATCTCATTCAAATGCCCCAGCTGTGGAAGCGGAGTTTTTCAATCCGATTGTTGAGCTGGGAGACTTCCGCGCAGGATGGACATTGCTTCTCAATGATCGCTCCTCGGTGCACAAATAAAAGCTTTGGGACGGTCTGCAAGATGGCGTCACCAAAACATCTTCTGGTTCAAGTGAGGAGTGAGGAGCGAGGAAACGACAAATAAGAGACTTGAGAAGCACCCACTGCACTTCCTCGGGTCATCAGCAACACTCCTGCCAAGTTGAAGTCAACCTGATGAACCGTTCTTGAGCTATGCGAGGGACAGACAGACAGACATTCTTTGATTATGCTTATTAATGTTAAATATGGGAAGCTAAAGTAAAGTGTTATAATTTTGCATTTTCATGTCATTTTTTTGAGCAGATCTCTTTCTGTTTGCAGATTATTTGGTGAATCGAGCTGAAGTCACATTGAGTTCTATTGATAAAATGCAGCAGAGTCACATGGTTTACCTGGCAAACAGGAACGGTGAGGAAATTCTTTTGCTGTGTGTTTGTTTTACAGATTAAAATTTAAGCTGATGAGTGTGATTAATGCTCATTTTTTCCCCTGTAGATGCCAGTGGTTTGTTGAGAGCTGTCACCCAGTTTTCCCACCTCGCTGCTGACACGATCGTCAACGGAGCTGCAACGTCACACTCTGCTCCTACTGACCAGGCCGACCGTAAGAGACGCACACACATGCTGTTACTGTTAAAGAGACATGTTAAACACATTTACTAACAAACAAACTTACTAGCAAACATAATAGGGGGGCCAGTTTTTAAGTGAGGAATTTGCATATTTCAAAGGTTTTCCACCATGGAGAATTTTGTAGAAAGTGCAAAATTCAATGGGTGAGGGACAAGGGGAGCATGCTGGAGGAGAGGAGCAACAACTGCGAAAAAGAATCAAAAGTGAATTTGAAATTGCTGTGACCAGTGGCTAAAAATGTTCCAGTCATCTTCGATATCACATGATATCATAAAGTTGCAGACGCATCATAAATGAAAAATTTCTGTCTGTAATCATGCTTCTCACAAGAATCTACAGTCAGTCAGTCAGTTGATGAGTTATGGAAGGGGGCGGGGCTAAAGTGTATGGGTGAGGCGAGCCATGACCAGTGAAAGTGTGTGTTTGTGTTTCTACAAAGTTTGGCCATGTTACATGACTCAGATTAGAAGTTATGTACCTTTTTTGTCACAGACCACTCCCACTGCCACGCTTTCTTTCAGCCAGTTGGCCAGAACACTTAATCAGCTGAACTTTGACTCATGAAAAACCTTTCCACTAAATCTTGTGCAAGTCTTTGAATCCATTTGGAAGTTATGCAACTTTTTCCAATAGGCCACTTCCATTGCCACGCCCCTTTTAGCCAATACAAAACACACACCTTCTCACACACACATACACATACTTGATCTCCATGCCAAATTTCAGCTTCCTAGGGCAAAAACTGTGGCCACCAAAAAGAGGGGAATTGTGGACAGACTGACAGAGCGACCAGCAGCTAAAAAGTAACAGAAAAAATTAAAAATTAAAAATCCAAGAACTTGTCTTCAAGCTACAGTTGTACAGTTGTTCTGTTTCGTTTGGCTGCAGGCTACGACGAGAGTACAAAACCTTGTGAGAGCCATTCTCACAATGAAGTAATAAATGAAAATTAAATTAAAATAAATTTAAAAAAAAACATGAATTAAGATAACAGAAATACATAATATTTATAAATTAGATTGTACTTAATTTTTTTTAGTTATTCTAAATTATGTTTATGTTTTAGTCATTTTTGAGAAGAGTGATTTAACACAGCATAAGTAACCATAGAGACTCCACAGAGCGCAGCCTGGAGAGTCTCATGTGAGGCTCCAATCAGCCCTTAGTAGGCTTGGGCAGGTATTAGATAATATTGAATATCTTGATTGATTATTTTTCATATTTTTTATTTTGAAAAGGAAATTCATCCAGAACTGCTGTGGGGGTGTGGGCAAAGCGCATTATTATATGAGGAGGTGGAGAGTTACCACAGTTAACTGGCATGATGTAGGCATGCATGCAGCGCTTTAATAAACAGACATGGAGGATTTTCTTTTAAAGAAGAACACCAGCTCACCAATTTGATGATAATTTGGGTTTAAAGCAGGAGAAAATGTTGAGCCAAAGGATTCAAATGAGGCCATATGTTGTCTTTGCCATAAAACAGGGCAGCATCACAAACACACACACACACTCCCCGGACGATAATATTGTGTATTTATATAGATGATGTTACATTATATATTTCAGAAGGACAATATTGTCCTGGGACTATTGCTAGCACTTAGTTCATCTTTAAGCATTGCTGGAAAGGCGATAGGTTTATATTATGCACAATTTTTATGCACAAACAGTGAACACTGCCTCTTGCGTCTTTGCCTCATCAGGTTTAACTGACGGCTGTCGGGACTGTGCGAATAACTGCCTGCAGTTCTTGAAAGATCTGAAGCTTCAGGCCAGCTTACAGCGAGCTGACCCGTCCGCGGTGCGCTATGCCATCCAACGCATCCTCGCTTTCGGACAGGTGAGACAGGAGAGCAACTCTGTGAGACGCAGCGATGCTTTGAGCCAACACGAGCACTAAACACAAGTACTGCTGAGGCTGATGGGAGTTTGCAACTATTTGATCATAAACCAAAGTACTGGACCTCAAGATGGCGCCAGATGAAAAGTACAGGGGTCACTGAAGTAATTAGAATGTATCTTCAGTGGAACATGAAGTTAACGCAGTAGCTCTGAAGTGTACTTTAACTGTGTGGTTCATGTTTAGGATTTGCGCCCCAAAGGGCGAGACGTGCTGAAAGAGGAGCTGGGATACATGGTGGATAAAGAGATGATTGCTACGTCCACGGCCATCGAAGAGGCAGTGCTGCGGATGGACGTAAGGACACAAACACACCGTGTCAGATAAACCTGGACCACAGCTTCAACTGGTAACGCTTAACACTTCTGTCTGAATGTTTGTTTTTCAGGAGATCCTGAATCAGGCGAAGAGTAACACAAGTGGGATCAAGCTGGAGGTCAACCAGAGGTAAGAAAAATACTGAATCACCTCAAAAATATTCATTTTGAAGATTCTCTTTTCTCTTTCTTACCTGTGATTTGTGTTTCCCTCCTGCTTTACGACAGCATCCTGGGATCCTGTTCAGACCTGATGAAGGTAAGAACTTCATCTGCGTTCGGACACATTTCCGTGAACTCATGATTCATTTTTCACTCAGTATTTCTTCTTCTCTGCTTTCTTCTCCAGGCCATTCACATGCTGGTGACAGCTGCTACTGACCTACAAAAAGACATTGTGGAAGGAGGCAGGGTGAGTGTCGCCTAAAGTTCAGATTACAAAACAGTTTCAGATCTTCTACCATTAAGAGTCAATTGAAAATTAAAAGCATTCTTTATTTTTATTAAATTAGCTATAAAAATCAGTAAATTAATGTGCTTGTACATGACCCCTGTACCCTTCCCTCTCATAGCTTGAAAGTAAATGGGATAAAAATATTTATAATTTTTAATTTTGCGTGTGTGTGACGTTGCCTTAAAAAAGGAGCAGAAACTACAGTCAAATGTTTTATGTACTGACACGTTTGTTTTTGCTCTGCCTACAGGGGGCAGCGTCTGTCACAGAGTTTTATGCCAAAAACTCTCGCTGGACAGAAGGACTCATCTCTGCCTCCAAAGCTGTGGGCTGGGGCGCCACGCAGCTTCTGTAAGTATCAATGCAAACAAATGTAGAATTAGTTATAAGACACATGTCCTGAATATCAAACTGTTTATCAAACTTTAAACCATGTGTTCCCCTCTGTGCTGTCAGAGACTCGGCTGATCGTGTTGTGGGTGATAAGGGAACATACGAGGAACTGATCGCCTGTTCACATGAGATCGCTGCGAGCACAGCACAGCTGGTTGCTGCCTCAAAGGTACAAAACTCAGGTTGAAATGCTCTCTTGTTGCTTTGTGGAGTCATTCAGTCTCTTTAAAGGTATCTGCTGGAGTTTTTAACCACAAGGTGGCGCTGCTGAACGATGTTTTTATGAGCACAAATGGGCGCACAGTCACAGAAAGTAACTAAGTACATGTACTCAGGTACTGTACAGTGCAATGTCTTATGAGCAGTTATGGTGGTTTACATATTCACCAACTTACTGTAGCATATTAGCTTGCTAACATTTGCCAATTACCCCTAAGACTAGTACAACTAACTTTTCTTCCAGTAGTTGATAAAAGTCAAAATAGTTAAACAGGGTTTACTCTTTAGCCAACTCTTTACAAATAGCCACAGTATGTTTTGGTGAAAAATGCTGAAAATACATATAAATATTTTTTTCACAGTGAGGGGACCTTTGATTGCTACTACTACTACTACTACTAATAATAATAATAATAATAATAACAATGATAGTACTTTAGGCTTATATAGCATTTTCTAATCAAAGATGTTTCAGAAATGGAAATTCACAAAAACAAAAAAAATGTCTGTAGGTGAGGTGACCGTCATGGAAGAGGTTTTGAGAACACAATCAGTTACAAAATAAAATAATTATTACATATTCATAAATTTTTACAAGGGCTCCTCTTTTTTACAATCGTTTCAGGTGAAGGCTGACCGCAACAACAAGAAGCTGTACACGCTGCAGCAGGTGTCGCGGCATGTAAACGACATGGCTGCTGTGGTCGTCACCTCCACCAAACACGGGCAGCAGCAGATCTCTGACCAGGGTAACAACAGAAACAGCTGACAGAGGACATTTTATTACACTTTTTAAAATTATTATTATTATTTTAGAGGATTCAAAACTATAGTAACATTTAACCAGCATTGTTTTGGTTTTTTTTGGCCACATGGGGGCAGCGGAAACATGCTGTGTACAAAACACTGACATCTAATCACATTAATTATATATTTTGAAAATGTTAGTGCGCAGATGCCCACTCATATGTAGTCCCTGAATTTATTGTTAATAAATCAAGACTTGTTCCTTGCCGACAGCCACGCTTGCAGCTCTCAGACACTATAATCGTAATGCTAACTTTAGCATGCCAACATGCTGACAGAGACAATGCTAATATGCTAATGTTAAAGTAGGCACACAGTTTATCATGTCCACCATCTTCATTAAGCATGTCAACATGCTAACATTTGCTAATTTGTACTTAACACAAAGAGCAGGTGAGGCTGACAGGAATGCCGTTAATTTTTCAGGGTTATGAGTCCTCTGCTGAATTAGCATCACAGTCCTGTAACTTCTTGAACTCACAGCAGAATTCTTGTTCCTCTGACATGTTTGCAGGTGTGATGGACTTCTCTGGCATGTCTCTGATCAAGCTGAAAAAAGAGGAAATGGAAGCTCAGGTGAGGCTTTCAGGGTCAAACATTTATCAACTGATTTTTGTGCATTTTTCCTGTTGAACTTGACAATGTTCTGCTCTCTGGGTCTTTCAGGTGAAGGTGCTGCAGCTGGAGAACCAGCTGGAGCAGGAGCGAGTCCGTCTGGGGGAGCTGAGGAAGAGGCACTACGACCTCGGCAACTCTGAGACTGCAGCTGATGCCGCCGCTGATGATGACAACTTCCCACCACCGCCACCGCCAACTCTGCTGGACCCCACGCCGCTTCCTCAGTCCTTCTCACAGACACAGCCTTACCTCAGCACGCAGAGCTTCACACCCAACAACCCGTTCACACCGGCTCAGACACAAACACAGTCCTTCTCACTGCCTCAGTCTTACACGCCAACACACACCTACTCACAGGCCCAAAGCTACACACCTCCTCAAAGCTACACGACTCCTCAAACCTACACGACTCCTCAAACCTACACGACTCCTAAAACCCACACGACTCCTCAAACCTACACGCCTCCTCAAACCTACACGACTCCTCAAACCTATACGACTCCTCAAACCTACGCCCCTGCTTCAACATACACACCTCCTCAAGCATACACACCCTCACAGCCTTACGTCCCAGCTCAGCCCTACACTTCCAACCCCACCCAAAGCTACTTAAACCCTCAGTCTTACTCACAGTCGCAGTCTTTGTCAGCCTCATCCCGGCCTCATTCACCGTCTCTGCCGCAGTCAACCCAGCAGAGCAACACAGAGACCAAGCCAGCCTCGAGGAGGTCGAACATCTTCACCAAATCTGGGAACCTGCTCAAGAGCGCGGTAAGAGCTGAATCCAGCAGCTGAAGCTGTAAATTTGAATATAACGTGAATAAATTAATACATCTGTCTCTTTTTTCAATTACAGTTCAAACGAGGTGAAACTGGAACCGGCGAGTCTTGAAGCCTGGCTGAAGAAGATGTTACTAAACATATAAATGAATATTTTAATCTTTATCTCTGGCTCTGCAAAAGCTGTAGGAGCTTAACAGCAAACTTGTTTGTGTTTTATGTTAGTTAAATATGCAGAATAAATGGCAAAAAAAAAATTCCCAGCTTATTTTTGTAATTATACTCAAGCCTTTATTATGTTACTACCTGCTGCTGTCTGTGAAGTTGATTTATTAAAAATAATAAAACCATCTGAGGCTGAATACTGCAGTATGTTTCAGGGATTCGTCTGATTTCTGCTCTGTGATGATTCACGCTGTCTCCTCTTGTGAAATTTGCTCCACAGTCCACACAGTTCCAGTACCTGAAGCCACATCACCAAAGACCTTCAGTTATCACCCTGAAACATTCATCATGTAGCCTAATGAAACATATTTAAATTATGAGGAAGAGTGTGAGAAGAAGGTGTTAGGTTTGGTTGAACAGTGTGAAGGGTTTAATGTGTCAGTCCAGTGAATGTCTCCTCATGCTGTCACACATTCCCACAGCGACCTCATCCGTCTGTTATTTCTGTCATGCGCAAAACAAACTGCAGTCTCACCACCATGGAAGTGGCCACTGTAGATTCCCGAAGGGACTAAAGTGGAACTCTGTCAAGTGAAACAAATAAAAGATAGAAAATACCGGAATTACCAACGCCTCCAAAATAAGAGCGTAATACAGACGGCGTAAGGGATTTATTTCTCAGAGAGAAAGCTGGATGAAACAAATCTGAAGGCTGTCAGGTCTCCATATTTGGAGACCAGCCCCATATTTATATCAGTTTTCAAACTTCCTCACTCCTCCCTGATGGCATGCCCGAATATCAGGCCTTTTTCTTGATAACATTTTGTATTAATAATCTGAATCTGCACAGCCATTTGCACTAGTGGAAGAAATATTGGCAGGTTTTGCTTAAAAAAAGGAGTAAAATAGAGTAAAGCTGCAGTAAAAATCTTTATCAAAAGTACAATGTTCTCACCAAAATATACTTTAAAAACTGAAAGTTAAAGTTGGCCCTCTCATTATGCAGAATGGCCCAATCCAGAATAATAAAAGTCATGTTACTATATGATTATTAGGGATGCATTCATGTGCGTTGTAGGCATTACTACAGACTATTTTTAGCTTCTTTTAATACAATTTGATCTGCTAACCTATATGAAGCCATAATTCTGTGGTATTATAAATCTGAATATGTAAAGTGACTAGTAACTCAATCTGTCAAACAAATTCAGTCAATATTAGAGCATGGTCAGTATATTTTTTTTTCTCTGAAATATAGTTTAATAGAGTAAGGCTAGTAAAGTAACATACATTGAAAAATACACGAGAAAATTGCATTTAGGGTTAGTATCTGAGTAAATATATTTGTCCCTCTCTATCTCTCTCTCTATCTCTCTCTCTCTCTCATACACACGCACACACACACACAGAGGGAAATAAAACCTTTGAATTGTTGAACACTGAAATTTGGTCGACAGTGGTTTTATTTTGAAACTTCCGACCGGAAGTGCGCACTTTCAATATGGCCGCCTTGACAGTGGCGGTGGTCAGTAACAGAAGGGGCAGCCAGGACAGCGATGGGCCACAACCGACTCCTATGTCCCAAACAAATCAAAGTCACGGACAGTCTAATCGGTTAGAGATGGAAAAGTGCTAGTTCCGGTGTTTTATGTGGTTTTACGGTATATTTATCTATAGTTTATGAAGGCAAAGCGGTAGAGTTTAGCTAACTTAGCAGAATTGTTCTTCCAGGGGAAGGAAGTTTGCTGTGGCGGAGGAAGCATAATAGGAAACCGGGGAGGGCCAAACTATCCCGACATGGAGGACTCCGGCTCGGCCCTGGAGAAAAATGTGGCGGACCTCACGGTGATGGACGTGTATGACATCGCCGCGGTGGTGGGCCAGGAGTTCGAGCGGATCATAGACCAGTACGGCTGCGAGGCTCTGTCCAGGCTCATGCCCAAGGTGGTGCGGGTCCTGGAGATCCTGGAGGTGATGGTGAGCCGCAGCAGCATCAGCCCGGAGACCGAGGAGCTGCGGCTGGAGCTGGACAAGCTGCGGCTGGAGCGGCTAGACCGACTGGAGAAGGAGAAGAAGCACAGAAAGGTCTGACAGCATCAAACAGGCCCGATCGATCACTGCATGATCAATACACGTTAAAAGCTGTTAATTTGATTAGTAAAATATTGTTTGCAAGTTGTGTTTCCCGATTGAAAACAAATAAACAAATCACGAGTCGCACGAACACAGAATTTCTGTGATTTAAACAGAGGTGGAGAAAGTATACAGATTATTTACTTATAAAATACTCAAAAAACAAACAAAAGTACCACACTGAAAATGTAACTGAAGTATTAAAGGTATTAACAGTACAATTAACTCAAAATTTTAAACGTTAAAGTTCCCAAAATGAAATAGAAATACTCAAATGATGCACAGAAACCTCAAGTACTGTGCTTGAGTAAATGTACTTAGTTACTTAATGTAATTCATCCAGTCATACAGTTCCTGTTTGGGCAAATATGATGACAAGCTGACTCAGCAGGAAAATGTTTCTCCTCTCTCACTTTGGTTATTTCTGACAAATGTATCATGACAGTGAATCAAGATTGCACAATCAGACTGACTCAGACATCACAGATTAAATTCATGTCACTCCAGCTTCAAAGTAATAAGATAAAGTTTTACTGAACTGACTCAAGTACTTGGAATTCAGAGTACTCCATATCAGTTTCACGGTACTCTAATATTTTGTTACTTCATACAGTGGGAGAGAAAACTAATTCGAGCAGTGAGGAAAGAAGTACAGAAAATAAGTAAAAGCACCAATACAGCAATTTAAATCAGATCTGTTTCACAGCAGACGTCTTGTGGGCCAACACAGGTGTGACCAACGGACGGCTTCGTTCCGTTAAGTGTCACAGCAGAGCCGGGTCAATGAGCGAGCACGCACAGTGGCAGAGCTCTGGGACAAGCTCACCGAAACTGAAGCAGCCGTCATTAATGTCATTAACTTCTCCTGCTCTGACAACTCAAACTGTCCATCATGAAACCCATCAGGTTATTGTGCGAGCTTGTTCCAGAGCTCTGCCACTGTGCGTGCTCGCTCTTTGACCCGGCTCTGCTGTGACACTTAATGGAACGAAGCCGTCCGTTGGTCACACCTGTGTTGGTCCACAAGACGTCTGCTGTGAAACCCTTTGATACTCTGTGATAAACACGCACAGGGTGTGTTTTCCAAATCACGTGCTTTTGTTTTTTACTTGTAGTTCATGCTGCACCTGCCTTTCTAAGCCATTCTGAGGTCAAATTCATTCAAATGTAACTTAACGTGTGCACTCATTTATTCACTCGGCTTTGTGCAACAATAGTGTATGAATATAATAATTGTACATAGAAATCGCAAAACTTATATAGTACTTGCACTTAAATGTGCTGTCGTCTGTCTCAGCTTTGTTTATATGTGAGCTACACTATGTGACATGTGTGACATATTTTCTGCTGCGCAGAGGATTGTGGGTCAGAATGGCCAGAGACGCATGCTGGCTTGCATGCTGCAAAATCCAGCTGGATGTGGTAGAACATCCTGGTACATCTGGCATACTGCGTTTTACATACTACGTACTTGGACATACTCAGTCTTTTTCTGGCATACTTAATAGAAAGGCAGTATGGATATTGGAACGCAGGGTAACATTTCCACATTTAAAATGTCAAACGTGTTAAAAAAAACAACACAGTTTGTTTAGTGTGTTTCCAGGTTGTGTTCTTACATTACCCCAAATGTTTCCTACAATGTTCAAACTTTGTTCAAGCTAACGGTTCGTTTAGTCTCCTGTCGCTAACCTCCAGGGAATCAGCTGTCGCAAAGTGACGGAGAAACTCGTCAAACGTGAATCACTGAAACAAATGACCTCGTCTGTAAACATCGCTCCCTGAGTCTCGCAGGTTTTCATCTGACGTGGGGGCTGTTTAACGATGAAAGAAACAAATCCCATGATTCCACGCTGCTTCATGCCGTCATCTAACTGTGACTTTGTTTTTATTGTTTTGATAGAAAGACCTCTGATGTCAGAAGTTAGACACTTTTTGTGTAAGTACAGAATGTTCGTAAGGTATCCAAAGTGTTTGACCAAAATGATCTCCTGTGACTGATTATTTACTACAGATTTCGAGGTTAATAAATAGTCATTAATGTGTGAGTTGTAAAGTTGCAGTGATTAGTTGAGTGAGTTGCTCGACAACAGTTAATGTGCGAACACTTTGCACTTCCAAATAGTGATGGGAAATACGGCTCTTTGAAGGGAGCCAGATCCTGTGGCTTCGTTCCTTTCTCATCGTTGTTTATTCATCGTTCGACGCCCCCCACAGAGTCTGTTTTTGTTTTTAGTAGAGTGCGTTCCCTCCTGACTCCCGTGTGTCGTTCTTGTGTACATCTCGCCCGTTTCTTTTAGTTGTGTTTCCCTTCAACAAGTGTGGCAAGACACGTGAGAGATGCTTCAAGAAACGCAGCGTAGCCACTCAGAGTAGAGCTGCGACAGTTAATCGAAAAATCGATTAATCGGTCATTAGAAAATTAGTTGCCGAATATTTTGATAATCGATTAATCGTTTCAGTTATTTTTCAGTTAAATAAGTAAAAAGAGCTGCTGGTTTAGAGTCTTAAATGTGAAGACTTGCTGCTTTTATGTGTCATTTATGAAAATTAATGAGGAGTCTTTGTGTTCGGGCTGTTGTTTGGACAGAAGAAGCAATTTAAAGACGTTACATTTGGCTTACATTTGGAAATTGAGATGAGCATTTTTAGCACTTTTCAGACATTCCATGGAATAAACGATTACTCGATTAATTGTAAAAGTAATCAGCAGATTAATCAATAATGAAAATAATCGTTAGTTGCAGCCCTGATTCAGAGGCAGAGTAGTGCAGGTTTCACCAAGAAAAGCCAATAGCGACACAGCAAGCAGAATAAACTGCAGGTTTAGTTTGTGATGTCATGAGGAAGTGCTTCTCTCATCATCAGCCTCAGTGTTTTATACTGTGACTGGTGCGTTTGGCACTGGGCAGGGAAATTTGAGCACAACAATAAAACGATGGCTCTCACCAAGTACGACTCGGTTCCTTGTTGGCCACCAGAGAGTCGTTCAAAAGAATCACTACGCCACTGAACCTTTGTCAGCTTACCAATTTACCAACCATAATCCAGGCGGTAGTGGTTTGGCACAACAATAAAAGAACGGCTCTCACCAAGTAAGACTCAGTTCCCTTCGTTCCCATAAAAGAGCCGAGAGTCAGATCATTAGCGAGCTTAACATCATCGCTTCTTTGCAAAAATTTCCCTCTTCCAGCTTTTTGAAAGACCAGTGACCATTAATTTAATTTCTTTTAAACAGCATTTCACTGTTTCTGTTTAGCTGCTCCATGTGGTTCTCAACCAGACCAGGCCCTCCCAAGAGTCACCAGATAGATTCTGAACGATGTGAGATCAGAGATAGTCAATTATTAACACAAGAGATGGTTAGGAACCACCATCCCTCTGCCTCATCTGGAAGTGTTACGAATGTCGTGTGAATCGATTAAAGCAGATGGATTTTGTGTCGCATGATATTTGTTTGATGTAAATTTTAACTTTTAATTCATGATTTCACCTATAAGACCATTTAAATGTCTGTTTATGTTCGTTGCGAAACAAGGTGGGAAGCACTGGTTCCCAAATCTCGCCAGAATGTGTTGCTGAGACAGATATGGGTCTCGAACAAAGTCAATTTTCTCCTGATTTGTGTGTCTGAAAAATGTCATTTTTGTGTCAGAATGTTCAGAAGATATGTGTCTTGTGAAAAATGGGCCCAATATGAATCTTGGTGGCGATGGGACCAAATAATTGGTCATAATCTGTGATCATGTTCATTTCTTCAATAAAAATGAATGGACTCAAGACTGCTTCTAGTCTCCAAAAGGGGCGGGGCTGTGGCGAAACCCATGTGACACTGATACAGGAAATGAACTGTCAGTGAGAGGTCTTGCTTTCTATTAACCGTCAAAAGGAAAGGAAAGAAGGAAAAACAAAGTTCTGATATATGCATTTGTTTAAGTTGTTCAGTGATTTCTTTAGTTTCTGCTTTATTAATAAAATGTGAGATAAAATTACTTCTTTCTGTGACGTTAAGACATGAAATTTCTCAATTATTTTAACTGAAAACAGATACTTTGGATATCAAAAATGCCAGAAAAGGCTCCAATTAAACATTTTTTTCTGGTCAAAATGACAAAAGACTAGAAAACACTGCATGGGCGTGTTCTGTGTTAACAGCTTATCAAATGTTTCTTAGAGTAAATCTGAAAAGTATCTACAGCTGTCAGAAAAGAGTGGTGGAGTTTAAGTATAAACTAACATGGGAATGCTCATCTACAGTCCTGGTGTAGATAAGATCATTTTAAAGTCACTCTCAGGTCACAGACAGACTGACTGTTGTGTTGGTTTTAAATCAGGCTCACAGCTCACCGTCTGTCTGCTCGCTGCTATAAAAAGTCTCGTGACGGTGACAGAGCCACAGTCACCGGGTCACTCATTCGCCGTCTCATGAGTCTGATAGAGTGAATGTTTCTGCTGAGACCAACAGGACGCTTGTGTGGTTTACCTGGAAATAGGTCACGCCTGCAGCAAAGCTACACGGTGTTAAACTCCACACAGATGTTGGGTGGGTGGGAGGATGTGACGAGGTCATCTCAAAGTATCAGTGTTTTTTTTCCACAGGAGTTCCTGGAATGAATGCTCCCGTTAATGCAAGATTCCCTGGTTTGATTTGTCACAGGCTCAAAAGGATGCATGTATGCCGACTGCAGAGGCAGTGTCCAGTTATAGTAACAATATAGAGAATGATCACTGAAAGTTAACGAGTTGCATCTGTAATAGGTCAACAACCAACGATTCATTTCATTACTCTAATTCCTAACGGCCCAAAGCGACGCCTTTAGATGTCTTTATTGCTTTAATAAACTGTTTAGAACCAAAGATACTCAGTTTGCTGTCATTTTGGATACAAGAATCAGATCTTGACGTTTGAGAATCTGTAAATAGAGAATTCTTGTCATTTTTGTTTAGAATAAACAATTATTCAGTTGCACAGAAGAAGAAGTTGTAAAAACTTGACCTGTTTCCCAGCTCTCATCTGTCTTTTTGTAAACGTGGCGGATAATCGGAGCTGCACGGCTCCTCTGATACGGCAGCAGGCATGTCATGCCTTTATGTGTGAAACAGACTCAAATTTCAGAGCACAATCAAGCTTTTCTCTATAAACAGATGGTGACGAATTAAAGGAAAAACTTGAATTAACCAGATTAGCAACAGAACGAATGCTGATGATTCCATAAAGGTCACAAGGGGTCACTGCTGTGATGGTTTATAGTGTTCAGATCCTTTTCTTAAGTCAAACACAAGCTGTGAATAACTTGACGACATTACACTGCAGTCCATTAACTGCTTAGATGAGGCCATTTTAATATGGCCACATGTAACGGATGTGGTCAGTAATGTCTAAGAAATTTTAAAATAATAACGCACACATTTCTTCTCGTGTGAGTCCAGGAGCTGGAGCTGGTGGAGGACGTCTGGAGAGGAGAAGCTCAGGACCTCCTCACTCAGATCGCTCAGCTGCAGGAGGAGAACAAGAGCCTCCTCACCAACATGTCCATCAAAGACCCCATGAGTGAGGAGGACCTGCAGAGGCACGAGGGTGAGGAAGCTCAGACACACACAAGGGTTTCAAGCTGTTGTTTAACTTTGTGTTTTAGTGTCACAACATGAGAGGAAACCATCAAACATTCTGTGAGTTTCACGTAGAGATGCACCGATCCAGTTTTTTCCGATCCAATCCGATACCGATACCTGGTCTGAGCGTATCGGCCGATATCTGATACCGATCCGATACTACTGTTGAATGAATGAACTGTA